>CM062807.1:383865875-384204187 GCA_031772625.1 Pinus tabuliformis
AGAGACATATCAATTGCCTTTCAGATCATTTAAGTCCATTTCAAGACAAGAGTATATGCTGAAATCAAATGGAGCCGTCATAGTTTCAAATATCTCTCCATCATGACGTAAACAGCTCATGACTCTGTCAGCCACCTATTAATAGGGGGGCAGCTGGGCCTAGTCTATGAAATATTCCCCATCGAGAATGTGCCTTTTGCTTCCCGAGATCCTTTAGCATGTACTTTTGGTCAGCTGCGAAGTAGTTGAACCTTCTCTCTCCAGGATTTTTGTTCAGACATCTCATGTCCAATCTGTTTGCAGTGTCCGACTCACATCTCCCTTGGATTTCCTCCTGTACTTAGGGGATAAGGTTTAGGTGGCCTATTTATGAATGGAGTTTCTGTCAGACACATCCGCCATGGAGGCAATGGTCCATGCGGCCATCCAGGTGGAATCCCTCCAAGGAAAGGCCAAGCTGTCCAACGATTGGCAATCCACTTTGGATGAAATGATGATTCATCCTTTGGACCCTCAAAGGGATAATATATTGAGAAAGAGCTAAAAGGAAAGCCTTATGTTGGAGATCGATCTCAAAAGAGTCAAAAGCCTGTTAAATCTATACCTCCTCCTGCTGCCATAAAAATTGACAGCGTCCACTTGTCAGATCGCATTGGAAGCCTTCAAGATAAAGCACTGATAGGCCGGTGGCATTTCCCGGAGATGAATGACCAACATATGAGAGACTGGCTTGAATTGCAGTGGAAGCCTTTAATAGGATATGTCCCGATTGTAGCCAGGTTATTAAAAGAGTGGTATTGCTTTCACTTTCTTAGCGCGGTGGATCTGGAATCCATTCTGAAACATCAATGGGTCTATGGTCGTAGTTTTCTGGCCTTGCATAGGTGGTACTTGGGTTATAACCCTTTAAAAAACACGCCTTCTAACAACCTCATTTGGGTGAAACTTCTCGGGTTGCCTCTGGAATTATGGTCGAAAGAGACCTTAACAAAAATCGGAAATGCTATAGGCAGGTGTGTTTATGTTGATCCGTGGTGTTTAGGGGAGAAGGACAAAAGAATGGCCTGGATACTGATTGAAAAAGCCTACAGAGGAGGCTTTCCGGAGCACATCGATATCAGTTGGAATGAGCAGAACATTAAACAGAGGTTAGATTTCTGGGGTGTGCCCTTAGGTGTGCTACTTTCCATCTCACTGGTCACCTTATTAAGAATTGTCCGCGTCGTCCTATAAAAGGCCGAAAGCATTATGGTCTAACTAAATTCATGGAAATGCCTCATAGATTGAAAGCCTCTTCTTTGGATTCGGAGAAATCGGCTTCTCCAAAAAGCCATTCTTGGTCTTTTCATTAAGAGGTTTTTGATGGTGACTATCTGAAATCTCCCTCGCTGCTCAAAGCCCCAGATCCTTTGTATATAATTTCTCCATCCATGCCATCGTTGGAGACTGCCTCTGATTATGAGATTCCACATCCCCCAAATCCTCCTTTGGAACCATCCTCCGACCATGCTATCCGAACCGCTTCCTTTTTCTCGGCCTATAATTAGCAAGGAAGTCCTCCATATTCAGTCTTCATCGTCGCTCCCTAATCAGACAAAATCTCCTGTTGGAAAAGGAATGGAACCTCTGATTGCTCCCACTCCTGTAAACTGCCCTATCTCTTCGCCTTCAAACTCTATCGGTAGCGATTTAGACTACCTTTTGTCCAAAAAATCTCTTGACCTCAGGCACTCACCGTTCATAAACTCGGTAATCGAAGCTCTCCTAAGATCAGCCCCAATTCTGCAAGCAATATCACAGTGAGGAGAAGAATAATTGGGCAGTAGGCATTTCAGGGGGAGGGGAGACGGTTCTGGCAGAGTTATCAGTAATCTTTCCCTGATCGACATTCCAATTATTGATATGTCTGATGATAGGCCTCTTAGAGCAAGCAAGGCCGAATCGCCTTCGAAATGAATTTCATTTTATCAGTTAATATTAGAGGTCTGGGAGCAGACCTGAAATTTTTGGCCTTAAAGAACTTCTTTTTGTCGGCAAGCCCTAAAATCATATTAATACAAGAGACCATGCATGCAGCATCTGTAACAGTGTCTTACTTCAGGAAAATGTTTCCCCTCTGGCACATTTCTGCTGTAGAGGCTATAGGCCTATCTGGTGGTTTAGCGGTGTTATGGGATCCACATTGGATAAACACTAAAGCCTATAGTTGCATTGCAGGCATTCTCATTTATGCTCAGATAAGGGGGGAAAATGTCCTATTAATATATTGAACATATATGCTCCATACAAGAACAGATCGTCATTTTGGGAAAGTCTCTTTGCTTCAGAAATTTTTGATGTTGAATCTTTATTGATTGCAGGTGACCTAAATATCACTCTTAATATGGATGAAATCTGGGGCATCAATAAGAAACAGGATCCTATTGCAGCCAAGATTAAGAACGAGCTTCTAAGCAGAAACTTTATTGACATTCTCCCTCCCAAAATTCTTCCAACTTGGGAAAATGGAAGGATTGAGAAGGCTTACATTGCTAAGAGAATCGACAGATTTATCCTTCACGCCAGCTTAATTGACATCCTGGACATGCCTTTTTCAACAATCGAGAATGTTTTCATTTCTGATCATAGACCGATCATACTAGGATGGAGGGATAAGGGATTCAGAAAAGGCTTCTCTTTTAAATTCAACAGGCAATGTTTAGAGGATCCAGAATTTAATAGCACTATATCAAAAGCGTGGAATGAGATGTCTTTTTCAAAATCTTTGCCTACATTAATGACTTTCAGAGATAAGATGGAATCAATCCAAAAGGTTGTAAAAGAGTGGCAGTTTCAAAAAGGCAAGCGAATAAAAAAGATCTCCGGGAAATTCAAATGGAGCTAGACAGTGTTGCGGACTCCATGGCTTATGATTCCTTATCTTTTGAAATGAGATGTCGAATTAAGGGTCTTCAAAAGAAAAAATTGATGATTTTGAAACAAGAAGAAACTTTCTGGAGGTTAAAAAGTAGAGCGATATGGATGAAAGAAGGAGACAGAAATTCAAAATTTTTCCATAATTTCGCCAACTCCAGAAGGGAAAAAAATTCTATATGGAAAATCAGCGACGAAAAAGGGGGCTTCCTTTTTTCCCAACAGGATATTACAAATGAGGTGGTGGCATATTTCAAAAATCAGTATAAAATATCGAATAAATGCAAAATCCAGGATATTTTATGGGGAATTGATCTGTTCCCATGGATGTTTGATGGTGATTTAAATGATCAAATCTTCCAGCCAGTTTCAGAGGAAGAGCTGCTTGCTATTATGAAATCCTTCAAAAGGGACAAGAGTCCCGCCGGATGGCTGGACGATAGAGTTCCTCATTCACTTCTTCGAAATCATCAAAGTTGACCTGTTGCGGATGGTAGAGGGCACCAGAATGGCGGGCAGTATCAATCAAAAACTCTCCTCCACTAACATAGCGCTCATCCCAAAAAGGGGGATGCTCAATCTTTCAAGGATTTTAGGCCGATTTCGCTATATAACATCTGTTTCAAGATTGTTTTGAAGATCATAGCTAAGAGAATCAAAGAGAGTTTTTTCAGAGTTCCTATCAAAGGAGCATCATGGTTTTCTAAAAGGAAGAAACATTCATGATGCAATTGCAAGTACTCAAGAGGGTCTGTATGCTATTCATTCAAAAAAATGTGATGCGATTATTCTCAAAATCGACCTCTGGAAGGCATACGACTGCCTATATTGGGGCTTCATCAGGTGTTTTCTCGCAAAGATTAGCTTGAGAACCAATATGATCAACTGGATCATGGCATGCGCGTTGAACCAGTGGACTATGCAATCATCATCAATGGGATTCCATCCCCTTTCTTCCATGCGAAAAGGGGTCTTCATCAACGATGTCCCCTCTCCCCGCTTTTATTTATTCTGGCAATAAACTCTCTTAGCTTGCATATCAATAAGGCTGTCAAGGAAAACATGTGCTGCCCCCTAAAAATCTGTAGAAATATCTCAATCTCACACAATTTATTTGTTGATGATATCATCTTATTCGGTTTGTTTTGCAGGGTCACTTGGATATGTTTCTATGAAATCATAAAAAACTTCCAAAAGGCTACGGGTTTGCAAGTTAACAATGAGAAGTCAACAATCTATCACAATGATATAAATCAAGAATTTGTTGCATGGTTATCTGAGCTGTTTCGAATAAATGCACAATCTATCAGTTGTGGTATTAAGTATTTGGGCTTTCAGTTTTAATTAATACTCAAAACTGACTCAAAAACTGATTGAATTGGATCCTGGATAGATTACAGGAGGATTTCAGCTTGGGAATTCAGATGCCTCTCCTTGGCGGGAAGAGTGATTTCGGTGCAATCAGTATTAAATCAACTCGCGGTTTACTGGGCGCATTTATTTTTTCTCCGTGCGAGTATTATTAAAAGCATGAATAGATTATCAACTAACTTCATTTGGGGTGGTCAAGTAGATAGGAGGAAATACCATCTCACAAAGCTAGCCAGTATCTCTTTACCAAAAAGTATGGGAGGTTGGGGTTTGATCGATATGCGCTCATTCGGAAAGGCCCTGTTATGCAAGTCGCTGTGGAGATCTGTTCATGGTGAAGGTCCATGGAGTAACATGATTAAGATGAAATACTTAGGAAGGAAGAGCTTACCGTTCTGGTACAAAAAAGGTATGATCGGTGCCTCATATGGTTCTACAATTTGGCTTAGCTTTTGCAAGATTGAAACATATTTTTGAAGAATTTAATCTGGAATTTTCAATCTGGTAGTAAGATTCTTATTGGTAAGGATCAGTTCAAAAGTGGTGCTGAGGAGGTTAATATTCCTGAATCTTTATTGAATTTCTTTCATAGAAGAGGTCTTTTCTATTGGGATAGTTTGATAGCTGGCTGGCAGGGCCCCATTCCTCTATGGAAGATGCAGACGTTCTACGAATGCCTCAGGAGATTGCACTTCAATGGTATTGCATTAGGGCAGGTCTTAGAAACTATGGCATTTTTCGTACTGTGGATTCTAATTACCTTATATGGAATATTTCGAAAGAGATGAACGTGGTGAGAGTTAAAGATTTATACCAGCATATAGTTGACTCGAAACGACTTTCACGCAATCCTATTTTCCCTCAAATTTTCTGGAAGGATGGTTTCCCTTCGAAAATGATCCTATTTGCTTGGCTTACCTTTCACAACAAAAATTTAACCTGGGAGAATTTAATGAAAAGAGGATGGCACGGGCCAGGTCTATGTTCATTATGTAGATCAGAGGGGGAAAGTAATGTTCACTTGTTTTTAAAATGCAAAAAATCGCAACAAATATGGCAGGCTTTGGAGTTCAGTTATGGAATTCAGCATATGGCGCATGCTTCAATTTATGAAATGATCATATGGTGTAGCGAGCAGAAGGAATCATGGAGAAGGATCTTCATCCTTTCCCTGTGGAGCATTTGGAAGTGACGTAATAGCAATATCTTCAATGGCACTAAATCTACTTGCTCGGAAATCATCGTTAAAATTGTCGCAGAAGCCTATCAATCAAAAAAAGGTCGCCTACGCTGGTCAATCAAAGGAGTGTTCATCTTTCCCTAAGGCGTTCTTCGACAGAGCTGAACAGCAAGGCTCTTGTGGTTGTGTTATTCTCATTATGATAAATGAAAACACTCATTTCTCCATTCACTAGAATGGGGAGAAAGGCTCCAACAGTAAAGCGGAGGCTATGGCTCTTGTTGGACTTTTAAAATTTTGCCTCTTTCTTGATATTCAGCATGTCTCGGTATTTGGAGATTTGAAAGCTATGGTAGATTTCGTCTCAAGAAAAATAACATATTAGTGCCTCACCTGAATGGCTGGATGGATAGGATCAATTTCTTCTGGGGCTGTTTGGGCAGAGGCTCTATTCACCACATCAGTAGGGACAAAAATATGCAGGCTGATTCTTTGTCTAAAATGGGCCTTCAATCTGCTCCAGGATTATGGTTTTTGCAGATTTTCTCTGATGGGGAAATCTTTTATATCCAAGAATTTTCTCTCCCGGACTTCTAGGTTTGCATATATTTGTTTCACTGGTTTTCCTTGGATCTTTTTGGTCTTATGGTGCTGCTTCATGATTTCTTTCTCAGCGGAATCCTTCTCCTCTTGTCTTTTGCTTATGTATATATTGTGTTTCTGGTTGGCGATTTCTGCTTATGATTTCCACACTCTATGATCTCTGGATCTTGATACATTGGGGATCTCCCAGATCTATATATCCTGGCTAGATCCTGTTATTATTATCTGGATATGCTTCCATGCTGATCCCTTTTTGACCAAATGTTTTTGGGTCAATTACAGATGTAAACATATTGACTCTTATATCTCTCATATAATATAATATCTAGCTTTTTCGTCCTGAAAAAGTAGTGAAAAAATTACATTTCTTCCCTATACTAAAAATAAATTATATTTTTTGCTTTATATTACTATATATCTCTATATAAAACTAAAGTACAAATTGAAATATTTTAATTATGAGCGACATTAATTTATTTTGTTATTACTAGTTTTATTTTGTTAATTTAAATAGTTATTTTTACTATTTTTAAATAAAACATTAAGTGAGAACATCTCTACCTCCTCTAGCCACAACAATTATGTATTTTGTTTAAATTTTTGATAATAAATATGAGTTTAAAAATGAAAATGTTCTAATATATGGTGTATTTTTTAGAATTTTATTTTCTTCACAATATAACAAATTTTTGAGTACAAAGGTCGTAGCGTTCTAGGCCACACTGCACCGGAGATCAGATAGGTATTGAGGGGATAAATTTGTGAGGGCATT
Source organism: Pinus tabuliformis (assembly GCA_031772625.1). Taxonomy (NCBI): domain Eukaryota; kingdom Viridiplantae; phylum Streptophyta; class Pinopsida; order Pinales; family Pinaceae; genus Pinus; species Pinus tabuliformis. The sequence goes on from CM062807.1 coordinate 383,872,715, forward strand.
GTGGGTATCTTTGTTCAGTGAGATTTAATGGACAAGAAAGGAGCAAGAGAATCACGTTTCAGTATAAAGCATAAAATGCAATCAATCGACCCGACCAAGGAGAGAGAGAGCATTTCTTCATGTACTTCCTGTGGATGATAGTAGAGTATATCGGAAATTCATGTAAAAGTTATTGGAGAACTACTATTACAATGTCAGGTACATATCGTTGGTTTATTGAATGTTTAGATGTTTTTATATATCTAGACATTTTAGCGATTTGAAAGGCTATTGTGCATCTATGGTTGCAGTAACAATAATGTTGCTGCAGTAACAATAATGAATAATGGGAAGGGCTCTCGAGCTTTTAGGATTAGGAGACGATTGTAATATTGTAAATGAAAATAGTTGTAAAATTGAAATTTAATTAGTATAGATCTATTTTAAACACAGATCTGACATGAGTCTGGAGGTATTTAATTTCTTAATGTGTAATTTTTTTAATGAACCAATATTATTTAAATGTTTTGTATAGTTATTTATATTTTTTTTATTTTTTTTATCAAAATGAGCAAAAATTCAACTTTGATAATGGACTGACATCCTTACACATCATACTAGGTTGTAGAATGAGCCTCTAGGCTCAATTATCTATATATTATTTTTTAAGAGCACATTCAAATTGTATTTCCTAAAATGAAAATTCCACAAAATTGGGAAATCATGCACTAGGAATACTAAAATTATTCATTAGATTAGCTTTAATCTAATATAGTTATGCGTATCATTTTTTATTCATGATCTTCATGTGAATGTACATGATTACATCAATGTTTATAACTTTATATTGCTTTCATAAACCAGACTTTATGTATAAAAGGATTGTTGGTGATTATGTCTTCATAGGATGATAAACTAGCAATTGCACCAAATGTTGCAAAGGAAACTCCGTAAGGCATATATTTGAGAAGAATCATGACATATAGAATATCATTGAATATAAAAATTAGTAAACAATATGATATTCAAAAGCTTGAACAGAGTATTAAAGTCTTTTACCATTTTCTCTTAAGGTGATTGCATTTTCATTTACTTGTCCTTGCTTAACTTCTTTTGTGCATTTGGAATGCTTTGTGACACGAGGTTTATTCACAGTTTTTTTCCAAAATGACAATTTCAAAATTTACCATTGGATGAACTAGTTTAAAGCAAAGCTACAAAATAGATTTATCAATAAAGCTAGTCACTGGTATAGAAACTTTACACTCTTTGATATTATAGAAGTGGATCTTTTGTTGAGCATTGATTAATGAGTCTTGACTGTGTAGTATATCATGATATTGAGTAGGTTGAATGCCTAGGTCCAATCCTTTCAAATAAATGAATCTTAGAGAAGTGGATCTTTTGTTGAGCATTGATTAAATAATTCTTTTAGTTAACATAACTACTTTAATTCACTATTCAGAGGTACCATGGTGAACTCCTATGGTAGCAACCACGAGCTTTCCTTTATTTAGCATGATATTCTGCGAGACTTGGCTATGTATTTGACCAGGAAGGGGCCTATAAATAAACACAAAAGGATTTTTATGCCTCAGAAAGCAGACTATATTCCCAAAAAGTGGAAAAAGGTTGCAAAGTGTACATTTGATGCTGAGATTGTTTCCTTCCACACAAGTTTGGTGCATATTTCTTTCTCCTCTCCTAGTCGTTTCTGACCATTTTTCAATATTGAATTGTCTCACTTGATCAAAAGCTTGCAGTCTTTTACATTCTACCTGCACATAATTTGATTCTGAATGTGTTAATTTTTGCATTATTGTATGTAGGTCCAATGGAGGAGAAGGATTGGTGTCATACATAAATTTCATAATTACTGTTAAGTTACTCGAACAAAATGTCTGATACATGAAAAAAAAAAATAAAACCAAAAAAAAACTCTACATGTGCATTTTTGTACCTTCTCTTCAAGCAAATAATTTTCAATTTCTGCTCCACATTGTTCAATCTACATTCTTTGGAAAATTTATGAGCTTGCACCATGTTGCATGGGGATCCATCTTAGCTAAGACAAGGGAGTCAACCCCACAAAGCTTCTTTGCAATTTTATTATATGTAGGTTATAATGCTTGGCAAGGAGTCTTGATTGTGTAGTATATCATGATATTGAGTAGGTTGAATGCCTAGGTCCAATCCTTTCACAACATAGTAGTAAGAGTACAATCTTAGGAATGGATGAATCATGAGAAAGGTTACTCTTACATAAAGAAAACTATGGGTCTACCATACCCCCTAAATGTTTTCACAATAAGTTGGGTTAAGTTTTGTTGCATAAAAAAATTGATGTTATTTCTTAATACATGGTTGATTTGAGCCTAACAAACTATTATCATACAATATTGATAATGGGTGGAGTGTCCACTTAAAATATTTGTGAGAACAATTTAATTAGATTGAAAGAGTATTTAATCTACAAGAAAAAGGCTATCAACTGCTCTCATTTATTTTAATCTACAAAACCTGGATTACCAATATGAATAACACAACCAACTTCAATTGCAATACAATAAAAAGCTAGAAGTTTGAGTGACAAATCATCAAAAGTGGTTTCCAGGTTCATCTCAAGTAAAAAGCATTGTTTTTGACTATTGATTTTGCACCTCAGACTAATGATTGCATCGAAGATATGAGAAACCATGAACCTGACTCAAATGCTTCTCAATTCCATCAATATTGGAACATTACAAAAGAGGTTTGTTTCCCTTGTCTTCTTCAACTAATTTTTGTTTTTTTCATTACAAGTTTCAACTCTGTCATCACTTGTTGTAGAGAAGTTTGATATGTACAAAAAGATAAAAATAATATTTGTAATTAATTCTGAGAAAGAACAGGAGCATGTTGGAACTGATTTTGAGGGATATGTAACTCAAGGAGGTTTTCCAAAAGTGGAATTCCAATGGATGTTGAACTGATTGAAGGAAATGGAGATCAAAATTGCTGATCTAGATTGTCATTGATGTCAATATGGCAATATTCTGGATACTAAATGATGATGTGAAGCAAGCAGAGTAGATCCATGAAGCAACGGGAGCAAGAAGCGTAAGAGGAAGAGTTCGTCAGAAGCCATTAAAGAAGCAGGATATCGAAGCAAAAGAAGCAGGTTAACGCATATACCTAAGGGTGAGAGCCATAACGGAGGAATTACCAGTAATAAGCCATGAAAGCTCTTTAAAGATCACAACGCATCAGAGAAATCAATATCGGTGGCTTTATTGCTTTATTATTTGTCACATTGAATCCCCTGACTGCGATATGTATTACGAACCCAATGGTTCCATAACAATGTGCTCTATTATTATATCACATCCACCATATTGGAAATACCGCATCGGAAGTTATGTATCACAAGTACTAAAAAGGTGAGGCTAAAAACGTTGATTTTGATATGTACTGCGAACCCAAACAAGTTATAGTAACAACCCTAATATAACATCGCGTCGGGTATCAGAAGTTACGCAAAACATAAAGGGTTGTCACTGTTGGACCACTTATTGCGATAAGACCTGTGAACCCGACGAACCGCCGATTGTGATATTATTGTGGACCCCACGGATCGTCGATTGCGATATAGGTTGTGGACCCAACGGATTTATTAACGACTGTTTGAACACTATATTGCATCCGCTCCATCAGAAGACAAAGCATGTGCACACTTGTAAAACCTCCAATTTTCATGAAGTTGTGATTGCAAGATTAAAGGAATGACTCTGATTCTCATGAAGTTGTGATTGCGGGATTAAAGGTGATGACTTGGCATGTGGGACCTCCATGTGGGTATAGCCTCTTTTATGTGGTTTCTGTGATTAATCAAGTCTACGATATAATTGGATGAAAGACTGTTTGATATAGTTTAATATACAAGTTAGCCTCCTCCCAATGAACGTGTCCTTTGAGTATTAGTGAAACTCGCATAAACATAAGCTAAATGCCTTCATCTCAAGTATTGATATCGGGGATCAGAAACAAAGAATAAGGAAAGTTCACAACTCATGAACTTGAAGAAACAGAGGAAGTCGAAGGTCGAGAAGCTGAGGGTCTAGCAGACACCGAAGGTACAGCAGAAGCCAAAGGCCGAGTGAATATGGAAGCTGAAGACAGAGCGGGAGGAAAAATCTTTTGACCAGATTCATCTTGGAAGGCTTGAACCCGAAGTGAAGCCATAACGCAAATAATGACATGTTACAAAGACTACAAGGATGGGGTTTGGTAAAGAAGTCCTTGGAAGCAGTATAATGCAATCAAACATTTCTTGATAGAGTAAAACTATAAGGGTCGAAGCCCTTGGGGTTCGTGCCTCAGAATTGGAAGGATTGGTGTCCTAGGATTTGGTGCTCCTAAATTCAAGGTTGGTGCCTTGGTAAGACAGGGTTGAATCCCTAGAGGTTGGAGCCTCATCAAAGTCCAAGTTGGTGCTTGGAAAAATTCATCAGATATTGTAATCAATTCTTTTATATATAATAAAATCATTTATTTGATTAAATTGTAAGGATTCTAAACTAGTAATAATAACAGTTGAAAATAAATATTGATTCACCCCCCTCTCAGTATTTCCAACAATTGGTATCAGAGCCAGCTTCTTCATAATCAACCTAACAGCTGGAAGAAGGATTCTTAGTTATAATGAATAATCAAGAAATGATAGGAAGGCTTCCCTTGTTTGATGGTACTAATTTTGGTTTTTGGAAAAAGAGAATGTCTTACTACTTAATGTCCCTTGGACCTGAAGTTTGGAACGCTATTTTGAATGGGTACAATGCCCCTCCCACTCTTCCTACTGATCAAGATGAAAGGAAATCGTACATTGCAAATGCCAAAGCTCTAAATTCCATTACCAGTGGAATTACTGATTCTGAGTTTACGAAAGTCTTGAATTGTGACTTGGCCAAAGAAGTATGGGATAAGTTAGTTAGCTTATATGATGGGGACTCCAAAGTTAAGAAGGCAAAGATTCAAACTCATAGGAGGCAGTTTGAAAGTCTGAAAATGGATGATGAAGAAGATATTGCATCATACTTCCTCTGAGTAGCTGAAGTAGTCAACTCTCTTAAAGCATTGGGAGAAAAGATTGAAGAAAGCATTGTTGTTCAAAAAGTCTTAAGATCTCTCCCAGACAGATTTGACTCCAAAATAAGTGCTATAGAAGAAATGAAGGACCTAGACACTCTCAAGATGGATGAACTTCATGGAATCCTCATTGCCTATGAGATGAGAAAAGGAATCCCAAGTTCCAAAGATGTAGCATTCAAGGCCTCAAAATAAAAAAAGGGGAAAGGATGGAATACCAGCAGTGATGACTCTGATGTTGAATCTGAATTGGCGCAATTTGTACGAAGGCTAAAGAAAGGATCCAAGCTAAAAGGTAAGCACCCTCTTATCTGTTTCAGATGTGGAAGAATAGGTCATTATGCTGCAAAATGTCCTCATAAGCATGACAATGATGATGAGGAAGATTCAAAAATGAGGATATACAAAAAGAAAGGAATTACTAAGAATAATTTCCTCTCTAAACAAGATGAATATGATGAGGATGAATATGTGGTCATCAAAAAGAAATCATCCAAAGGAAGTAATGATGAATCAGATGAAGAAAATGACTATGCTGGAAGCAAGGAAGTACTATTTATGGCATTCACTGAAGATGATGAATCAAGACAGGAAAACGAAGAAGATACAAACGGATTACTAATTAGTGCCATTAAAGAAAATGAAATGTTACGAAAGAAGGTCATCTCACTTAAAAAAGATAAAGAGGAAGATAGAAGAAGGGAGGATGTCATATATGAAAAACATGAAGCTGAAATAGTATCTCTGAAGAAAGAATTGGAACAAATCAAAAGAAGTTGGAAAAGTTCTCAAACACTTGATCACATTCTCAACACTCAAAAATCTCAAAGTGACAAGTCCGGGATTGGTTTTAAAGAAGAATCATCAAGTGCTAAGGATAATGCAAGAAGCTATGCTGACGTACTTTGCAGCAATCCAAAAGAAGAAAAATCATCTCATCAAAGGCCCGACTCAAATCCAAAGAATGAAGAAAGAGCAACTCCAAAAAATAAGGTTTATTCAAATCATGGCTATTATAATAGGTACCAAACTATCTTTCTTGGGCATTATTATCATTGTAAAAATTTTGGTCGTCAAGCTAAACATTGCATGGATCATAAGAATGAAGCACCAAGATTGAAGGATCAGACAAACAAACCATGTAGTCTCAAAGGGAAAGGAAAAATCAAGACCTTCAACTATTTTGATCCTTTGGCCAAATTTGATCCAATTTGCTCATTATGTAATGATAATGGACATAGCGAACAAAATTTCCCCCTCAAAAATAGAGAAGAAAAAATGAAAATCCCAATACGGATAAATGTGGTCTAGCTCTATGTGCTCACAATGAGGAAAATCTTTGGTTTGTGGATAGTGGGTGCTCCAGACATATGACAGGTGACAAAAGGAAGTTTGTCTCATTAAACAAAAAGGAAGGAAATGTATCCTTTGGGAGTGGGTCTACCAAAATTGTTGGAAAAGGAACTGTTACCCTTATTAATGGAAAAGGAAAGGCTCAAAATGCTTTGCTGGTAGATGGGCTCAAACACAATCTCTTGAGTGTTAGCCAAATCTGTGATCAAGGACATAATGTTGTCTTCAGCACTAAAAATTGTGAAATAAGGAACTCTTCCTCAGGAGAACTTGTGGTGAAAGGAGTTAGAACATCATATAACGTCTACATTCTAAACAAAATTCAAGAAGATAAATGTTATCTAAGTCAAACAGATGAAAGTTGGTTGTGGCATAAGCGACTGGGGCATACAAGTTTTGATAACTTGATCAATATCAACAAAATAAATGCAGTAAGGGACATTCCAAAGATGTCCAAACCAGATCAAGTTGTATGTGGCCCATGTCAACATGGCAAGCAAACTAGAACCAGCCACAAGACTAAGGAGTTCTCCACATCAAAACCTCTAGAGATCATTCATGCAAATTTATGTGGGCCAACCAGAACTCCAACACTCCAAGGAGAAAGATAATTTTCTTTATTTGTTGATGACTATACTAGAATGATGTGGGTATATTTCATAAACTATAAATATGAAGCATTTGACTGTTTTAAGAATCTTAAAGCTCTTGTAGAAAATGAAAAGGACTCCAAAATTAAATCTCTTAGAACGGATAGAGGAGGAGAATTCACACCAAAATACTTTGATGAATTCTGTAAAGAACATGGAACCGAAAGAGAGCTCTCCGTTGTGAACACCTAAGCAAAATGGGGTAGTTGAAAGGAGAAACCGAATTTTTCAAGAAATGGAAAGAACTATGTTACTAGAAACTGACTTGCAACCAAAATTTTGGAAAGAAGCAGTCGGGACAACAGTTTATACATTGAATCGAACTCAACTAAGACCAAATAATGAGAAGACTCCTTATGAATTATGGAAAGGAAGACCTGCTTCAGTAAAATACTTCAGGATTTTTGGAAGAAAATGCTTCATAAAGATCAATGATGACTCACCAGGAAAATTTGATTCTCGAGTTGACAAAGGAATATTTCTTGGATATTCTACCAGAAGCAAAGCTTACAAGTGCTACAATAATCGACTATGGAAAATAGTGGAAAGTATTGATGTAAAGATTGATGAAGGCTTTCCAGAAAATAAAATTGAAGATCATGAAGTTGACCCCTTTATTGAAGAAAGCGAAGAAGAACCTGAAAAGGAGGAAAAAGATCAAGAAAAGAAAAAAGAAAAAGAATCATCTCAAACTCCTTCAAAAGTGAAATTCCTCCAAAAACATCATCCGAAAGAGCAGATTATTGGCAATGTAGATGAAGGAATACAAACCCGAAGAAGGATGACAAGTACACCAAAGAAAAATGATGTTTCTCTCCTATCTATGATAGAACCAGAAACTTTTACTCAAGCAAGTAAGGATCCTCATTGGGTGGAAGCCATGGAAGAAGAAATGTCTCAAATCAAGAAAAATGAGACATGGGAGCTAGTACCTCGTCCAAAGGATAAAAATATAATTGGAACTAAGTGGGTGTTCAAAAACAAAATGAATGAAGATGGACAAATCATCAGAAATAAGGCAAGACTTGTCTGTAAGGGTTATTCACAAATTGAAGGAATCGATTTTGAAGAAACCTTTGCACCGGTAGCTCGTATGGAAGCTATAAGAATGTTCTTGGCATTTTCTTGCTCAAAAGGATTCAAAGTCTATCAAATGGACGTAAAATCAACATTTCTGAATGGGGAACTCAAGGAAGAAGTCTACATGGAGCAACCAGAAGGTTTTGATCTAGAAGAAGGAAAAGACTTTGTATGTAAGTTGAAAAAGGCATTATACAGTTTGAAACAAGCTCCTAGAGCATGGTACGCAAGATTGGATCATTATCTACAACAAAAAAAATTCAAAAAGGGGTGGCAGGAAGTAATCTCTACATGAAGATGGATAAGGATAAATTAATAATCACCCTTGTATATGTTGATGATCTGATTTTTGCTAGCAATAATGATGAAATGAGCCATGAGTTTGCTCAAAATATTTCAAAAGAATTCTAAATGTCAATGATTGGTGAGCTATCCTAGTTTCTTGGACTACAAGTATCGCAAACCACAACAGGTATAAACTAAACAGCCAATCACCATCTATTGTGATAAAACAAGTGCTATCAATCTCAGTAAAAATCCAGTGATGCACTCAAAAACCAAACATATACCAATCAAGTATCATTTTCTTCGTGAATAGGTGGTTGAACAAAACATCAAGTTGGAATATATCAATACCAAGGAACAGATTGAAGATATTTTCACCAAACCTCTTCCTCGAGAAGCATTTGAACATCTCCGTCAAAATATGGGGGTTATTGCTCTAGCATCACACTAAAATGATTCTTAAAATGCCGCATGACAAGGGGGCAGTTCGACAGGGGGAGTCCTTGTGCACTCCTTTGCCATTGATGTCAAAGGGGGAGAGAAGAAGAATATTTCCATCAATGACAATGAGGGAGATTTTTGATCTATATTGTCATTGATGTTAATATGGCAATATTCTGGATACTAAATGATGATGTGAAGCCAAGCAGAGAAGATCCGTGAAGCAACAAGAGCAAGAAGCATAAGAGGAAGAGTTCATTGGAAGCCATCAAAGAACTAGGCTATCGGAGAAAAAGAAGTAGGTTATTGCATATACCCAAGGGTAAGAGCCATAACAGAGGAATTAATAGTAATAAACCGTGAAAACTCTTTAAAGATCACAACGCATCAGAGACATCAATATCAATGACTTTATCGCTTTATTATGTGTCACATTGAATCCACCGACTGCGATATGTATTACAGACCAAACAGTTCCATAACAATGCGATCTATTATTATATCGCATCCACCATACTGGAACTACCACATCAGAAGTTACGTATCACAAGTATTAAAAAGGTCACGCTAAAAACGCCGATTGCGATATGTACTGCGGACCCGAACAAGTTATAGTAACAACCCTAATATAACATCGCATCCGGGTATCAGAAGTTATGCACATCATAATGGGTTGTCACCATCGAACCACCGATTGCGATAAGACTTGTGAACCCAACAAACCGCTGATTGCGATATTACTATGGACCCAACAGACCGACGATTGCAATATAGGTTTTCGACCGAACAGATTTATTAACGACTATTTAAACACTATATCGCATCTGCTCCATTAGAAGAAAGAGCATGTGCACACTTGTAAAACGTTTGATTTTCATGAAGTTCTGATTGCGGGATTAAAGGAATGACTATGATTCTCATGAAGTTGTGATTGCGGGACTAAAAGGTGATGATTTGGCATGTGGGACCTCCTTGTGGGTATACCCTCTTTTATGTGGTTTCTGTGATTAATCAAGTCTACGATATAATTGGATGAAATACTGTTTGATGTAGTTTAATATATAAGTCGACCTCCTCCTAATGAACATGTCCTTTAAGTATTAGTGAAACCCATATAAACACAAGCTAAATGCCTTCATCTCAAGTATCGATCTCGGGCATAAAAAACAAAGAATAAGGAAAGTTCACAACTCGTGAACTTGACGAAACAAAGGAAGCCGAAGGTCGAGAAGCAGAGGATCTAGCAGACACCGAAGGTGAAGCAGAATTCGAAGGCCGAGTGAAGAAGGAAGCCGAAGACAAAGCCGGAGGAAAAATCTTTTGACCAGATTCATCTTGGAAGGCTCAGACCCGAAGTGAAGCCATAACGCATACAATGACCTATTACAAAGACTACAAGGATAGGGTTTGGTAAAGAAGTCCTTGGAAGCAGTATAATAAAATCAAACATTTCTTGACAGAGTAAAACTATAAGGGTCAGCGCCCTTAGGGTTGGTGCCTCATAATTGGAAGGATTGGTGTTGTGCGTGGGATCCCCCAAGGCAAGTTTTGGGGCTTAGAGCCCAGATTTTGACCAAATCCAATGTAAAGACTCCGTGTTTTGTGGGCACAGAGCGCGAATATTGTAAATAAGTCATAGGGTTGTCTGCCTTCATGTTTGTAATGTAATGTCGGCTTTAGAAATCTACCCATGGTCCGCTGACCATGGGATTGTATAAATAGAGTGAGGCTCTAAGTTGCAAATGAGGAGAATGATAGTCATGAATGAAGGATGAAGAATTGAGTCCTTAGGTCGTAGAGTAGGAGAAGGCTCTGTAGCTGAGTGTGCAGAGGCCTAGTACTCGACAACTGAGTGCACGGACCCCTGTAGCTGAGTGCGCAGGGTAGGTTGAGTCTGTAACCGATTGAAGCATTAATAAAGAGAAGTTTTATACCATTCTTGTGTATTTATTTCCTGTTTTGTGCATTGAATGTATTGGGTATAAATTGCAATTCCATTGTTTATATGATGCGCGAACTTATATGATTGTGTTGATTAAGTGAATATAAGATAAAGTATCTATTTACGCGAAGTTAACTAACAGTTATAAGGAGATAAGTAAGATATGCGGTGTAACTTGGGGAAGTAGCGCAGATCGTTGCTTTAGCAGTGCGAAAGCACCTCAACCCTAGTAGGGCTGCACGAAGGTGATTATAATAGATCGTGAAGGCCTCGCAGGTCAGGATAGTGCGCGAAGTGACCTGCGCGAAGGTATTCATAGTTGGACTAAACCGACCCCTCAGACATCTCAAGGGTGCAGAAACTTGGTTCCAGCATCCCCCCATACTGCTTCAAGTGAGACCTTAGTCCGTACTCCGCGGGATGTTGCTGAAAGGGCTAGTAGTACAAGGATTTTTTTGGCTAATTAACTCTGAACCTGGGTCAGGCCCCCTCAAGCCAACAAATGGTTCCATTGCCGGGACCGGAATCTGCATAGAGATGTTTGATGTCGTATCATTGGAATCCAACTAAGAAGGAAATTGAAGGTTGGTTGGATAGAAGAATTCATGAGTTCGTGGCGCAGGAGAACAGGAACCCGTGACTGACAAAAGAAGAGTGGTTAGATTGCTACCTGTACACAGAGATCCACGAAATTTTTTTCGCATCTTTCCCTACTGAGTTGTACGAGTGGATTGCGAAGCTAGCAGATAGCCAAGGAAGGTGGAAACTCGATAATCCTATTGTGTGGACCCCAGAGTTGGTGCGCAGATTAGAAGCATCGGAGGATAAGATCACGCGCGTTGTTGATCACTGGCTCGATTGGATTATAGGAGGATTCATTACTGAGTTTGCGGTAGATACTTTAGTCAGCTATAGCGAAGTGGAGCGACGCTTTCTCAAAGGATCGCGAGGTAAGTACGTAAAGTCTCTGAATACTTGGATTAAAATGCTATTGTGTGAAAAGAGGGTTATGAAATTACCTTGATGTCTAGAGCTACGCAAAGTGGAAAAACCTACAAGAATGAAGGAAGTAAGGATCAGAAAATAGCCCTTTGATTTCACCTCTGCGAGGGGACAAGGAAGAGCTTGCGAAGATCTCTCCACGAAGTGCGATCCATTTGATAAGGCAAAGGATTCTGCACATACCACCCCCACCCACACCACCACTAGCTTCACCGTCATCACCTCCATCTTCACCTTTACCACCTCCACAGCCACCGCGAGTCAATATGGCAAGCGTGATAAAATTGCTTGTGTTCAAGGGAGCAGGAAATGAAGATCCGGACCAGTTTTGGTTTGTGATAAGAGCCGTATGGGAAGTGTAGGGAGTTACAGATGATAATATAAAGAAATAAACACTGGTGAGTGCCCTGCAGGACCGCGCGCTGACCTGGTATATTAAGCATTCTAATGACAATCCGAATGCGGGAATCGCGGATATCCAAATTGCGCTAAATAAGGAATTTAGTAGGCCGAAGTCAAAAGCGCAGTCGATCATTGGATTCAAAGAGATCACAATGCTACCAGGCGAGACCCCTTTGGAGCTGGATCAGAGACTGAAGTGTACGATTCGTGGAGCTAATATGACTTTGACGGATGGACAACACCGCGAATGGTTTGTATCATCGCTAACGCTGCATTTGAGGAACGCGCTATCGCAACAGAGGTTAAAGACTCAGGCAGAGGCCTCAGAGATCGCGATGAGGCTGCATGAAACCCCAATGCAGGATCCTAACTTGGGGGTTCAACAGATTCACGCGTAGTTGAAAAACGTATGCCTTGAGATGCAAAGTCTGAAACAGGATAGGACAGCCCGACCACAAGTGTGCGAAGAAGTATGGTGCGTAAAATGAAAAGTTCAGGGTCATGATAAGGATCACTACCCTGTGTTCATGAATTACCTCATGAGAGGAGGACCGATTCCGTTAAGGCTGGAAGCGCAAGCAGGACCTAGCGCGGCACCTGCTTTGTGGTGCGTGATTTGTCAAATAGGAGGAAAGCATGCTACGGACAACTACAATTTGTTACAGAAGTACACGCAGAATTCGCAACAGTTGTTCTGTAATTTTTGTAGATCGGTTGGACATGATGAGCATACATGTAGAAGCTATGAGCTGATGATGGAGAGAACTCCCACCTATAGAGTTCAGGCCAAAACGCAGTCCTCAGACCAGAACGCAGGAGTGGGTCGAACCGGATTTCAAGGGCGCAGACGAGGCTGAGGTGGAGGAGGACTAGGAAGAGGTCGCGGACAGCTGATATGCTACAATTGCGGAGGGCTAGGACATTATTCCTGTGATTGTACGAACCCAACGTGTCCATCATGTCTGTATTGTACCTTGTTTGATCATGAGACAGAAGATTGTCCTACGCTGATAGCTAGGATACGCAACAAGGGAGCGCTACCACCTCCCTCGACTCAGAACCTACAGATGATGAGGTATGAGCCGCGTGAGGAAGATCCAAATGTGAACATTGTGCCCCGAAGTGGAATCGAGATGATAAAGGCAAACAACCCAAAGATAGTACTTGGATTCACAAGGCTCCGAAAAAAGAAGCAGAGTTTGATTTGGAGTGCACTAAGGAAACCTTCATGGAAGATAAGAAGAGCTTCGCTGATGCCTCCACTTCAGGAAGCAAAGATAGACCTGTTGGGCATGGAATCCCCCCAAGGCATGTTTTGGGTCTTAAAGCCCAAGTTTTGACCAAGTCCTTTGTAAAAGCTCCGCGAATTATGGGTGCGGAGCGCGAAGTCATAATAGAGTCACAGGGTTGTCCACCCTTGTTTTTGTAATATAATGTCAGCTTGATAGACCTACCCATGGTCTGCAGACCATGGGATTGTATAAATAGAGTGAGGCTCTAAGTGTAAAAGATATAGTTGGTAGAAAGAAAAGAAGCATGATGAGGCTAGGAGATTGAGTCGAAGTGTAAAGTGTGTCTTTGGGTCGTAGAGTAGGAGAAGGCTCTGTAGCTGAGTGCGCAGAGGCCTAGTAGTCCGCAGCTGAGTGCGCAGACCCCTGTAGTTGAGTGCGCAAGGTAGGTCGAGTTTGTAACTACTGGAAGAATTAATAAAGAGAAGTTTACTATATTTATGTGTATCTTTTCCTGTTTAATGCATTATTGGGTATAAATTGCAAATGTATTGTTTATTTGTTGCGCGAACTTATATGTGTGTGCTATATAAATAAATATAACACAAGGCTTCTATTTACATGAAGATAACTAACTGGTATAGGAAGATAAGTAAGATCTCAGGTGTGACTTAGGGGAATAGCGCAGAGCATTGCTCCAGTAGCGCAGAAGCCCCTCAGCCCCTGGCAGGGCTATGTGAAGACAAGTATATCAGGGCCCGGAAGGGTGCAAAGTAATTTGTGCGAAGGGACTAACAGTTGGACCGAATCAAACCCTCAGACATATCAAGGGTGCAGAAACCTAGTTCTAGCACCCCCCCATACTACTTCGGGTGAGACCTGTTAGCTCTGCTATAGTTTGCAGTATTTGATGGATGAACTCAGGACAAGAAATGTTGGTTTTGGTTGTAAAGGGTTTGCAGCAGTGTTTCATCCCTCTCTTTCATGTTCATTATGCCCTTATAACTCCCCATACCTTCATTTTACCTTGCCCCTTTTTCACTTTTTCCCCCTTAATCCCTTCACAACCCCATGTACCCCTTTTTCCCCTTAGTCCCCGGGCATTCTTATGTTTAAATATTAAAAAAAAACCTCCAACAGCCCTTTATAAATCATATTAGCCTATGTTTTAATTATAATACCGCGCATATTCATGACCCTTAGTTTTAATAGACCCCGGGCCCCCACCTGACCTGTCACATCGTCCGTTATATCAATAATGAACCCGTCCTTTATTTCTCCACCATTCGATCCTCCACCCGCTGATCCAACGTTGTACGCAAGCCCCGCTCTATCAACCTACACATTGTATAACCCGCGGGGAAGTGGTATTTCGCCAGCCATGTGTCTTCAAGCTGTTGGATCGCATGTCCTTGTACGTAAACCGTCGTAGCCCAAAGGTGGTGCGGGAAAACCACTTCCCACCATCGTACCATTTCTCCCGCCCGTTAACCATTGCTTTCTTTTGCTACCCGATCACCGTCGAATCTGCACGACCGCGATCCGACGGCCCTCATTTGCCTTGATCATCCGCCTCCCGATAGTTCACTCTAGCATGATCTCTGCCATCCATTTCCCTAATATAATGGCTCATATTCAAACTTTGCCTTTGTGCTTTCCTGTCGCCCTCCATCAGAATATCTTGATCGTCCATGCAATCCACCTGACGGCCAGTGTTTCATCTCGGCCCTTGTTCGATTTCAAAGTATTTCTAAGTGTATTCTTCAATGTTTCTCAGGGCCTGTTCTGCGCGCATAAAGGAGGAAGTGAGTCATAAACTCCCTGTACTCGGTGCATTAAAACCCTCAGCTACCTACATTCAACACAGCACGGCCAACGACAAAGAAAATGCTCCTCGAGCAGTTCAATGACAGCAGCAGTTATTGAAAATTATGAAGATAATATTTCAACTGTTCAGGAAGGACTCTGAAGTACAAAAAGAGCCATTTTGTTCATTTAAAATAGTCAGAATGTAGCAGAGAACCCATATCAAATTGTAAATGTGGTTGGTGATTAATTAAGACACCTCCACGCATACCCTAGCAGAGATTTTTTGTAAACAGATTCTATATATACCCAGAAAAACGATGTAATCAGTTTGATGAGTGTTAGATGAGTGCTAGTGTGTTGTAAGCTTCAACTTCTGGAGACTGTAACTACCTTGAGACTTGAAACTTCTAGTCTTCATTTCCAACTAATACAAGCTTCTTTTGTTGTCATTGGCTCATCTTTCACTTCTTCTATGTTCCAGGATGTGCCTATTTTGCATTAATTCATGTGTTGTGAATGTTTAGCATCAGAGGGGCTGTCATCCCACCTCTGGGTTAAAATTGAGCATGTATCATTGAATTTGCTTGTAGGTTTCTGTTATTTTAAATACCAGAGAGTTGTCATGCTGTCTGTATATTAGATAATAGATTTACAGGCCTCCTAACTTGTTGCAGCTGGCCATCATAGGGTCCTGTGTATCTGCTGGTGTAGTCAGTCTTCTCCATCATCACATTTTGTTTAAAACTATGAGTAATTGGTGGTTAAAAGCTTTGTAGTTTGGGGGTGTTTACCCATGTCTAGGGTTAAGCATAGTAGGATTGGTTATCGGGCTTGAATATGCAGCATTTCTTTCATTCATCCACCATTTATCCAACAATTTGTTGAGTTTGTAATGTTCCCGAGCATCACTGATATACAACCTAGGTGAGTTTCTTGGGGTGTTAACATTAATTGGCGTCGTTGCCAGGGAGAGGAGAATTGAAGCTCAGCTTCCCTGGGAAAACGACACAGCTTCAAGATTTGATGACAGACAAGGTTTGAACACAATTTTTGGTTGTAATCATCTGTCTGGCGACTCCATTGGAGGAAGACCAACCTTTGGCGACTCCACATTGAAATTCTGGATCAGTTTGTAAGACACACTCGAAGAAATCCTCAGAAATCTCCTGCTGAACCAGTGCTTGAACCTGAGAAGACTGTTAAATTGAAGAAAGCTTCACAAAAAGGGGCATCAAGATTAGGTAAGCCCAAGAATTCTAATTCATCTCTGGAAGATAAAGTTGTAGATGAAGATTTATAGTTTGAAGACTTAGAAATCAGCACTGCTAATAAGAAAAAACCTTCAGAGATCAGTTCAGCCCCTTGTACAATTAGTTCCCCTTTGAATATTAGTCCAAAGAAAGCATCCCATTCAGTGAAAAACATCCCTTTATCATTGCCATCCATCACATTACTTCCTACTCCTTCTTCTGTTAGTATTCTTCCAAATATTTCAATCATGGCAGGACAGCAAGCACCTATGAGGATAGAAATAATTGTAGCTGCCAGATATGGACCTTTGGTATTGCCTGTGCCTTTAAGCCCTATGCCTATGGGAGAATACCTGAAGTATATGCCTAAATTTGCTGGTACAGAGGGAGTAACAGCAGAACACCTAGAAGCTTTTTACAGTTATGTTGATAATCTAGATATAAGTGAGAATGATGTGTGGATGAGAGTTTTTGTCCAGAGCCTTGATGGAGAGGCTAGGAAGTGGTCTAGAGAATTACCCCAGAGATCTATAACTGATATTGAAGCATTAGATAATGCATTTTTGAAGCAATGGGGAGATAAAAAGGACTTGTTGTATTCTCATACTGAGTTTGGTAATATGAAGAGGGAAAATGGGGAATCAATTCCTGATTTTAATAAAAGATTCAATAGAATGTACAGTAAGATTCCAGCTGAGGTAAAGCCTACCCCAACCTCTACCAAACTCACTTATGTCAATGCCTTTGACTCTAATTTATTCTTGTCATTGAGAGAAAGGAGATATGCTACGCTGGTAGACATGCAGGATGCAGCCCTAGAAGTAGAATCCAATATTATGGCTGCAAAGAAACTAAAGAGTCAAGCTGACAGAAGAAGACAGAGAAATCAGGCTTCTACTTCTTCTGCATCATCTTCAGAGCCTAAATTAGACAAAATGACTAAGATGATAGAGTCATTGGCTGCTGAAATTTCTAAGCTAAAGGTTGAGCAAAACTCAAGAAAAACAAGGCAGAAAAATACATTTGCTCCAAGAAATCAGAATCCTTTTAGAAGAGCAAACGAGCAGTTACAAATTATGCAGAGGGATAAAGAATCAAAAGAAGATCAAAAAGTTAAAGCTCCCTTTCAAAATGTAGTCATGGAGGAGGAACAATTTGAAGAGGATGAGGATGAAATTCACTGCATGGAAGATAAAGGCAGTGCTACATTTTTTACATTGGCTGAATATGAAGAATCATTGCTGCAAGAACAAAACAGTTAGGAGTGGGACAGAGGAGTTGTTCTACAAACCGGTGACCAGCAGAGATATAATCTAAGATCCAATGCAAAGAATGCCAAGGAAAATACTGCACAAAGAACTGCTATCCAAACAGAATCACAGAATACCAAGCAGAAAAGACCAGCAGCTGATCCAGTCATCCTCAAAGCTCCAGTTCAAGAGTTAAAAAGTTCAGATAAATCACCTTCTTCTTTCAGCTTTGAGTCAGAAGTTCAGAAATTGAAAATATTTGTGCCTCTGGTTGAGTTGGTGAAGAGTGAAGTGTTTAGGAAGCCTATCCTTGAAGCCCTTGAGCTAGAAACCAAACAAACCTCCACTGACTCTGTCAATTTGCAAGATGACAAGCTTGCCATTTTGCTCAGCCCTATGATTGAGCCTGCCGATAATAATTCTCCATATTTTTATGTCTCATTGACCATTCATGATAAAATCCTCCACAATTGCCTGCTAGACACAGGGGCCAGCCACAATCTAATGCCTAAAGCTGTCATGGAAGAGTTAGGCCTTGATATCACCAGACCCTATCATGATTTATTTTCTTTTGATTCAAGGAAGGTGAAATGCCTTGGATTGATTAAAGATCTGGCTATTACCTTAACTCAGCTGCCCATGAAAAGTATGATGATGGATATTGTAGTGGCAGATGTCCCTCCTAAGTTTGGCATGCTGCTGTCCAGAGGGTGGATTAAGAGATTAGGTGGGACATTACAGAATGATCTATCTTATGCAACTGTCCCAGTGTTTGGAGGAGAAAGCAAGAGGTTATATAGAGAAGCACAGTTGGCATATATCATCAGTGATGAGAAGAACCCTACAAATCATCCTATATATGCAGTGGATGTTATGAAACCAGCTCAAGAAAAGATAGAAAAGAAAGATCAACGCCTTAGAATTCAGCCTCTTCGAGGGGGCAACCTCCTTTACATTACATAAATGAACAATTCTTGGATGATACAAATGACAAAACCTCCTTTCTATATATAGGAGTCTAAGGAGTCACAATATAATCCAGCCGACCTAACAATAATAATATAAAGCCACAAAAATAACAATAGAGGGATTCTATGGGGCACAGAAATAACAATATGGGGGTAATAGGGGCACAACAATATAAATAAGGGGTATAACTACAATAGTAATGGGGTAATCACTAGTATTATAGGGACCCAACATGCCCCTCTCCTTCAAAAAAGTGTTGTCCTCAACGCTTGAGCAGTTCTGGATACTTCTGCATAAAATTCTCATCCTCCCATGTGGAATCTTCAGCGGATAAGTTCTTCCACTTGATAAGATACTCTGAAATTGATCGATTTCGTAGCTGTCGAGTTCTTGTTTCTGTGACTGCTTCCGGTTCCAATATAATTTTTCCTTCCTCGTCAAGTTCTGGCAATATTGTTTGAACTGGGAGCTTGTCGCCTATAACCTTCTTTAAACATGAAACATGGAAAACTGGGTGCAATCGAGAAGCTGCAGGAAGCTCCAATTTGTATGCCATAGTACCAATCTTTTCCAACACCTTGTACGGACCATAATACTTTGGTGATAATTTATTATCCTTCTTAGCTTGCTTTAGGGACATTTGCTTATATGGTTGTAGCCGTAGGAATACCCAATCACCTACATCAAAACTTCTTTCACTGCGATGTTGATCTGCCTGTTGTTTCATTCTATTTTGTGCCAACACGAGGTTATCCTTTAAGAGTTGGAGGACTTGTTGTTGATGTTCGATGTGATGTTCCACTGCCTGAACCTTAGAATTTTCTCTTAAATATGATGTGATGGATGGTGGTTGATACCCATAAAGTGCCATAAATGGGGTCATTTTTGTTGCTGTATGGAAGGAAGTGTTATACCACCATTCAGCCAGAGGCAACCATTTGACCCATTGTGTCTGTTTATCAGATACAAAGCAACGAAGATATCCTTCCAAACATTTGTTTACTATCTCAGTTTGCCCATCAGATTGAGGATGATAAGATGAGCTATGAGCTAACTGAGTACCAAGACAAGAAAATAATTCTGTCCAAAAATTTCCAGTGAAAATGGGATCTCTGTCACTTACAATAATCTTTGGGTTTCCATGTAGCTTTTGAACTGTTTCCATAAATGCAGTAGAAACTGTACTGGCTTTAAATGGATGTGATAATGCACAAAAGTGTGCATACTTGGTAAGTCTGTCAACTACCACCATGATGACACTCTTTCCCTCAGACTTGGGTAAACCTGTGATAAAATCCATTGAAACCTCCTCCCAACGTTGGCTTGGAATGGATAAAGGTTGTAATAGACCCGGTGTCTTAATTGTTTCAACTTTATTTTGTTGGCAAACCAAACATTCCGCCACAAACTTTTGAATATCTGATTTAAGGCCATCCCAAAAAAATTCCTTCTTAACCCTGTGGTAAGTTTTTAAAAATCCTGAGTGCCCTCCTAAGGGAGAAGTGTGCAATTCCATAAGAATCTTTTGTTTTAGCTGGGAATTCTTACAGAGGTATAAGCGATCTTTGTACCATAACGAATCATTTTGCCAGCTAAATGTATCAGAAGTACTGGAATCTTGTTGTAGCTTTCGAATAAGTGCCCACACTTCTTCGTCATTCTTCCATTCCTCCTTTGCTTCGTTTATCCAATCTGGTTGGATAATAGAAATGGCACACAACAATGCTTCCACATCCTCATCCTTTCTTGAGAGTGCATCTGCCACCACATTTTGCTTCCCTTTTTTGTAGATGATTTCAAAGTCATAACCCAACATCTTTGTGACCCACTTTTGTTGCTCTTCAGAGGATAATCTTTGTTCTAAAAAGTATTTAAGGCTATCATGATCCGTTTTTACCTTGAAGTGTCTTCCCATTAGGTAGGGTCGCCATTTCTTAAGTGCATGGAGTATTGCCAACATTTCCTTCTCATAAATAGCTTTGCTTAAAAACTTTCCCTTGATTGGACGACTTTCAAAAGCAATGGGTCTTTCATCTTGCATTAGAACAACACCAATTCCATTTCCTGAAGCATCACATTCCACAATAAAGGTTTTTGTGAAGTCCGGTGTAGCTAAGACCGGTGCTTGGCACATTGCCTCTTTAAGATGTTTAAAGGCCTTTGTTGCTTCCGGAGTCCATGAAAATGAATCTTTCTTCAATAATGTTGTTAGAGGTGCTGCTATTCTCCCATAATTCTTAACAAACTTGCGATAATACCCTGTCAACCCAAGAAATCCTCGCAGATGCTTTATGGATGTGGGGATTTTCCATTCCTTAATGGCTTTAATTTTGCTAGGGTCTACCTTAACTCCTTCATGAGATACAATATGACCCAAATATTCCACCTCCTGGACTCCAAAGAAACATTTGGATCTTTTTGCATATAATTGTTTCTCCTCCAATAGTTGTAGCACCTTGTCAACATGTTCAACATGATCCTTCCAAGACTTGCTGTAGATTAGTATATCATCAAAAAATACTAACACAAATTTTCTAAGGAATGGTTTGAAAATTGAATTCATCAAACCTTGAAATGTTGAAGGTGCATTGGTAAGGCCAAAAGGCATGACCAAAAATTCATAATGACCCTCATGAGTTCTAAATGCCGTTTTCGGAATGTCTTCAATCTTCATTCTGATTTGATGATATCCCGAACGAAGATCCAACTTGGTGAAGTAAATTGATCCATGCAATTCATCCAGTAATTCATCAATGACAGGAATGGGGAACTTATCTTTAATAGTGAGCTTGTTGAGCTCCCTATAATCTGGACACATGCGCCATGATCCATCCTTCTTGTGCACCAATACTACTGGAGCTGAGAAAGAACTTTGACTCGGTTGAATTATACCAGCCTCTAGCATTTCTGCAACCATACGTTCAATTTCACTTTTTTGGACATATGGATATCTGTACGGCCTGATGTTTGGAGGAACACTTCCTGGAATCAGATGAATAGCATGATCATGATCACGCATAGGTGGGAGACCTTTGGGAGTCTCAAATACCTTGGAATGATTGTCCAGGACTTTTTGGAGATCTGGAGAAATAGATGATTCCAATGTGGAAACATCTAGCGAACATAATTGTGCAATTACACCTCTTTGCTCCTTTTTTAGAAGCTTTGTCATGCCATTAGAGCTGATTATCTTTCCTGGTTTCCCTGCAATACCCCTTAATTCAACTTCCTTTCCTTCCACAGAAAATTTCATGAAAAGTTCTTGAAAATTAAAAGCTATTGTACCCAAGGATTGTAGCCATTGGACTCCTAGTACAACATCAGCACCTCCCATTGGAATGGAAAGCATTGGGCTAGTCAATACATATTCTCCCATGGATAGCTTGATATTATGGCACTTTCCAGAACAATTTATTGTTCCTCCATTTGCAATCATCACTTGACACTCTGGTGCTGGATATAGGAAGCAATTCAATTCTTTTGCTACCCTACAATGAATAAAATTGTGGGTGCTTCCTGAATCAATCAACACTATTACCTTTTTCTTCTTGATTTGTCCTTCTATCTTGATGGTTTGAGGAGTGGTAATTCCCGCCAATGCATTACAAGATATGGTCGGATTTATTTGTTCTTCATCTAGGCTTTGTTCCTGGAATATATCCTCTTCTTTTGACCTTTCTTGCTCCTTTTCTTCTTCCTCTTCACAATCTATGTAGAATAATTTCTTCTCAGCACACTTATGACCTTTTGTGTATTTGCTATCACAATTGTAACAAAGCCCTTTTGCTCTTTTTTCTTCCAATTGTTGTGGTGTCAACCTTGTAGGTTGTGGAAGACTATGGGCAACAACACTTCCGTCTTTATAGTTGTGAATGGTATGCTTCCTAGTTGCCATAATTTTGCTTTCCATTTTTCTTGCTAACCTGAATGCCTTCTCTAATGAATCAGGTTCCCAAAGGCGCACATCATGTTGGATATTATCCTTTAAAGACCCTATGAACACATCAATCCTATGCTCCTCTGGAATATCTTTTACCCTTATGTTCAATTTTTGGAACTCCTCAATGTGCTCCATTATTGAACCCTTTTGTTTGAGACTTATCAATTGGCTAAAAAAAGTGTTTCTTTTTGTATGTGCTATCAATTCTTCCTTAAAAATTGCCCAAGTGATAAATTGTTTACGAGAACAAAGCCATTGATACCATACAAACTGATTTGGTTCCAAATATAAAGTTGCCATACGTACCTTTTGTGTGTTTTGCACATTATTGAGATCGAAGAATTGCTCCATCTGTAATATCCATGTGGCGGGATCCTTGCCATCAAACTTCCTCATATCGATTTTTGGAACATGGTGAGTCTTCGATCCAACATTAGAGTCTATGGAATCATGATTAACATTTCTTTTGTTCTCATCATGAGTTTCCTTTAGTACTCTTTCACCCTTAGTGACCATTTCTTGTAGCAACTTATTCATATTTATCTTCAATTCTTCCATCTTATCATCCATGCCATCAATTTTAGCGTCCATGCCATTCACCTTAGCTTCCATGCCATCCATCTTAGCTTCTACGCCTTTCTTTAAACAGTCCATCTTAGCTTCTACACCTTAAACCATCCATCTTAGCTTCTACATCTTTCTTTAAACCATCCATCTTAGATTCTGTTCCTTTTTGTGCAAGGGACAGTTGTTGCACTTGGTCTTGTAATTTTGATATATCATGTTGCATTTCTTCCTCTTCTTCATGAGTCATGCTAGAGCTTTCAGGTTCCTTACTAGGTGTTTGCATTTTCTTTCCTCGGGGCATCAGTTACCGATAATAATGCTCTACTATGCCCTTTGAATTCCTTCAAAATAAATTTTCAAACCAAGCTTAAGCAAAAATTTAAAAAAAATCTACACACCTTTTTTCACTTTGTAGGAGCTTGATATTGCCTCTGATGTATCTCTGTACTTTCCAATCATCTAGTTCTGAAATTGTGACCTGTAGTAGCTCTCTGTGTCCTCTTTCCAATGCCACCAGTCTGATCCAAATTGGATTCTCCAAGAAAGAGTTATGCACAATCTCCCAAGATGACCTGATTATAGACCTTTCCAGAAGAGTGAACTTGTATGAAGTTCCACGTGTAAAATTTTCAACCTTTGGTTCTGAAAAAGATATACAAGAAACTACAGTCCGTCCTCTTTCTGTACCTTCTTACGAAATTTCAATCCGATTCCCAGAGAGAAAGTTATGACGATTTTCCCTAGGTCAATGTAATTCAGGAGTCTGCAAAAAGACCAACTTCCTCAGATCATATCTCCGCAAATATCGTGCGAAAAGATCTGAAATTTAGACCCAAGGTTCAGCGCGATTTCTTCTCAAATGGGTTTTTTTTGCGACTTCTGAAACGTCACAGAAAAAAAGTTATAGCGAAAATGCCACGATGACCTGTTTGGAGCAGCGAAACCCTAGAATCCAAAGCTCTGATACCAAATGTTATGAAACCAGCTCAAGAAAAGATAGAAAAGAAAGATCAACGCCTTAGAATTCAGCCTCTTCGAGGGGGCAACCTCCTTTACATTACATAAATGAACAATTCTTGGATGATACAAATGACAAAACCTCCTTTCTATATATAGGAGTCTAAGGAGTCACAATATAATCCAGCCGACCTAACAATAATAATATAAAGCCACAAAAATAACAATAGAGGGATTCTATGGGGCACAGAAATAACAATATGGGGGTAATAGGGGCACAACAATATAAATAAGGGGTATAACTACAATAGTAATGGGGTAATCACTAGTATTATAGGGACCCAACAGTGGACATCGATTTTGGAGCATCTATTCTCCAAATAGAAGAATCTCAAAAGGCCAAAATGCAGCTCAGGAAACCAACAGTTCAGGTCGAGAAGGAGAAAGGAAGTCAGGTTTGGGAGATGTTTTTTGATGGAGCATGTTCCATGGAGATTGCAGGAGTAGGGGTGGTGCTAGTATCTCCACAACAAGAAAGCATTCAACTGTCTTTTAAGCTGGTTTTTAAAGTGACAAACAATATAGCAGAATATGAAGCACTGTTGTTGGGCCTTAATGCAGTAAAAGACAGAGGAATCAAGGATCTGAAGGTGTTTGGAGATGCTGATCTGATAATCCAGCAAGTAAATAAAACATTTCAAGCATAGCACCCAAGGCTGAAAGCATACAGAGATGAGGTATGGAGAGTCAGAGATTCTTTTGACTTTTTCTGTATTTCATATATCCCTAGAGCCCAAAATCAGCTTGTTGATTCCCTTGCTGTGTTTGCTAGTCTATTTATTCCTCATATGCCTCTCAGACTAGTTTATGAAGTGCAAATGAAGTATAGACCATCCTTTCCCGATAATGTCCACCATTGGAAAGTTTTTGATGATGATGATGAGATAAATAGGTTACTTCAAGTCATTGATGAATTTTCAGAAATGCAAATTGATCAAGAAAATGATGCCTTGGAAGAAAAACCCCAGTCCCAGCTTAGAAATAAAACTGGTAAGGACAGCATAGTCCAGCTTCCTAGTAACCATATTCCTAAGGGCCTAGTTCCTCTTGAAAGACTGTTTGATCAAAATGATGCGCCTTACAAAGCTGCCCAAAAAGAAGACCAATCTGCAGTTTGTAAGCATGATATAGGAAGTCTAGGTCAGCCTAAATATATAAATTTGTCCACTCATTTGTCAGCCGATCAAAGTGCGGAATACTGCAATTTAATGAAGCAATTTGCTGATGTGTTTGCCTGGGAGTATAGTGATCTAAAAACGTATGATAAAAATATAATTCATCATAAAATCCCTCTGGAAAAGGACACTGTTCCTTTCAGATAGAAGTTGAGACCAATAAACCCCATGCTTCTTCCACTGATTGAAAAAGGAATTAAAAAGTTGTTGGCTGCCAAAATCATTGTTCCTCTCAGGTATTCAAAATGGGTAGCTAATTTGGTGGTGGTGAGGAAGAAGAGTGGAGAAATCAGATCGTGTGTTGACTTCAGAAATTTGAACAAATGTTCCAAGAAAGATAACTATCCGCTACCAAAGATGAAGCATTTGTTGCAGAAGGTATCAGGAGCCAAAGTAATGTCTTTCTTAGATGGATTTTCAGGCTTTAATCAGATTGTTGTGCACCCAGATGATCAAGAAAAGACTGCACTTACAACTCCTTGGGGCACTTTTATGTATGCCAAAATTCCATTCGGATTGATGAACGTTGGAGCAACCTTTCAGAGAGCTATGGACATAGCATTTGTGGGAGAGAAGGACAAATTTGTGCTTATCTGCCTTGATGATATAACAGTTTACTCCAGCAGCCATCAAAATCATTTGCAGCATTTAAAAAAAGTGTTTTTGAAGTGCAGAAGGTTTGGAATTTCAGTCAATCCCAAAAAATCTCAATTTGCTTTACATGAAGGCAAGTTGTTAGGACATGTTGTGTCTTCTGCAAGTGTTTAGATTGACCCAGAAAGAGTCAAATCAATTCAGGCTTTGACTGTTCCCAGATCAGAGAAATATATTCAATCCTTTCTGCGAAAAATTAATTTTGTCAAGAGGTTTATTCTAAATTTTGCAGAATTAGTGAAGCATGTTACCTCCATGTTGAAGAAAGGAGCAGAGGTAAGATGGACTGGTGCGGCAAGAAAATCATTTGATTCCATAAAAAATGCTATTATGGAGGCTCCTACTTTAATAAGTCCTGACTACAGTA
The DNA here is from genome assembly GCA_031772625.1 of Pinus tabuliformis. Taxonomy (NCBI): domain Eukaryota; kingdom Viridiplantae; phylum Streptophyta; class Pinopsida; order Pinales; family Pinaceae; genus Pinus; species Pinus tabuliformis. The sequence continues at coordinate 383,899,200 of CM062807.1, forward strand.
AGGAGTTTCATCTATTTTCATTTGCCTCTGAAGACACCATTGCAGCTATTCTATTGCAGCAAAATGAAGAAGGTCCAGAGCATCCACTAGCATTTTTCAGCAAGAATTTGAGGGATGCTGAACTGAGGTATGATATTATAGAGAAACAGGCATATGCTCTTATTAAATCCTTAAAGGCTTTCAGAGTTTATATCTTGCATTCAAAAATAATTGCATATGTGCCCTCTGCTGCAATAAAGGATGTCCTAACACAACCTGATGCTGATGGACGGAGCGCAAAGTGGATTGAAAAAATGATAGAATTTAACATAGAACTAAGGCCCACAAAGCTGGTCAGAGGTCAGGGTCTTACCAAGCTATTAGCTGAAGAAAATTGCAGGTCTTTAGACATTGATTTCCTATGCACAATTGCAGAAAATGGTCAGGAAGAAAAAGAGAAAACAGCTGAAACAGTGAAACAGTGAAAGAACAGTCAATGGCCGAGAATCTAGCTTCGTGTGGTTGGTATTCTGCAATAATTAATTTCTTGTTGAAGCTAGAAATCCCTTCAGGCTTAAGTACAAGTCAAGTCAGAACTTTAAAACTTAGAGCAACAAAATATTGCATTATGGAAAATCTGCTCTACTGCAGGGATCCATCTGGAATGTTTTTAAGGTGTCTGGACAAAGAGAAATCACAAAAAGTCATGCAACAATTTCATAACAGCATGTGTGGAGGGCACCATTATTGGAAAACTACAGCCCATAAAATTCTCAAAGTTGGGTACTATTGGCCCTCTTTATTTTCTGATGTATTTGTTTTTGTTAAATCTTGTGACAAGTGCCAAAGATTTGAAGGAAAACAACAGTTGAAATCCCTGCCCCTAAAACCAATAATTGTAAAAGGACCTTTTCAGCAATGGGGTTTGGATTTCATTGGTGAAATCAATCCACATTCCAGTGGCTAGCACAGGTGGATATTGGTTGCCACTGATTATTGTACAAAGTGGATTGAAGCAGTCCCTACCTAGAAGGCTGATCATAATGTGGTCATCAAGTTTTTAACAGAGAATATCTTCACCAGATTTGGTTGTCCGCAAAAATTAGTCACAGATAATGCAGCAGCCTTCAGGGCAAAAGTGCTGGTGGAAATGTGTGATTTAATGGGAATTAAACTTGTTCATTCCACCTCATATTATCCACAGGGAAATGGTCTGGCAAAATCCTCTAATAAAAGTTTAATCAGGATAATTAAAAAGCTGTTAGAGGACAATAAAAAGAATTGGGATTCAAAACTCAAGTATGCACTATGGGTTGACAGAGTGACCATTAAAAAATCCACAGGTAGTTCTTCTTTCAAGCTGGTTTATGGCACTGAGGCTGTATTCCCAATACAATTAACTCTCCCTATGGAAAAGTTCCTTCAAGAAGAGCAGAATGAGGAAGAAGACATGGCAAGAAGAATCACTGATTTAACAGAGTTTCATCAGATTAGAGAACAATTGGTTGAAAGGGCTGCAGCACATCAGAAGAGAATCAAGGAAACCTTTGACAAAAAGGCAAAAGTAAATAATTTTCAGAGTGGTGACTTGGTTCTGAAATGGGATGCACTGAAGGAAAAGAAAGGCAATCATGGGAAATTTGATGCTTTCTGGACAGGGCCTTTCATCATTTCACAGGTTCAAGGGAACAACACCTTCATATTGAAGAGTATGGGAGCTGAAGCAGTTTTTGATGGCCTGGTTAATGGGCGTTTTTTGAAAATTTATAGGATTAAGGTCTTTGGCCTTAAAAGCTGTAAATATTTTGTTTTATCAATATTAGTATAGGTTCAAATAAACTCCATGCCCAATGGAACACTAGGAATTTTGATTAATGTGTTTTCAGCAGGAAAGGCAGTGGTCTGCAGGTTCTTGAGACCTCACAGGGAGGATCTCATCCCCAGAAGGAGCCAGTGTTAGCTCTGCTACAATTTGCAGTATTTGATGGATGAACTCAGGACATTGAATGCTGGTTTTGATTGTAAAGGGTTTGCAGCAGTGTTTCATCCCTCTCTTTCATGTTCATTATGCCCTTATAACTCCCCATACCTTCATTTTACCTTGCCCCTTTTTCATTTTTTCCCGCTTAATCCCTTCACAACCCCATGTACCCCTTTTTCCCCTTAGTCCCCGGGCATTCTTATGTTTAAATATTAAAAAAAAAAACCCAACAGCCCTTTATAAATCATATTAGCCTATGTTTTAATTATAATACCACACATATTCATAACCCTTAGTTTTAATAGACCCCGGGCCCCCACCTGACCTGTCACATCGTCCATCATATCAAAAATGAACCCGTGCTTTATTTCTCCGCCATTCGATCCTCCGCCCGCTGATCCAACATTGTATGCAAGCCCCACTCTATCAACCTGCACATTGTATAACCTGCGGGGAAGTGGTATTTTGCCAGCCACGTGTCTTCAAGCTGTTGGATCACATGTCCTTGTACGTAAACCGCCGTAGCCCAAAGGTGGTGCGGGAAAACCACTTCCCGCCATCGTACCATTTCTCCCGCTCGTTAACCATTGCTTTCTTTTGGTACCCGATCGTCGTCGGATCTGCCTGACCGTGATCCGACAACCCTCATTCGCCCTGATCATCCGCCTCCCGATAGTTCACTCTAGCATGATCTCTGCCATCCATTTCCCTAATCTAATGGCTCATATTCAAACTTTGCCTTTGTGCCTTCCCGTCGCCCTCCGTCAGAATATCTTGATCGTCCATGCAATGCACCTGACGGCCAGTGTTTCATCTCGGCCCTTGTTCAATTTCAAAGTATTTTTAAGTGTATTCTTCAATGTTTCTCAGGGCTTGTTCTGCGCGCATAAAGGAGGAAGCGAGCCATCAACTCCCTGTACTCGGTGCATTAAAACCCTCAGCTACCTACATTCAACACAGCACAGCCAAGGACAAAGAAAATGCTCCTCGAACAGTTCAATGACAACAACAGTTATTGAAAATTATGAAGAGAATATTTCAATTGTTCAGGAAGGACTTTGAAGTACAAAAAGAGTTATTTTGTTCATTTAAAACAGCCAAAATGTAGCAGAGAACCCATATCAAATTGTAAATGTGGTTGGTGATTAATTAAGACACCTCCACGCATACCCTAGGAGAGATTTTTTGTAAACAGATCCTATATATACCCAGAAAAATGATGTAATCAGTTTGATGAGTGTTAGATGAGTGCTAGTGTGTTGTAAGCTTCAACTTCTGGAGACTGTAACTACTTTGAGACCTGCAGCTTCTGGTCTTCATTTCCAATTAATACAAGATTCTTTTGTTGTCATTGGCTCATCTTTCACTTCTTCTATGTTCCAGGTTGTGCCTGTTTTGCATTAATTCATGTGTTGTGAATGTTTAGCATCAGAGGGGCTGTCATCCCACCTCTGGGTTAAAATTTAGCATGTATCATTGGATTTGCTTACAGGTTTCTGTTATTTTAAATACCAGAGGGCTGTCATGCTGTCTGTGTATTAGATAATAGATTTACAGGCCTCCTAACTGGTTGCAGCTGGCCATCACAGGGTCCTGTGTATCTGCTGGTGTAGCCAGTCTTCTCCGTCATCACATTTTGTTGAAAACTATGAGTAATTGGTGGTTAAAAGCCTTGTAGTTTGGGGGTGTTCACCCATGTCAGGGGTTAAGCATAGTAGGAGTGGTTATCTGGCTTGAATATGCAGCATTTCTTTCATTCATCCACCATTTATCCAACAATTTGTTGAGTTTGTAATGTTCTCGAGCATCACTGATATACAACCTAGGTGAGTTTCTTGGGGTGTTAACAAGACCTCAGTCCGCGCTCCGTAGGCTGTTGCTGAAAGGGCTAGTAACACATGGATTTTCTTGGCTACTTAACTCTGAACCTGGGTCAGGCCCCAATAAGCCAACAAATGGTTCCGTTGCCGGGACGGGAATCTGCATAGATATATCTGATGTCGTATCACTGGAATCCAACAAAGAAAGGAATTGAAGATTGGTTGGATAGAAAAATTCACGAGTTCGTGGCATAGGAGAACAAGAACCTGCGACTATCAAAGGAAGAGTGGTTAGACTACTACTTATACACAAAGATCCATGAAATTTTCTTTGCATCTTTTCCTACTGAGCTATACGAGTGGATTGTGAAGCTAGTAGATAGCCAAGGAAGGTGTAAGCTTGACAGACCTATTGTGTGGACTCCAGAATTGGTTCGCAGATTAGAATCATCGGAGGATAATATCGTGCGCGCTGTTGATCACTAGCTTGATCGAATTATAGGAGGATTCATCACCGAGTTCGCAGTAGATACTTCAGTCAGCTATAGCGAGGCAGAACGCCGCTTCCTCAAAGGGCTGCGAGGTAAGTATGTTAAATCTTTGAACACTTGGATTAAAATGCTACTCTGTGAAAAATGGGTTATACAACTAAATTGATGTTTGGGGTTACGTGAAGTGGGAGAATCTACAAAAGCGAAGGTAGTATAGAACTAGAAACTAGCCCCTTGATTTCACCTCCACGAGGGGGTGAGGAAGAGCTCGCAAAGGTCTCACCAAGAAGTTCGATCAGTTTGATAAGGCAGAGAATTCCGCACATACCACCTTCACCCACACTGCCACCAATTTCACCGTCTTCAACCCCATATTCTCCCATACCACCTCCGCCACCACCACGAATCAATATGGCAAGCACGATAAAGTTGTTAGTGTTCAAGGGAGTGGGGAATGAATATTCGGATCAGTTTTGGTTCGTGATAAAAGCTATATGGGAAGCGTAGGGAGTCACGGATGACAATATAAAGAAATCAACATTGGTCAGCACTCTACAGGATTGCGTGCTGAGCTAGTACATTAAGCATTCCAATGAAAATCCGAATGCAGGGATCAGAGATATTCAAACTGCGCTAAACAAAGAATTTAGTAGGCCAAAGTCAAAGGCACGGTTGATCATTGGATTCAAGGAAATCACAATGCTACCAGGAAAGACCCCTTAGGAGTTGGATCAGAGATTGAAGTGCACAATTCGCAAAGAAAACATGACGTTGAAAGATGGACAACACCACGAATGGTTTATAGCATCGTTAACGTGACATCTAAGGAACGCGCTGTCACAACAGAGGCTAATAACTCAGGCCAAGGCTTGGAGGTCGCGATGATATTGCATGAGACTTCGATAGAGGATCCCAACCTAGGAGTTCAGTAGATTCACGCATAGTTGAAAAACTTGTGCCTTCAGTTGCAGAGTTTGAAACAAGATAAGACAGCTCTCCCAGAAGTGCGCGATGAAGTATGGTGCGTAAAGTGAAAGGGTCAGGGACATGAAAAGGACCGCTGCCCAGTGTTCGCGAATTACCTCGCGGGAGGAGGACCAATGCCATTGAGACTGGAAGCACAAGCAGGACCAAGTGCAACACCTGCATTATGGTGCGTGATTCGTCAGATAGGAGGAAAGCATGCTACAGATAACTGCCATTTATTAAGAAAGTACACGCAGAATTCAGAGCAGTTGTTCTGTAACTTCTGTAGATCAGTGGGACATGATGAGCACACCTGTAGAAGTTATGTGATGATGATGGATCACACTCCTACCTACAGAGTTCAGGTCGAAATGCGGGCCCTTGACCAGAACGCAGGGATGGTGCAAACTGGATTCCATGGGCATAGACGAGGCCGAGGTGGAGGAGGACTCGGAAGAGGTTGCAGACAGCTGATATGTTACAATTGCAAAGGGCTAGGACATTATGCCCACGATTGTACAAATCCAACGTGGTCATCATGCTTGTATTGTACATTTTGATCATGAGACGGAGGATTTTCTCACCCCAATAGCGAGGTTGCGCGATAAAGGAGCACTCCAACCTCCCCCGACCCAGAACCTACAAATGATGAGGTTTGAGCTGCGCGAGGAAGACCCTAATGTGAATATTGTGCTCCGAAGTGTAATTACGAGAGGGGATGATAGAGGCAAGCAGCCTGAAGAAAGTACTTGGGTTCGCAAGGCTCCAACGAAGGAACCAAAGTTTGATTTGGAGCGCGCTAAGGAAACCTTCATGGAGGCCAAGAGGAGTTTCGCTGATGCCTCCACTTCAGGATGTAAAGACAGATCGGAGCTGGAAATGGACCCATCAATGCTCACAACATTCCTGGAAACATGCATGAAGTTGTTGTGCGATAGAAAAGCTACAAATGGGCTGCAGGAACTCATAAATAGATGTGATGGGACCGCGCCAAGAGAACCGTGCGTAGTCTGGAAGCTCAGAAAGCACACGACGCGAACGGGAAGAGAGATGAGATTGACTACACAGATTGGAGAATATGAGATGAACCAAGTGATTCTGGATCTAGGATTGGACGCGAACGTCCTGCCGAAGCAGACATGGGAGCGCATGGGAAGACCTACATTGCAATGGTCTCCTATCCAACTGCGAATGGCGAACCATCAAAATATCCTACCCATGGGGAGATTGCAGGGGATCACAGTGGATATCGAAGGAGTAACCGCGTTAGCAGATTTCGAAGTAATAGAGATTGTTGATGACAACAATCCCTACCCCGCGCTATTATGAATAGATTGGGCTACTGACATGAACGGGGTGATCAATATGAAGAAGCGTAAGATGATTTTTGAGAAAAAGTCTCTACGTGTGATTGTACCTTTGGACCCTGTAGAAGGATCGTGCTACATAGAGCCAATGCTGAACTACGACAGCGATGATGATTTGGATAGCATCTATAAGATAACCGTGTGGGAATAAGACTGGGTGAATCTAATCGCGAATGGGCAAATCTCATGGGAGCGCGAAAGCTCCTGCACATCGTATTCTGACAAAGAGATAGAACGATGGCAGAACTGGTTACACGAGGTAACCACATTGAACTGTAACATGATGACGAGATCGTTGCGCTGGGTATCAACGGAGGTAAGGGATCTGGCTACGTATGATGGGTTAAGTGAGGTGGATGACTTCTTGAACAGAATTGGAAGAGAAGTGCCGGAATAGCAACGCTTCGAAGCTTTGAAATGGGTACTGCACGTTACGCTTGCGAGGTGGTGGGGTACGCACCAAAGAAGTTTTGAGGACTAGCGTGATTGCAGAAAGATGATGTGCATGTGGTTTGGGAAGCCTCAGATGCGGTTAAAAGACAAGTATGACAGACAGGATGTTCCGCGCGCACACCTCACCAAATGGACAAAAGTCTATTGGAAAGAGCCGCAACCTGAGTGGGTGCACTTGTTCTGTCATACCCTGGATATTATACCCATGAACTGGTATATAGAGACGGAGCTCCGTCGTGGAACTAGTGAATGGGATATCTTGTGTGAAGGATTCTTGTTAACCTTCACGTTTGAGGATCGTTGATGGGATACTGTTGATGATGCACTACAAGTAGTAAAAGCAGCTATCTTTAAAATAACCTGGGAGCCAATGGAAGTGCTTCAGCCTGCATGGGCGACCTAGCTGAGCTACGTGTTGGAGTGTTACAACATGAATACTGAAGGAGATGACGAAGATCCGTGAAAAGTTAACATTCCAGAAATGGAAGGCTATCGCAAGGTTCAAGGGCCATTGATTGAAGACCCTGACATAACCACGCCGGTAAAGACAAAGCAGGTGAACATTGGTACGGAGGCTGAACCTAAGTATGCAACACTCAGTGACTACTAGGATGATGCGACGGTGGATAACGTCGCTGAGTTACTCTGTGAGTACCAGGACTTAGTCCCGACCATGATCACAGACTTAAAGGGGATCGTTGGTGATTTAGGGATGATGAAGATCACCTTAAAACACGACGCGAAGCTAGTTAAGCAGAGGCCTTACCACTTGAATCCGAAATACAAGGAAAAGGTCCGCATAGAACTAGACAAAATGATCGCAGTTGGAATCATTGAGCCAGTGGAAGAATCTGACTGGGTAAGCCCTATGGTAGTGCAAGAAAAGAAGCAGAAGGGCGAGATAAGAATATGCGTGGACCTCATGAAATTGAATGACACATGTGTGCATGACCCATTCCCAACTCCATTCACAAATGAAGTATTGGAATGTAGGAATTTACAGGGTAAGTTCCTCAGAAAGAATACCAAAAGGACACCGCTCACAACCAGATCACAGATCAATACACCAGTATTTTTGACGTGGTTAAAACCCTCAAAGAGGGAAACAGTCCACGGCCTGTCCCAACGTGGGTACTACAGGCAATTTATTAATCAAAGAATGAAAATTTACATAAGCTTCTCTCATGCACGGATTACCCGAACAATGACCCTCCATGCGCTTTAAATAGAACTCATGGACCAATCGGGTGTCAAGCCACGGATCAAGTGTCGGTAATACCGAGGAGAGAATGAACCGTCGGATCACTACATATCGTGACCGTCGGATTGTAAGTTACAAAATGTACAACGGTAAAGAAACACACTTTACCTAACTCTATACCTAACTCTATACTAGACCAAGTTGAACTTAACTATTTCCTATGTGTCGGAATATCCTAACATCCCCCCTTAAGAACAACTTGGGATAGGATTGAAGGATTTACAAATATGACACAATAGGAGAAGGAAGGAGGCACTAGAGCCTATCCCCCCTTAGTGACAACTTCCTGAACTCCAAGCATATATCGAAGTTTAGTGAACTTCGCCTCTGTGAGAGCCTTTGTGAAGATGTCTGCAACCTGATCATCTGTTGAACAATATTGCACTTCAAGAACATGGTCATGAATGAGCTTTCTGATGAAGTGCATGTGTAGTTCAATGTGTTTGCTGCGCTGATGCTGGACTGGATCTTTGCATAGCTGAATGGCACTTTGATTATCACACCAAAGTGTGGTTGGATGCTGCTGCTCAAAGCCAAACTCTGATAGGATCTGACGAAGCCACAAGGCTTCCTTACTAGCTTCCACGGCACCACGATACTCTGCTTCTGCTGACGAAAGAGAAATGGCAGCCTGTTTCTTACAAGCCCATGTAATAGGTCCTGAACCAAGAGTGAAGACATAACCGGCAGTAGACTTCCGATCATCAGGGTCACCAGCCCAATCAGAATCAGTGAAACCAACTAACAGAGGAGCTGCTTTGGCACTGTAATGAATCCCAAACTGTACTGTACCTCGAACATAACGAAGTATTCTTTTAGCTGCTTTCCAATGACTTTCACGGGGGTTTTGCATAAAACGAGCAACAAGGCCAACAGCAAAGGAAAGATCAGGACGAGTATGGGTTAAATACAAGAGTTTTCCTACAAGTTGACGGTATAAGGTAGCATCAACTTCAGGAGAAGTACAAGAGACTGAAAGTTTGACTCCAGACTGAAAGGGAGAAGGGGCTGGCTTACAGTCTTCCATGTGAAAATGACGAAGAATATCACAAGCATACTTGGACTGGGAAAGGAAAATACCCTCCTTGGATTGCAAGACTTGAAGACCGAGAAAATAGTGTAAGTGTCCTAAGTCTGTCATTTCAAATTTCTTTTTAAGGCTGGACTTCACATGGTTTATAAGGTTGGGATCACTACCAGTAAGAATAAGATCATCAACATAAAGAACAAGGATGATAAGAGAGTTGCCCACTTTCTTGGTGTAGACAGTATTGTCAGAATGACACCTAGAAAAGCCAGATTCTAAAAGAAAGCTATCCATTTTGGCATACCAAGCCCGAGGAGCTTGCTTGAGGCCATAAAGGGATTTCTTAAGTCGACAAACAAGGCTGGAGTCTGTTTGTATGAAGCCAATGGGTTGTTCCATATAGATTTCTTCCTGCAAGTCCCCATGCAAGAAGGCAGATTTAACATCCATCTGATGGACTTCCCATTTTAAAGAGGCAGCAAGGGAAAGAACAAGGCGGATAGAGTTCATTTTGGCAACAGGGGAGAAGGTTTCAGTGTAGTCAATGCCTTCAACCTGTGAAAAGCCCTTAGCAACGAAACGAGCTTTATGTTTATCAACTTTCCCATCTGGTCCATACTTGGTTCTGTAAACCCATTTACATCTAACAAGTTTGCGTCCCTTTGGTAGAGGAACAAGATCCCATGTATCATTTGTCATCAATGAATGATATTCTTCATTCATAGCTGCTTCCCAATGTGGATGGCCTGAAGCTTCTGCAAAAGTGTCAGGATCATGATTTACTGGAGCTTGAGCCAGTAAAGAAGAGGCTCTTTCAAACTGAGAACGTGTACGTCGCTGATCTGTAGGATCACCGGCAAGATCACCTGCTGCATCCCGAGTAGCACGGACCCATCTTGGAAGTTGAGGATCCTGAGAAGGTGGGGGAGGATTATCATCCTCGCTTTCATCATCTGAAGAAGAAATGTTTTCAAAAGTAGAAGAGATAGGAAGAGGTGGCACATCCGCCGGACTAGGCTCGCAGGCCGATTTATTTTCATCAAATTTTACATCTCTTCTAATGATAACATTTTTGGACTTAAATGGAATAAGTCTATAACCTTTTACATCTTCAGAATATCCAACAAAAGTACATTTCTCACTCTTAGGTTCTAAAGCTTTATGCTTTTCATCTGGAATATGGGCCCATGCTTCACTTCCAAACACACGAAAGTGACTTACATCTGGTTTAATGGAACTCCAAGCTTCTTCTGGAGTGATATTCTCTAGAACCTTAGTAGGAGTGCGATTGATTATATAATTTGCACAATTAATTGCTTCGGCCCAAAAACTAAGACTGAGTCCTTTAGATTGCAGCATACAATTAGCCATTTCCTTTAAGGTGCGATTTTTCCTTTCAGCTACACCATTTTGTTGTGGAGTGTATGGAACAGTATGTTGCATTTGAATTCCATTTTCGGTGCAAAAGTTGATGAATGTGTTTTTAACATATTCTCCACCATTATCAGTTCTTAGCTTAAGAATTTGATGTCCAGATTGTTTTTCAACAAAGGCTTTGAAGGCCAAAAATGTGTTAAATACTTCGCTCTTGAGTTTTAAGAAGTATACCCAAGTGCGTCTGGAGAAATCATCAATGAAAGTTAAGAAGTACTTGCAGCCAGAGAATGAAGCAACAGGAAGAGGACCACATAAATCACTGTAAAGGGGTTGAGGCGTGCCAAGAGGCACGTTTGTCAAAACTGTCCCGATGATGTTTTCCGAGTACACATCCGGAACAAACACCATCTCTGCAAGATACCATAGGAAGACCTGTCACCATATTTTCTTTACATAGATGCTGAAGGGAGCGATAGTTTAAGTGACCAAATCGCTCATGCCAAAGTTTGCTCACTTCATCATTATGAGCAACAAATACTGAGGGAAGATTTGATGACCCAAAGTTGTGAAACTTATACAACCTTGTGGAATCATCAGCAAGACCAGTAGCTAGAATCTGTTTAGGATCTTTTAGATCCTTGATTACAACATCATGAGGTGAAAATTCAACAATTTTACCTTCACCTGAATGAGTTATCTGATAGACAGATAGAAGGTTGCAGGATAAGGTTGGAACACATAATACATCATTAAACTGACCATTGTCTAGATGAACAGTTCCAGTCCCTACAACATTAAGAGATCTATCATCACCAACATATATATTTTTGGTGTTACAATCATTTAAAGAAGAAAACATGGCTTGGTTTTTGGCCATGTGATAAGAGGCTCCAGAATCAATGAGCCACTCATGAGAATGAGAAGAAGAAGAAGATACATTTAATGCATAACCAGACTGAGATGATTGACAACGACATGCAGAAAGTGCCATTCCGGAAGTTGAAGTTGAAGTAGGCTCCACATGGATGTTATGTTTCTTCATTGCGGCTTCCAAGGCTTCCATCTTCTTAAAGCATTTAGATTCTAAGTGGCCATCTCGATTACAAAAGTTACAATGTCTATCAGTCTTCTTCCATTTGTTTTTATTGGTCTTATCATTTTGCTGAAATGATCTTTCATTTTGAGGCTGAGTTGGTTTAGGACCATTCTTTTGAGGATATGACTTCTTAGGATTCTTTGAATTTGGTTGCTGCTGGGCGGCTAACGCTTTCGTGGAAGAGTTTCCAAGATTAAGAAGACCAAGGTGTAAGAGTTTTTCTTGTTCTCTTATTAAGGAATCACAAAAGGAGTCAAAGGAAGGGGCCTTGTAGTCTTTTCCTTGACAAATGAAAGCTTCCCTTGTAGAATGGAAAGTGGAAACAAATACAGAGTAGGCTGGTCCCAACTTAGTAAGGATGGAATAAATAAGGTTACCATCTTCTTTCTTAACTTTAACACCTTCCAAGAGATATCTAAGGGTCTTGAATTTGGACAAGAAATCTTCAATGCAAGAAAAATTATTAGGATCCAAAGTAAGCAACTCATTTTCAAGTTGATGGGCTCTAATTTCATTTTTAATCCCAAAAACTTTAGCGATTTTTTCTAATGCTTCATGAGGAGTCTCAAGTTCTGCAATGTGGAATCTAAGATCAGGAGAAATAGACATCCCTATCAAACCACGTGCTTGATCTTGTCTATTTTCCCATTTTGCAGCCTTGTCTTCATCTTTTGGTTTCTTCTCTTGGTCTGTGGCTATTCTGAAGAGACCTTTACTTCTAAGTAAATCTTCCATGTAGGCTACCCATTGGAAGTAGTTAGTGCTGTCAAGAATGACTTGGCATGGACTTTCCATTTTTTTTTAAAAACTGAAGCTGAAGATGCTGAAAGTAAGTGTTCCAATGGATAGATCTCGAAAAAATAGGCGGTTTTAAAAAAAACGGCTCTGAAAAAGGCTTCCGGATGAAGAAGTTATGGCTTTTTGAAAAAAAAATTGTTGACGTTGCCGGCAAAGTGCGCGAATGTGCGGGAATGAAAAAATCCGCCCCCACAAAATGGAGACTTGAACCCAAGACCTCTACTCTCTTAAAATAGCTTTGAACCAATTGATCTATACAAAAAATTTGAGAGAGAGAGAGAGAGAGAGAGAGAGAGAGAGAGGGGGGGGCCTTGGTTTGCGTGCTTGCCTTGAGAAAGCTCTTTTTCCCTACAAAACACAAAACACAAAACCCAACACGAATATGCAAAGAAAAACGAACCTTGCGGCTCGAAGTTAGCTTTAGCCAAAAACTAGAAATTTTTAAAAAAAATCTCAAAGTTAGCTTTAGCCGAAAAACTAAATATTTTTCTCAATGTTTCTGATTTTCCGAGATCACACTAAGGTGCAGGGAAAAGAGCATACGCATGAGAAAAATCCTTCCTTTCTGTTTCTGATTTGCCCAGATCGCACAGAGTCGCAGGGCAAAGAGCATACGCAGAAATGAAAGGTATAGATCCGGTTAAAAAAAAGGCTAAATAAACCGAAACCGAAATAAGCAGAGAGAAAATAACAGTAAACTGCAAAAAACACTGTATACCTCCCGATCTAAAAAATGACGCAGCTAGGGCTACCGGACACCTTTTCGCGTGAAACGAAAGGGGTTCCTCACTGGAACAGATGCTCCGAACGCAACAGAGCAGTCCTCTCGGCCCGAAAGCAGTCAGAAACAGCAGATCTAGGAAACGACAGCCGCATGCAGTTCTACCGACTTCAGATTTGGATCACCAACGGATGCGGCCCTCAAATAGATCCGATACCATGTAGGAATTTACAGGGTAAGTTCCTCAGAAAGAATACCAAAAGGACACCGCTCACAACTAGATCACAGATCAATACACCAGTATTTTTGACGTGGTTAAAACCCTCAAAGAGGGAAACAGTCCACGGCCTGTCCCAACGTGGGTACTACAGGCAATTTATTAATCAAAGAATGAAAATTTACATAAGCTTCTCTCATGCACGGATTACCCGAACAATGACCCTCCATGCGCTTTAAATAGAACTCATGGACCAATCAGGTGTCAAGCCACGGATCAAGTGTCGGTAATACCGAGGAGAGAATGAACCGTCGGATCACTACATATCGTGACCGTCAGATTGTAAGTTACAAAATGTACAACGGTAAAGAAACACACTTTACCTAACTCTATACTAGACCAAGTTGAACTTAACTATTTCCTATGTGTTGGAATATCCTAATATGGAAAATGTCGGTGGACAAGAAGCATATTATTTTACTGATGCGTTCTCAGGGTACCACCAGATCAAAATCGCACCGGAAGACAGGAGCAAGACCACCTTCGCAATTGAGTGGGGTTTCTTTCAATACAACGTTATGCCGTTTGGATTGAAGAATACGTCGGCCATCTTTTCGCGCATAGTTGTTGCAGAATTCAAAGAATATATCCACAAATTCCTAGAGGTCAATCTGGATGATTGCATTGTATTTGGATTGGCTAAGCACCATGTAGCGAGCTTACGCTTGACGCTGGATACTTGCTGATGACACGAAATCGCATCGAACCTCAAGAAGTGTACGTTCCTCATTCCCTTTGGGAACCTGTTGGGACATGTGGTATGCAAACAGGGATTGATGGTAGACCCTGCGAAGAATGGAGTGATTCTGAATTTGGAAGCACCGCGAAGTGTTAAACAGCTGCGCGCCACCCTTGGACATATGGGGTACTACATGAAGTTCATCAAAAGCTATGCCCAGATCATCGTGCCAATGGAGAAACTATTGAAAAAGGATGTCACATTCTACTGGAATGATGATTGCATGAAGAGTCTAGATGTACTAAAAGAAAAATTGGCCTCTACGCCAATCCTAGTCTTCCCAAAATGGGATGTGGAGTTTCATGTCCATGTTGACGCATCATGTATAGCGCTGGGAGCAGTACTAACATAGGAGGGTGGAGAGGGCTTGGATCAACCTATTGCGTTCACAAGCCACAGGTTGTCTAAAGCATAAAAGAACTATTCCACAATTGAACGCGAGGGATTGGCTATGGTGTACGCGCTCCAAAAATATCGGCACTATTTTCTAGGAGGACACTTCAAGATGTACGTAGATCACTCCGCGCTGAAATACTTGGTCAATAAGCCTGTGTTGGGGGGGGCGCATATGCAGGTGGCTCTTATTGTTCCAAGAATATAATTTTGCGGTCGTTGTGAAGCTTGGATGCTTGAACGCGGGACCCAATCACTTGTCGTGCATTGAAACGGGAGAGGAACCTACTAGTTTGTAGGAAGGATTACCTGACACATAGCTCTTTGTTGTGTGCGTAGCGGATGGACACTTTGAAGACATAATCCACTTCTTGATGATGAGAACTGCGCCGAAAGAATACTCTGTCTAGCAGAAGAAGGAACTAGTGGTGCACGTGGCAGGTTTTTCTGTCATCGCGAGGCACCTATATAAGATGGGCCGTGACGAGATATTGCGAAGGTATGTACTTGAATTCGAACGAAGTCAGATCCTTGTGGAAGCACATGGGGGCGTTGCAGGAGGACACTATGCAGGACGAGCGACCGCACAAAAGATTCTCTGCTCAGGGTTGTGGTGGCCAACCCTTCATCAAGATTCAAAAGCACATTGTAAGGCCTGTGATATATGTTAAAGAACAGGGAAACCGTCGCATAGGGACAAGATGCCTTTGAATCCGCAAATGACGTTGCAACTCTTTGAAAAGGGGGCAATCGACTTTGTAGGACCTATCAAACCTCAAGGAAATATGGGCACGAGATACATTATCACCACAACAAAGTACCTAACTCGTTGGGCAGAAGCGCAGTTGGTCAAAGACTGCACGGCCGCCACGGCTACAAAGTTTTTGTTTGAACACATGTTGACTCGATTTGGATGTCCGAAAATCTTGATGAGCGATCATGGTACACATTTCCTGAATGAAACCATCAGTGTGCTAACAAAAGAGTTTCAAGTGTATCATCATAAAAGCACACCTAATCACCCACAAGCCAATGGGATAGTAGAAGCATTTAACAAAATACTAGAAACTGCGCTGACCATAGTATGCAATGCGCATCGGATTGGTTGGGACCTATGCATACTTGCAATACTATGGGCTTATAGGACAATGTGTAAGAAACTAACAGGCCAGACACCTTTTCGGTTGGTTTATGGTGTGGAAGCTCTCATGCCAATGGAGTATATTGTGCTTAGTCTGCGCATAGCAGTGCTCACAGGTATGACAGACCGCGAAGCTCTGGAAGAGCGGCTCGCACAGTTGGAATAACTTGACGAGGAACGGTTCCTGGTTGGCTTCCATCAATAGGTACAAAAGCAGCACGAGAAGGCCTGGCATGATCGCCATATTAAGTTGTGCACCTTCAAGGTAAATGATTTAGTGTTGCTGTGTGACAGTAAGTTTGATAAATTCCCAGGAAAATTCAGAATGCATTGGCTAGAACCATACGTGGTTAAGGAGGTCACGGATAGAGACGTGGTACAGCTGGTAAAGCTAAATGGAGAGCCTTTCCCAGGCAAAGTGAATGGAAACCGATTAAAGCCCTACACAGGTGGCCCAGCTATCTGACTAGCTGGCAGATGCACAGTCTTCGTGCTTCAAGCAACCAGAAGAAGGTGCGGGACTACAAACAGATGTAGGGGAAACAGGAATAGATGCAAGGAAGTAGTTCCGACACCACAGTCTCGGAACAACGCGTATAGGAAATCCAGTAGGAAGCCGCTTAGTGCGCTGCCGACCTTGCAGTAGTTTGAGCAGAGTTGAAGGGACTTCGCGCGAAGATCTCCGCGCTGACAGAGTGACTCGAGGGCGAGTCACGATGTTTGTGTTGGGGGCCTGTTGGGCATGGAATCCCCCCAAGGCATGTTTTGGGGCTTAAAGCCCAAGTTTTGACCAAGTCCTTTGTAAAAGCTCCACGAATTATGGGCGCAAAGCGCAAAGTCATAATAGAGTCAGAGGACTATCTGCCCTTCTTTTTGTAATATAATGTCGGCTTGACAGACATACCCATGGTCTGCAGACCATTGGATTGTATAAATAGAGCGAGGCTCTAAGTGTAAAAGATATAGTGGGTAGAAAGAAAAGAAGCATGATGAGGTTAAGAGATTGAGTCGAAGTGTAAAGTGTGCCTTTGGGTCGTAGAGTAGGAGAAGGCTCTGCAGCTGAGTGTGCAGAGGCCTAGTAGTCCGCAGCTGAGTGCGCGAACCCCTACAGCTGAGTGCGCAGGGCAGGTCGAGTTTGTAACCACTGGAAGAATTAATAAAGAGAATTTTACTATATTCCTGTGTATCTTTTCCTGTTTAATGCATTATTGGGTATAAATTGCAAATGTATTGTTTATTTGTTGCACGAACTTATATTGTGTGCTATACAAATAAATATAACACAAGGCTTCTATTTACATGAAGATAACTAACCGGTATAGGAAGATAAGTAAGATCTCAAGTGCGACTTAGGGGAATAGTGCAAAGCACTGCTCCAGTAGCACAGAAGCCCCTCAGCCCCTGACAAGGCTGCACGAAGCCAAGTATATCAGGGCCAGGAAGGGCGCGAAGTAACCTGTGCGAAGGGAGTAATAGCTGGACCGAATCAAACCCTCATACATCTCAAGGGTGTAGAAACCTGGTTCCAGCACCCCCCCCATACTACTTCGGGTGAGACCTGTTATAGACATTTTTGGGCACTGCAACCCCAAGCATAAAATGTCCATAAACCAAGGGCTCCTAAGTCCCTAAAAGTGTTGTTCCAACCCCTAAAGGAACAAGGTCAACGGATTCCAGCTTCTCCTAGAAGTTCTCCATGAAAAACTACTCAGAACTGGTCAAAACAGGATCATTTCACCTGCTCCATAGGCAAAGTGCGTTGCATCTCACCTAAGTACACTCAGTGGGTGTGTTGCATTTCAAAAATCCCTTCTATGGGGTGCGATGGGTGAGAAGAGACAAATGGCAGTGTCAATCCGCGAGGTGGAGAAGCATGGAATCTTCCAGAAACTTCTCCTATGACACTTGCCTTTCTGAATTCGACCAAGGATGAGTAAGAGATCATCAATCTCCAAGTGGAAGTGAGAAATATCAGAGGGAAGACACTAATAAAATCACAAGCTGACTCATCTCCCTTACAGATATCTATATATGGATCCCTCATCCTAGAGATCCAAAGGCTGGAATTTTGCATCTTGTAAGGAATTGTTGTTGGTTTCTTGAGGCAACATCATAGTGTTGGGTGATCTAAGCTTTGCATGAGGTGAAGAAGGGCTTACTTGCTGAGAGGATGATGCTGGGTCAGAACAACTGGTTGTAACTCTCTTGGCTCTTTCTTGATTATCAATAAAGCTATTCAATTTTTCCTCCATACTCTTGTGTAATCTATGTTTTGTGCATTTGTATGGTCAATTTACATCTCATCCTAGATTGTTTATGATAATAGATCCATGTTCTCGTATAGTGTTATGCTGCTTTGATTCTACAAGTACTCTGTAAAGCTGGGTATACAAGGAAGCAAGTAGCAAAGGACTATCAAAAGAGAGAGGAATCGAGCAAGGAACCAAGCGCAAGACAGAGGTTGGTCTCCTTTATTCTTCTCTCATCTATCTTTCATAAAGGAAAACGAAAGTAGTTTTACTTTGTTTGTTTCTAAGGTAGCTACCACACCTTAGTGGGATTAGCAGTTCTGCATAGACACTTTTCCCTGTAACAAAATGGCGACTCCGCTGGGGAGCGACTAGGTTGTTTGTTTATCTACATTTGTTTACTTTATAAACTTACAGACGGAGCCTGAAGTTGAGCCAGGTAGCTTTCGAACTGCATTTGCTATGCAAATGCAAAGTAGATAAATGTCGCTTCAGTCAATCTCCGGGTTTTGTTTATGAATTAAACAACTGATTTACAAACTCTCTAATTGCCCTTGTGGTGGCTCTAGTAACCTCCTTAGATCTACCCCTGTTGTTGATTTACTGATTACCACTTGCTCGGCCAAAATACCTGAACTGAACTGCAAAATGTGACCCGGAACCCAAGCAAAGTATCGTCCCTGGCCCAGCGCACTCTCTGTTCTATGAATCTCAAATTCAGCGCACTTCCCGAGTGTAGTAAGTGCGCTGCATTTCAAATTCACTGTGTTACAGGTGCGCTGATCAGACTAGGCATTGTTCCTGAATTTTGGTTTCTGTTCACTCTTTTCAGATCTATTCAAGAATTTTGCTGCCTGTAGTCAGTACACCTCTGTTTGAAACCCCTTTCCTTGCTGTTATTCCGCCTCCATTGTGCAAAGAACTGTAAATGTTTTTGTGTATTTGTTGAGTCATTTTCAGTTCTCCTTTGCAAAAAAGTAACGTAATTGTACTGTCGTTTCTTGATTTGAAAGTGTCGCAAGTGTTGTTTTCAGTCATAGAAGAGAGTCTGATTGCTCTTGATAGTCGATTACCCTATTACTATTGTATTTGATCTGAATTAGTAGTTTTTCTAGTGTCGAAAGCAAGTCTTCATTTCCAAATCGCGAAGTGTTGTCATTGTCTTCATTTTGATTTTGAAAAGAAACTTGTTAGTAATTGTCGCTTTGAAAAGTAATTCAGATTTGCGCATTAGCTTTCTTTTTATCATTCACATATTACGAAGGTTGAAAAGAAATACATGCATGTGCATTTGCATTTAGACTGTTTGATTGGTTTGATTTAGGACAGTGCATATAGTGTGTGCTCTTTGCTCTTTGTTGAAAGAATTCTGCCTTTCTTTCCTTATTAGCTAGGATTTTCATTGCACAAAGAAGATAAAAGAATGTTTATCATCTTAGATTGCATTTTAGGAATTGTACATCTACATCACGCGGTGAACCTGAAAGGAAAATTTCTTAAGCAAGATCAACTATAAAATAAATTTAATGAATCTAACAACGCTTTGGAACCTAACACACAACATCTAGAAGTCTAGGCTAGAGACGTATTCCGGCGTCGTAAAGCCTGGTAACTATTGTTCTCACTTTTGGTTGGGTGATTCCTCCACTTTGAGACGATAAGTGCCAGTACGGACTTGTGCTCCCATATACCGTCGAGTATATTTTGGGAGACCACAATAGGCTTAATCCTTTATCCATAGGAAGCTGTGTCTGCCGCCCTATCGATCGCAATGCACTGAACACAACATTCGGGAAGATTGACTGCCGTACCGTAAAAAGTATTCTGCAGTTTTGCAATTGGTTTGGTAATCCCTCTGCCTAGATTTCCAGAGCAGTCCCTTTTGTTCCTTTTCAGACTCCTTAACGGAAAAGGTCCATCTGAGCACTTGCCACTTCAGGCTCATTAAAAATCGAAGGCAACTAGAGTCATCTTTTGTTTTTTCTCAACTCTTTAAAATTGAAAAAACAGGTTGTGTCAAAGCGTCTAAAATTTATTTTAAACGGAATAATCGTCACCTTTCCTACGTTGGTCTTAGGTTGAGAAAATGGAGTCTACCAACCAAGGAGTTCCCCTTGGAGGAAATCCTAGTCCCTTCTCCTCTTGGGGAGATGTTGGTGCACCCCACATGGCCACATTGTCACTTCCAGGATTGACGATTGGCTTGCTCGTATGGCTTTTCTCAACCTCCGTCGTTCAGAACACCGCGATTCTTGAACAATCGAGTCATCAACTAGACAATTCCAGAGTTACCCCCCAACCCTCTACTTCGTCCAATTCTTCCTCTCCTCCTTCCTCTTTGCTTGATGGGGCTGGTAAAGCCAAAAATCAAGTATCTGAGAAGAAGAAGGAAAAGAAGAAGAAATAGAAGAAGAAGAAGGAGCCAAAGGCGAAAGGGGGCAACCAAGCGTCGTCTAGCGAAAATCCACACACTGCACCGACCAGGCCTAAATCGCCATGTGTCATTTGCAAAGGAGACCACTATCATAGAGATTGTCCCTACATCCCTCGGATCTTAAGGGACTGGTCTCCTCGTTTGCACAACCCGGTGTCATCAACCTCTGATGATCATGTTGAAAACACACCGTCGACTAGTGAAA
This sequence comes from Pinus tabuliformis, assembly GCA_031772625.1. Taxonomy (NCBI): domain Eukaryota; kingdom Viridiplantae; phylum Streptophyta; class Pinopsida; order Pinales; family Pinaceae; genus Pinus; species Pinus tabuliformis. The sequence continues at coordinate 383,919,975 of CM062807.1, forward strand.
GTGAAGCCCCTGGACAAAAAGGAAAGTGCAAATTTCCTTGTAAACTGTGTGAAGGAGATCACGCCGTCCACCATTGTCCCTTCTTAGACGAGGCTAAAAGAGTTTTGGACAATCGTCTGGTTTCACCGTTATGACTTCCTCCTGGATATAAGAAACTCTTGCCGAGTTCGTCACTAGTTGAAAATACGGGTGACCCGCCCAGATGGTCAGCCGAAGCATCTATCATTGAAGATAAACCATCTGAACCCATACCAAACGAAAGTCAAAAGGTCGAGGCGGAAGTTGACCCGGTCTTGCCTTCAGAGGTCTTATCTTCAGATGATACAGTCACCGAAGAGAACAAGGATGACACCGTCCAAATTCTTTTCATAAACACAGACTTCGATGAACATGGGGGCAATTTACCCATTCCTATACCACAGGAAGGAAGTTCATCAGAGTCATACCCGTCCGTCTATTTGGTCCCACCTCCAAGCAACCTAGTTGTTTCCTTCGACTGGAATCAGCTAGGCAGACCCCGTTTACCGGCTAGTGTACCATTCTGAATCATTGCTCAAGTATATAGAATGGTTATGGCCAGTACCATCATAGATGAAGGGGCTTCTGTGAGTATCCTTTCCTCGACTGCTTGGAAAGCGCTTGGTTCGCCATCGCTTTTACTTGAGATGAGAAATCTAACAAGCTTTGACAAAGGAACCAGTCGACCGTTAGGGATCCTTCCCAATGTGCCCATAACATTGAGAGGGAAAACTGTTCACATGAACGTAATGGTAGTCCAAGGACCCCTGGATTATAATCTACTCCTTGGACGAGACTATATTTATTGCATGGGAGCCATTGTCTCATCACTCTTTAGAGTAATGTGTTTTCCACACGAAGGAAGAGTGGTCAAGCTCGTAGACCAGCTTTCATTCCCCGGTTCACGCATAGAAAATAGTCATATGCCATCCCTGAATGGTCTTTTCACACAAGGAATGTCTCATCAATCCCCAGTCCGTCCACCTGATGAGCACGAGTGATTCGGGGGACATGACTGAAACCCAGGGGGCATGCACCCTGGTCTGCTTCGGCAGGAAAACTTCAGATATAGGATAGGTTTCCGCGAGAGATATATGACTAGTCTGACACTCCCGTCTGTGATTGGAAAAGGGGGTTGGACTGGAATAAGATTCCCTTGTCAAAGTTATGTGGGTGGAGGCGTCTACGCCACCCGCCTTTTTCTATTTCGGTAGGCATCGCCGAAGAAGTGTTTTGTTTGCGCTGCATATAAAACAATCTTTGGTAACCTGAAAGAGGTAAACCTTTCCCGATAAAACAAATGTTTTGTCGGTAGAATAAGAGGTGACCTTGAAACTCTATTTTATACCTGGGGGCATGCAAACCTTTTGGCGTGCAAGCGAAGAGCGACCATTTATTTTTTTAAATTTGTAGGTCCTCTAACCCTTTAAACTCATAGGATTGGTCGTTTCCTAACTTGCATAAAGAAAGGATGTGGGGCAAAACTTTAAAAATTGCTGTTTTCATATATGAGACATTCTTATTATACGACTGGATTAATCGAGCAGTTTTAACGCGGACTTCATGCTCGTTAAAAAATAAACATAAGAAATGAGCAAATGTTTCCCCCAGCGTTTAAGCTCAATAAAAATGAACCAATTCTCGGTAAATAATCATCATGAATGTAGTACTTCAGCCTTTAAAGCCTTGGCCGTGTTCCCATCATCACCTCCACTCTGTATTGGCCGATCATTCACCTCCATTTGATTGTTTACCCCTTTTGAGGAACAGCTGCGAAGAGTGATCCTATTAGCCATCCTTGTAACACTGCCGTGATTGGAAAATTCCAAACCTTACCTAGAATCAGCTGCTACCCAACTTTATCACTCGTTCCTCAAAGACGAGTCTCCTTTAAGCTCTTTTCAACTGACTCGTAAAATATGAAAAGATTGCCGAGCCATTGGCCTCTCCAGCTCTTTAAAGGGACCGGAAGTGCTATCCCTCCTTTAGATTTTAATCTTTTTATACCTGAGGGATTATTACACAAAAAGATCGAGCGCTTGTTTTGTTCGGCTCGTTAAAAGTATCGAAAATTCATCCCTTCTGTATTGTTTTATACTTTTTTGGACTTAAGGGATTAGATGACGAAAAAGGATTTTTGGAGTTTCCTTTATGTCCCTTTTCAGAGACTCTAAAATTGAAAAGGACCGAGTTATCTTTGTTGTTAAACTCGTTAAAACCTAATAGCGACAAACTTGTCCATAGCAGACAAGAATGAGTTTCACTATCGCTAGGCTCGTTAAAACATAGCGATGGGTTTTCCCGAAGGGAAAATTATAGAACAAGCATATGTTATCCTCCTCAAGCTTGACAAAAATAAAGAGGTACTGGTTAGCAATGACTGGGGAAAAATTGGGAAGAAAACTTGAAGAAACTTTGTTGGTAGCAAGTCGCTCTTGAACATGACACTTTCACTCCGCATCCAAGTCGGGTTGGGTTGTTTCATCCACCGGTCACATCACCATGGTCACATCACACCATCCACATTTGGGGTTAATGCTACCAATCCATCATGTCAGTGTCGCCGATATGTTCAAGAGAAGTCACACAGAGAATTCACCTGTGTCTCACCCACTGCAATACATTTACGCTCCATTCTTTCATGACCGCCACCCTGAACCTTATATCACTAGACCGTTTTCACCTCCATTAAAATCGTTTGCTCCGTTCCATGTCATTGATGTGGGATTCATTAAGGCCCTCCTATGACGGATCGCTTCTTGTCGACATCAGCTCATTATCCAAGAAGTCGATCTAGGGACACCCCTTTCAGTACTTTGAAGCTTGCATGCCTCAATGGCAAGTTTCTCACTTCCGGTGAAAGGTTTACATCAATGGCCTTCGACCGAAAGATTTTGCGTGGTGTTCGACGCCAAGTCCCTTATTCACACCATGTGAATTTTACTGTAGTACCTTGAGGATCATTATCATTATCGGTGATTCCTCTCGCACCTGTTAACAGCTTACATCATTGGCTGGTAATCACGCGATGTCTTTCCATGTTTGACTCCATAACATCTCTCACATGGATCGACTTGTACTTTGAGTGAAGATCAAACGAGATTGAAGACCCCGGATCTAGTTTCATCCATCCGGGCTGCGATATATATTCAGGGAAATAAAGACATCAAATGTACATCATTGCTGCATAGATAATCATCCAATCTATGGGATGATGGCTCTACCAGAATCATCAGTCTACACTCAGACGATTGTCTGTCCTCTATACATGAAAATGAATTTATAAAGCTGATCATGGGAATGCCCGCCTCAGCTAGATCATGAAAATATTATGAAGATAACGTATTGTATTGTATCTTATTACAGGTCTCCTCCCAGCTTGAAAGAACTTCAGATCCTCATGATAAAGCATTTCACTCGACATCAAAAAAGATTAACGACCTCATGCTTTAGGGGGAAACTGTTATAGACATTTTTGGGCACTGCAACCCCAAGCATAAAATGTCCATAAACCAAGGGCTCCTAAGTCCCTAAAAGTGTTGTTCCAACCCCTAAAGGAACAAGGTCAATGGATTACAACTTCTCCCAGAAGTTCTCCATGAAAAACTACTCAGAACTGGTCAAAACAGGATCATTTCACTTGCTCCATAGGCAAAGTGCGTTGCATCTCACCTAAGTACACTCAGTGGGTGCGTTTCATTTCAAAAGGACCTTCTATGGGGTGCGATGGGCGAGAAGAGACAAATGGCAGTGTCAATCCGCGAGGTGGAGAAGCATGGAATCTTCCAGAAACTTCTCCTGTGACACTTGCCTTTCTGAATTCGACCAAGGATGAGTAAGAGATCATCAATCTCCAAGTGGAAGCGAGAACTATCAGAGGGAAGACACTAATCAAATCACAAGCTGACTCATCTCCCTTACAGATATCTATATATGGATCCCTCATCCAGAGATCCAGAGGCTGGAATTTTGCATCTTGTAAGGAATTGTTTTTGGTTTCTTGAGGCAACATCATAGTGTTGGGTGATCTAAGCTTTGCATGAGGTGAAGAAGGGCTTACTTGCTGAGAGGATGATGTTGGGTCAGAACAACTGGTTGTAACTCTCTTGGCTCTTTCTTGATTATCAATAAAGCTATTCAAGTTTTCCTCCATACTCTTGTGTAATCTATGTTTTGTGCATTTGTATGGTCAATTTACATCTGATGCTAGATTGTTTATGATAATAGATCCATGTTCTCGTATAGTGTTATGCTGCTTTGATTCTACAGGTACTCTGTAAAGCTGGGTATACAAGGAAGCAAGTAGCAAAGGACTATCAGAAGAGAGAGGAATCGAGCAAGGAACCAAGCGCAAGACAGAGGTTGGTCTCCTTTATTCTTCTCCCATCTATCTTTCATAAAGGAAAACGAAAGTAGTTTTACTTTGTTTATTTCTAAGGTAGCTACCACACCTTAGTGGGATTAGCAGTTCTGCATAGACACTTTTCCCTGTAACAAGACCTCAGTCCGCGCTCTGCGGATTGTTGCTGAAAGGGCCAGTAGTACAGGGATTTGCTTGGCTAATTAACTTTGAACCTGGGTCAGGCCCCAACAAGCCAACAAGACCGGAGCCAGAAATGGACCCATCTATGCTTACGTCGTTCCTGGAAACATGCATGAAGCTATTGCGTGATAGTAAGGCTATAAAAGGATTGCAGGAACTCATTAACAAATGCTCTGGGACTGCACCAGGAGAACCGCGCGTAGTTCGAAAGATTAAAAAACACAAGACTAGGATAGGGAGAGAAATGAGGCTAACCGCGTAGATTGGAGAATATGAGATGGACCACGTAATTTTGAATTTAGGATCGGACACCAACGTTTTGCCAAAGAATACATGGGAGCGCATGGGGAGGCCTACGCTACAATGGTCTCCTATCCAGCTGAGAATGGAAAACCAACAAAAGGTAATACCTATGGTGAGATTGCAGGGAATCACCATGGATATTGAGGGAGCGAGCGTGCTAGAAGACTTTGAAGTGATAGAGATTGTTGATGACAGCAATCCCTAACCCATGCTCTTAGGAATTTATTAGGCCACTGACATGAATGGGGTGATTAATCTGAAGAAGCGCAAGATGATTTTCGAGAAGAATTCTATGTGCGTAGTTATACCCTTAGATCCTGCTGAGGGATCACACTACACCGAGCCGATGCATGACTATGAAAGTGATGATGACTTGGACTGCATCTACAAGATAACTGTGCAAGAGAAAAACTGGGTAAATCCCACCACGGATAGACAGATTTCATGGGAGCGCGAAATCTCCTGCACTTCAGATTCGGATGAGGAGATAGAGCGATGTCAGAACCGGTTAGACGAGGTAACCACGTTTAATTGTAACATGATGACAAGGTCACTACGCTGTGTATCGATAGAAGTGAGCGATTTGCCTACGTATGATGGATTAGGTGATGTAGATGCTTTCTTGGATAAGTTTGAAAGGGAGGTGCTAGAGAAGCAACATTTTCAGGCCTTGAATTGGGTACTACAGGCTACGCCTGCAAGGTGGTGGGCTACACACAAAGGAAGCTTTGAAGACTAGCGCACATGTAGGAGGATGATGCACACACGGTTTGGGAAGCCTAGAGTACGATCCATAGATAAATACAATGGGCAAGATGATCCACACACGCATCTAGCTCAGTGGGTGCAAGCATATGGGGAAAAGCCTCAGCCTGAGTGGGTGCAGCTATTCTCCCACACCCTGGATGTTATACCAATGAACTGGTATATAGAAATAGAACTCCACTATGGGACAAGTAAATGGGATGTTCTACGCAAAGGGTTCGTAATGACCTTCAACTTTGAGGATGGATGGGATAGTATTGATGAAGCGCTACAAGAAGTAAAAGCAACCATGTTTAGGATGTCGCAGGAGTCAGTAGAGATGACTCAGCCTGACTGGGTTGCTCAACTAAGTTGTGCGTTGGAGTGTTATAATGTAACTACTGAGGAAGAGGATGAAGATCCGAGGAACATTTATATTCCATAGACAGAAGGCCAGCGTGAGGTTCAAGGACCACAATTGAGAACCTTGACATAACCGCGCCAGTAAAGACTAAGCAGGTGAATATTGGTACAGAGGTGGAACCTAAATTCGCGAAGATTGGGGACTACTGGGATGATGCGATGGTGGATAAGGTCACTGAACTACTTTGCGAGTATTAGGACTTGTTCCCAACCAAGTTCACGGACTTAAAGGGAATAATCGAAGATTTATGGGTAATGAGGATCACGTTGAAACCTGACGCGAAACCAGTTAAGTAGAGGCCGTATCACTTAAACCTGAAATACAAATAAAAGGTCCTTGTAGAATTAGACAAGATGCTCGCGGCAGGCATCATTGAGCCTGTGGAGGAATCTGACTGGGTAAGTCCGATGGTAGTACAAGAGAAGAAGCAGAAGGATGGAATCACAATATGCTTGGATCTCAAAAAGTGGAATGACGCATGCTACATGATCCCTTCCCAACTCCATTCACAGATGAGGTGCTGGACAATGTAGGCAGTCAGGAAGCATATTATTTTACTGATGGGTTCTCAGGGTACCATCAGATCAGAATTGCGCTAGAGGATAGGAGTAAGACAACCTTCGCAATGGAGTGGGGTTGCTTTCAATACAATGTTATGCCGTTTGGATTAAAGAACGCGCTGACTATCTTCTCATGCATAGTTGTTGCGACGTTCAGGGAATATATTCATAAATTCTTGGAGGTCTATTTTGATGATTAGACTATATTTGGGTTGGTTAGGAACCATGTAGCAAACCTGCGTTGAATGCTGGATACATGCCGAAGATACCAAATTGCGCTCAACCTCAAGAAATGTATGTTCCTTGTTCCTTTTGGGAACCTGTTGGGGCATGTGGTTTGTAAACAAGGGCTGATGGTAGACCCCGCGAAAATTGCAATGATTCTGAATTTGGAAGCACCGCGCAGTGTGAAACAGCTGCGCGCTACCTTGGGGCATATGGGGTACTACAAAAAGTTTATCAAGAGTTACGCCCAGATCACCGCGCCGATGGAAAAACTACTAAAGAAGGATGTCACGTTCTGCTGGGATGATGACTGTAAGAAAATCCTAGATATATTGAAGGAGAAGATGGTTACTACGTCGATTCTTGTCTTCCCAAACTGGAAGAAAGAATTCCATGTTCATGTTGATGTGTCGTGTATAGTGCTCGGGGCAGTTCTCACATAGGATGGCGGAGAGGGCTCGAATCACCCTATCACGTTCGCGAGTCGTAGATTATCTAAAGAAGAAAAGAACTATTCCACCACTGAACGCGAGCAACTAGCTATGGTGTATGTGCTCCATAAATATCACCACTATTTGCTGGGGGGACACTTCAAGATGTATACAGATCATTCCACGCTGAAATACTTGGTCAACAAGCATGTGTTGGGGGGGCACATATGCAGGTGGCTTGTATTGTTCCAAAAATATGATTTTGAAGTTGTTGTGAAGCCTGGACGATTGAATGCGGGACCTGACCACCTGTCGCACATTGAGACAGGGGAGGAAACTACCATCTTGGAGGAAGGACTACCCGACGCACAACTTTTTTTTGTGCGCGTAGCAGATGGACATTTTGAAGATATAATTCACTTCCTAACAACTGGAACTGCGCCGGAAGGTTACTCTATCCAGCAGAAGAAGGAACTAGTGGTGCGCACAACAGATATTTCTGTCATTGAAGGGAACCTATACAATATGGGGAATGACGAGATATTGTGAAGGTATGTGCCGAAGTTTGAACAAAGTATCTTCCTCATGGACACTCATGGAGGCCCCACGATAGGTCATTATGCAGGGAGAGAAATTGCACAGAAGGTTCTCTGTGTAGGGTTGTGGTGGCCGACCCTTCATCAGGATTCAAAAGCACATTGCAAGGCATGTGATGTATGTCAAAGAACGGGTAAGCCATCGCGAAGGGACGAGATGCCTTTGAATCCACAGATGACGTTGTAGCCCTTTGAAAAGTGGGCGATCGACTTTGTAGGACCTATCAAACCGTAAGGAAAGACATGTGCGAGATATATTATTACTGCGATAGAATACCTGAAGCATTGGGCAGTAGCGCAACCAGTAAAAGATTGCACGGCTGCGACGACTGTGAAGTTTCTGTTTGAACATGTATTCACATGAATTGGTTGCCCGAAGATATTGATGAGCAACTGCGGTACACATTTCCTGAATGAAACGATCAGCGCGCTGATGGAAGAATTTCAGGTGTATCATCAGAAAAACACACCGTATCACCCACAGGCTAACGAGACCGTAGAAGCATTTAACAAAGTATTGGAAACCGCACTGATGAAAGTATGCAATGCGCAATGAAGTGATTGGGATCTGCGCGTACCCGCAGTATTATGGGCCTATAGGACAACATGCAAGAAACTGACAGGACAGACACCTTTTAGGCTGGTCTATGGAGTGGAAGTTGTAATTCTGATGGAGCATATCATGCCTAGCTTGCGCATAGCAATGATCATAGGCATGACGGACCACAGAGCCCTGGAGGATAGGCTCGCGCAGTTGGAGGAACTTGAAGAAGAACGGTTTTTGGCTGGATTCCATCAACATCTACAAAAGCAGTGCGAAAAAGCTTGGCACGATTGACATATCAAGTTGAACACGTTTAAGGTGAATGATTTGGTGTTGTTATATGACAACAAGTTTAAAAAATTCCCGGGGAAACTCCAAATGCGTTGGATGGGACTATATGTTATTAAGGAAATCACAGATGGTGGTGCGGTGCAGTTGGTGAAACTAAATGGCAAAATTTTCCCCGAAAAAGTAAACGGTAGTCGGTTGAAGCCATACACAGGTGGCCCAGCCATCTGACTAGCCGCAAGAAGTGCAGTAGGCAATTTCTCAGTGCGTTGTCAACCTCATAGTGGTCTGCACAGTGTTGGGAGGTCTTCATGCGAAGATCTCCGCACCGACCGAGTGACTCGAGGGCGAGTGATGATGTTTGTGTTGGGGGGCTGTTAGGCACGGGATCCCCCAAAGCAAGTTTTGGGGCTTAGAGCCCATATTTTGACCAAATCCGATGTAAAGACTCCACGTTTTATGGGCGCGGAGCGCAAAGATTGTAAATAAGTCATAGGGTTGTCCGCCCTCATTTTTGTAATGTAATGTTGGCTTTAGAAATATACCCATGGTCCGCGAACCATGGGATTGTATAAATAGAGCGAGGCTCTAAGTTGCAAATGAAGAGAATGATAGTCATGAATGAAGGATGAAGAATTGAGTCTTATCTAAGTGTAGAGTAGAGTCTTTGGGTTGTAGAGTAGGAGAAGGATCTGCAACAGAGTGCGCAGAGGCCTAGCAGTCTGCAGCTGAGTGCGCAGGGCATGTTGAGTCTATAAGCGATTGAAGAATTAATAAAGAGAAGTTTTATACCATTCTTGTGTATTTATTTCATGTTTTGTGCATTGAACGTATTGGTTATAAAGTGCAATTCCACTGTTTATATGTTGCGCGAACTTATATGATTGTGTTGATTAAGTGAATATAAGATAAAGTATCTATTTACACGAAGTTAACTAACAGTTATAAGGATATAAGTAAGATACGCGGTGTAACTTGGGGAAATAGCGCAGATCGCTGCTTTAGCATCGTGAAAGCACCTCAACCCCTCGTTAGGGTTGCGCGAAGGTGATTATAACAAATCACAAAGGCCTCGCAGGTCAGGATAGGGCACGAAGTGACCTGCGCGAAGGTATTCATAGTTGGACTAAACCGACCCCTCAAATATCTCAAGGGTGCGGAAACTTGGTTCCAACATCCCCCCATACTGCTTCAGGTGAGACCTTAGTCCGCGCTCCACGGGTTGTTGCCGAAAAGGCCAGTAATACAGGGATTTGTTTGGCTAATTAACTTTGAACCTGGGTCAGGCCCCCTCAAGCCAACAATTGGTGTCCTAGGAGTTAGTGCTCCTAAATTCAAGGTTGGTTCCCTGGTAAGATAGGGTCGAAGCCCTAGAGGTTGGAGCCTCATCAAAGTCCAAGTTGATGCTTGACAAAATTCATTAGATATTGTAATCAATTATTATATATATATATATATATATATATATAATAAAATCATTTCTTTGATTAAATTGTAAGGAATCTAAACCGGTAATAATAACAATTGAAAAGAAATATTGATTCACCCCCCTCTCAGTATTTCCAATAGAATGAGCGAGTTGAGCTAGAGGATCCTCTTGAAGATGTTTTTAACTCATAAAATAAAGGCATAAAGAAGTAGAAATAAATTTGGCCCTTGAACTGTAAGATAGAAAATGTGTTCACGTCAATCATGTTCCTCCATTAATGAATTTTTCCGTGCACCTAAAAGGTGCAGTAAAGTTAAATTTGTTCTTGAAATATGAAGAAGAAAAAATAGTTTATTTTCTCAGCAATGCCCTAGAATTAGAAGTCCCGAGGAGAGTGATTATATGCAACATGATGAAGGGGTGAATTTTGATGGATTGAGATTGGTTGTAGATGTTTATACTTTGTTCCATTATTTCTTAATCCAAGTCAGTTGTATTTCAGACACAATGGAGACTTAGGCATTGCATTTTTTTTTTCAAAATTTATGAATAAAGATCAAAATAAAATGAGGATTTCAAGGATCCATGGCACTGACTTCCAACTTATAGAATCTAAAATACCCAAATCCACTCTAAGTCATTCACAATAGATTTAGAAAAAAAAAAAGTAATATTACTGACCTGTTGTGGGTTGCAGTGTAACAAAGGCGTGATGAAGCGAGTGATATCTACTAAAGATAAAATCATGATGAAATGCTCTATGTGCCGAATAATACAAATCTTCTGTCAGTCCCATGTGAAGAACAATATATATCAATCCCTCTGGATTCCAAAAGGGAATTCCTTAGAGAAATGGCAAGAAGTGGTGAGCAACAATTGCCATGTATTCCTATAGTATAATGAAATTATCCCTGAATCCATAGACATGCATCAAACATTCACATATATACATGCACAACTTTGATTTCAGAAGGAATTGATGTAAATGCACATTCATAAACGTCGTTATAAATTATTTGAAACTCAACTATCATAACAGGAAATTCACAAATTTCCAAAGGCACAAGATATGAATGATCTAATCATGTTTGTTGTGTAATAAAGAAAGGGAAATGAAACCAGAAGGCCAAATTCAAGTACTTTGAGTAAACCCCACAAAAAATTGTTATTGTCGAACCCTTCTTGGGTTTGCTTACATTCAAAGTAACACAGATCCTCGATTCCACAAAAGAAATAGATTTTAAACAACAGTTTTGATCAGAGAAACCATTACATGGGTAATTTTATTAACAATCCAGCCAAAAAAACATCCCCAACATTGAATTAGCCACTTTGTAAAACATTATAAAATGTCAACTAGTTCAAGTGTTTCATTTCCCTTAAGTCTTCCATAATTGAATTAACTAGTTTATAAAACACTTGAAAGTGTCAACTAAATAACGTTGAATTTTAGTGGAGCATCCAAAAGTAACCTAGAAGTTGGAGGTAGCTCAAATCACCCTATTGTTCCATCTCCATTCAATTCACCCTTAACTATTTCTCCCAACCCTCAACTTCACACATTATGGATTGGAGGCATGTCCCAGTTATCTACTTCTGCTAATAAATTACAGTGTCAATGTGGGCCTTGCCATATTGGTATTTGCTACAACCTTGAATGTCTCAAGCACCATTCCTCTACACTTGAACTAATATACCAGCTACAACATTCTAGAGAAATTATTTTAGGAATAATAACTCTTTCTCCCTAAGGAAAATATGTTTAAGAAAAACTGCAAACCCTCTCATAATTTATTGCAATGTATTATTCAATTTTAGCTTTTATGTGGTCTCGTTACTAAAAAGTCTTTAAATTTAAAAAGATATACATTTGGAATTAGATATTTTGATAGAAGAAATATTCCATTAACTTGCTAGGTGATTTTATGGTGCTGTTTTTCTAACTGAAAGTTAACAACATCTCATTGAAGTAATAATGATAATGTAAATATTTTAAAATATAAGTAAGTGTTTATTGATTTAAAGATTATTAAAGATATTTATACAAATTTGAACACATTTTAAGAAAATGAAATGTAAAGGACGATATATAGCTTTGCAAATTTTTAATTACATATATAATTTAATCACTGATTTATTTATTTATTTATTTTGTCAAAATTGAAAATTTATAGAAATTAAGTTGTCTTCATAATATTAGTTTCAAATATATTATTAATTTTGAGTTTATATATTAATTAATTATCATCAATGTTATTCTCAATGCGATTGGCTCTATCACAACGAATTCTTACTTCAAATTTTCATACCTCTATTTTTCCAATATATTTTATGTAGTTTCTTTTGATACATTTTCAACACATTTTATGTGTATGCTAATTAGATAAACAAGAATGTTCATTGAAACCCAGTAATAATAAAATGTCCTTCAATGCAACTAGAAAGATTCATCAAATAGTTAAGTAGCCAAAATTATTCATAAGTACATAAAATGAGATGAGATCAAATATGATTATAGAAAACCGTCTATGAAATTCGTTATCTGGCTAAAAATATTAGTAAATGCATGGAAAGAGATGATATGAAGTATAACTATGATTATGGGATTCTATGAAATTCGTTATCTGGCTAATAATATTAGTAAATGCATTGAAGGACACGATATGAATTATAACTATGATTATGGGATGCGTGTTTATCATGATTAAGTTTAGTTTTAGGATTAGCGAATAATTCTTAGTGTTTTGAATTTAATATTTCGGGGAAGTGGAAAAAATAGAAAATTAGAATTTAATACTCTTGAAAAATGGAAAATTAGATATCAAAATGAATTTCATTATTTTCTTTTTATATTTTGCTTTTCATGTATCAATTGGGAAAAATAAAATATTATATTTTACTTTTGCTTTATTTGGGTTTTCTACTAAACGTAGCTCGGTCTGCTCTATACAATACAGGGAGGGATCTAAACATCTACACAGGGATCTAAACAGGGCAGGGCTTGAGCCGGTCTATACAGGGAAGGAACGCTCTTAATACTCATATTATTTGGGCTATTAAGACTCTTATCCATTCTAAGAAGGATTGATTGGATATTCAGATTCAGATTGGGCAGATCAGTTGATGATACCTTTGCAGGGAAAAAACTACTCACTTGCAGAGGAATGAAAATCGCTCGACTGATAAGGGCCTTTTAGGGGGCTCGACTGATAAAGAGAGGAGAGATAACTGATATCTATCTGTGGATGGGCATTGCGGAAGTCGGATATATTCTGATCTGCCCCGAAGGAGATCGATCATGGCGAAGGAGATGACCGGCTAACTTCCTGCCTGAAGTAAGGATCGAAACTGTAGGTTCTTATCACCTTGGCGGAGGTTTTGGACATTCGTTGAAACATAGGGATGGATTGAACGAAGCCGCACTGGGTAGAATTCATGTGCAGGACCAAGTAGTTTCATTTGCTCTCTGACTCCTTGCCCGATGCGGACAAGCGGGTCAACCTTCATTTTACTTATTGGGTGGGGGGGCGAATGGTCGAGCGGCCTTACGGCTCCTTTCTTTCCACTTTTTTGAGCCGCATCCTCTTCAGTTACACCTCTGTCTTCATAGTGCCTCCGCCCGAGTTTCCGCCTTTCTAATCAAATACATCTTATCTGGCTGGGTGATCCGGAGGGGAGATCTGAACCAATGGCTTTATTTAGACCGCTCTCATCCCTGGGGTTGCTTCAATGACCTGTACATTCAGATGTTTCGACTTGGGAAAAAGATTAGGTGAACTTTAACATTTTATTTATAAAATAAGTATTGAAATTTGAGTTTATATTTGCCAGTAGAAAACAAAAATAATAATGGTTATATATATTTAATTTCCATTTTTCTTGTAAATGGGTTTGTGACTCTCAACAATAGCTATATCTCCCAAGGGCTCATTTAATTTCCATTTTTCTTGTAAATGGGTTTGTGACTCTTAACAATAGTTATATCTCCCAAGGGCTACAAATGAGGGAAAGGTTTTGACATTGTCAATCAGCGGGATGAGATTACCCAGAGTTAATGGGAACATCAAATCAGGGTGTTGTGCCTTTATCAAAAACATTTGAACCTCGCTCTTTTCATGATTACAAGAGTTCTCTACTGTTTTTGGATATCCATATGAAAAAGTATTGTTCTTAGGAAGGGTAAAGAAGTAACATGTTTAGACCAAGAGATTGTATAACATGTTATTCAAATTTTTAATAATGTTTTAATGTGAAAGAAAATGGTAGAAAATAAAATTATACATAGCAATATGAATATTGTGTTGAATAAACAATACCGGCCTTTGAGCATGTCACAAATCAAGTCCCATCGAACCATGAATTCTCAACCTAAAGCAAAATTAGAATATTGTTTATCTTCATTTTTTAAAATTATAAGATGCATGAAACTATTGGAGTGGAGCATTCCCTACAACATATGAGTTTGCATATCAAGGGCGCTTTGTTTTGATTCCTCCCCACGACTATATGTAAGTTTGCATATCAAGAGCGCTTTGTTTTGATTCCTCCCCACGACTATATGCAGGGCATGGCTTTGGTGTTTAAAATAGAACTTGTTGGCCATTCACCCACTAACAAATTCACTATTCTCTATGGGCTATAGGTATGATAATTTAAATTGGTACCGATGGTTAGAGATTAAATGGTGACTCCGTCCTTGAAAACCCCATTACAATGAAATTGAGGAATGGTTGAATTAATGTAAAAAGTTGATTTTGGCTTTCAAAATTATTTTTTAGCTAGAGTTCATTGTAATGATAAATGTATTTTATAACTGATCATTGCAATGATAAATGTGTTTTATAATTTATCAATATCATATTTATTTTTGAAAATAAATATATTATAATAAAAAATAAAAATAAATATACATATGTGTCTAAATTTAATTAAAAACATTATAAAATTTCAATAAACATTATAAAACTTCTTCAATAATACCATTAGCATGATTGTTAGATTTATTGGTAATATTTTAATGCAATATGAAGATGTAAAAATATTTCACTCAATGCCCTTCGTCAGCCTGGTCGATTGGGTGGAAGCTTCTCTTTCGCTCTGAAGGTGTTTCAGCAGCTCTGCGTCCATGATTCACTCCGTCCCCAGCAGGGAGCGAGACCTCAAGCTCTGCAACACGGTCACCTCTTTAAGCTCATCAAACGAGTCATCCATATTGACATGGAGAGAGAGAGAAATTTCGCACGGAGAGAGAGAGAAATTTCGCTTCCAAAAGAGCTGGAAGCAGCTCGTCTGCCTCTCTAATCATATCTTCCAATTTGGAGATGGAGGTAAGCAGGGCCTACGAGGAGTCTAACACCTGCTCTATAACGACTACCGCATCCAGATTCCCATGAGTAACAGAACTCCCAGCCATAATAAAAGAAAATCCACAAATTTTGTTATGCAAGACCAAAACTTGACAAACCAGAGCCTCAGACACTTCAAACAATTCAAACAATCCTGAATGAGAGGCCCGAAATCCATTGGAGCTGAATGTGTAGTTGAATTCCCAACCAAGGCACGAGCCAATTGAAGTCAACATGACCCAACGTTGATTGAAGAGATTTCCGCCATGGGGAGGCAGGACTGAAGGGACAAATCCATTGGAGCTGAATGTGTAGTTGAATTCCCAACCAAGGCACGAGCCAATTGAAGTCAACATGACCCAACGTTGATTGAAGAGATTTCCGCCATGGGGAGGCAGGACTGAAGGGACACACTGAACTGGGTCCAACTCTATTGAAACATAAATGCGGTTTGACATGCTAGGGAATAGCAGTTGCTTTGCATTTATATCTTTCTCAAAGTTGACTTTGGCATGTTAGCAGCAAGGCAACTGCCATTGCCCTTACATGTCAGACGCATTGCCCTTGCATATCACACGCATTTATGTTTCAATATGACGCATTGCCCTTGCATGGCAAACATATTTAAGTTTCAATAGAGTTGGAAATAGGAACTGTCCACTGAACCTGAAAAAATGAATTCATACTCTGACGGATAAGCATAATTAGCTCAGCTCGCATGAAGTGAATTGGATCTCCTCTCACGGTGAATATATGGTCGCATCTAACAACTATACCCAACTCCCAACTGATAAGCCACTTGTACTCATCTGCAAGCCACTTGGAGCACGTCATATCAATTCCAAGGCCATTAGATCGGGGAGCCAGCCAGAGAAGGGAGTTCCAGTAATTCGAGAGGATTGCGATGATTCTCATGGGTTCCTTCCAAAGATAATTTAAGATAGAATTATCCCACCGAGACAAAACCATGTGAAGCACAAAATACATATTAAGGAATTTTATGAAAATCCATTCGATCATTAGTCTCAATGATGTTTTTTAGCTAACTCATCCACTTCTGAGTTCAGATGCCTTAGAATGTGGTATAATTTCAAATCCTCTAATTGCGAGATTAAAATGGAAATTCTTTGGCATATGGTCATTGAATCATTATTGATGGAGGTTTTTTCCCTGGGATGAATTACCAACATTTAGTTGCCAAAAACGTTTAATTTGGAGATGTGTTTTCGTTTGCAACTTTTAAGTTTTTTTTTAATAGTGCTAGGTACTTTGCTTGATTATATGTGGCAAATCTCAAGCGAATTTTGCTGTCATTTTTTCTTAATGATTTCTCGCTCCAACCTCTCCAAATATGCACACTATTGATAACCATGTAGATTCACCTTATTTTACCATGGAGATTTTTTAACTTGTAAATAGGTTTTGTTGTAATAATATTAACCAATACAAACCATAATTCATGTTCATATGACATTTTTTTTAATTAATCAATTTAATTAAAATGGTAGAAACTAGCATTTGCACCAGTTGTTGCAAAGGAAACGCCATAAGGCATAAATTGAGAAACAATCTTGACATGTAAATGATCATTTACAATAAGAATTAATAAAGAAAATTGCATGTAAAGGTGGAAGATAAAGCTAAATTGTTTACATTTTCTGAAGTTTATAGATAGTATAATGCTTGTAACAAAGATTGGCTCTTGATCTTCGAAGATGTGAAAAACATGATGGTGGTATTTCCACATTTGAAATTGCATCACAACTTTATGGATGATTCTTTATACATAGATTGGACACTTCATCTATATCCCATGAGTTCCTGTGAGCATTCTGTATATGGTGAGTTCTAGGAAGAGTAGTCCATTAAAATTGACTAGTATAGGCCAATCAATACTCATAATACATAATACTCATAAAAAAACATATATTCCTTTATTATGTATACTTATTTACTATGTGGTTTTGAGTAACATTGATAATCATTAAATTAACAGATATATTCATCTATTATGTATATTTATTTACTATGTGGTTTTTGGAAAATATAAGTATTAAAATTTCTTTTGTTTATTTAGATTAAGTTAAATCCAACACCAATATTATATGGAAAAACCATGTATTCACTCAAAAATGTTGTGGCCAAAATTAAAAGGTGATTAACATTTACCATTATCTACTATTTCCATTTCTTTCTTTATAAATGCAAGCAACATAATATCAACTCACCCCTTTCATTTGACTTCTAATTTTTTGTTTGAGCCTTAACTAGAACAACAACTAAAAGGTGATTAACATTTACCATTATCTACTATTTCCAAAACTAAAAGGTGATTAACATTTACCATTATCTACTATTTCCATTTCTTTCCTTAAAAAAAAATAGTAGTATAAAACCCTCTCAAGGTTACAATCAATAATTTATTGAGTTATATTAGTGTGAAAAGAAAGATAGTGAGTGAGTAAGATGTCTACTTTAAAACATTTTTATTATAGATTTTGAGAATATTCTAAAATTTGATAGATAATTGATCTAATTAAGCAAAGTCTTTCAATAGAAATCACATAAAAGAAATTAAAACGGCTGCCAAATCGTGAAAGCCCGACTTGGGAAGCAAAAAAAAGACATTTACGTGATCTAACAGTGTGTGCAAAGAAAGGACATTTGCGTGATCTAATAGTGTGTCTCTGAAAGCCAAGTAAACTGATATTGCAGAGGGTAAAGTCAAAGTAAAGACATACAAAGTTGCCAGCAAGTAAATTGCCTTAAATTTTTTAGGTTTCCACATGGCATGCATTATTTCCCTGTTACCAAAATTGAAGGTCTGTTAAAAGTGGCAGACTTTTAATTTTCAGTAGAAACCCATGACAGCGAAGAAAAAAAATGATTGGGAACGTACACAGTCATGGCGTGGCCACCGAAAGTGTAGAGTATATTGGTGGCCCTAGTGAAGTAGAGGACCAGCTTTGTTGGTGCAGAATGCTTTACATCGTCTATCTGCACAGTGTGTATCAGGAAAGAAGCCATTGTAAGGTCCTTTGTAATTAGTTTCGAAAAGAGAGTAAATCTCGTACAGGGTAATTTGAAACATTAGTAAAAGAGCGTACTCCACTTTTGTATTACATAGCCATTGGATTTTTCTTCCCAAGCATTTATTAAAACGACACAGTACATTAAAAGAAATCACACAGATATACTTACTCAACACGCAATTCAACAAAGAGGAAAAACAAAATTCAAGGTTTGCACTTCTCACCATTGTCAATCTCTGAGAGTTGAGATGTATGATGGGTAAAATAGGCATTAATCAAATTCTACCTTCCATTCTTTGACTCGCTTCAAGAGTCTCCCTGGCCGGAAATTGACACAGTCGAGACGTCGTTGTCGTTGTGATGGGCCGTAGTGATGGAGTATGGGATTGGTGTGTGCAAGGTAATTATGCAGCAGCTGCAACCAATTCAGATTCGATTCGAACACACCGAAATGAAGGGAGAATGAGAATAATAATGAAGTGAGGGTAGTTAGGACATGACTTAAAAGGAGTCGGTTATGAGATCAATGAAGGGTAAGGAGTCGGGTAAGGAGGAATCGGTTATGAGATCAACAAATGGCAACATTTTAATCATCTAACACTTCATCTGATGATGTATAACAATGACAACGAGGATTAGAGGAGAGTTCATTTCAAAAGGAAACACCTTACGGTGTAGTTACATAAGTAATTTGAAAATAAATCTCAATCTTTAACATGTAACTATTATTAAAAATATTCCTAGAATTTAAATCCCTACTATCTATTTAATAATTATTATTGATAATTAAGGTAGAGGCAAGAGTGGGAGGGGTCATCCTTAGCCCCGATGAAATAATAGTTTCCCAATTTGCTTGGGGCCTTGGAATAATGACAAACAATAAAGCATAATTCCTTGCTCTATGGAAGGGGCTAGACCTAGGCAGTAAGCTCAAAATCTCTAAGATAACAATTTTCGGAGATTCTATGCTAGTCATCCACGAATTAACCAAAGCCAAGAAAGTGATTAATTTTGAGTCCTCGTCATTAAGTCAAAGGATCCTCGCTTCTACCTCTCAATTCGAATAAGTAGACTTCCTCCACATGTATAGACACTTGAATCGTGTCGCTGATAGGATAGCTAAAAAAGGCAACGCCATGAGCCAAGGTGTAATTGATTTGGATCACAAATTGAGATTCTCTCCAATTCCTTAGAAATGCTAGGTTTGAAAAAAAAATATTTAAGCATTTTGGAGAGATATACCCATGCCTCTCTCCATCTACAAAATTCACTTGGTTTCTGGAGGAGTAATCATAATCAAGTTAAAGTGGCAATCTTGGGCCAATTTAGCCAAATCGAATTTTGCTTGGCCCTCTCCCTTTTCCAACCAAACAATTGCATGGACTATTCTCGGTGGTAAAATAATATTTACAAGTGGCATCCCATTTTGGAAATCTCCCTTCTTGGTGGTCTTGTCTATTTATTTTTCCCATGGTGCGAGTTATGGTTGATCCCTCTTGGTAGTGGCATCGAGTCTTCTGTGCAAGAAAATGCACTTAACTCATTTGTCTGGTGGCACCTCTTCGTTGTCGATTTTTCACTCTGGCGAGGTTTTGGGGATGGTCTTGGTTTGTTTGCTATAATTTGGCTCATGGTAGGGTCTTGGTTTCAATTATATATTGAATTTCTTGGTCTCTCATTTTATTCAATTGCTTCACTTGGTTTTAGAAGTTGGAGGAGTGGATTCCATTGTGCTTGATAGCCACACGGGGACTTCACTCAATGAACCTCCAACATATCACGTGCGTTCGTGGCATACTAAACAATACCCTTAATTTGACTACATATTGCAAAATACCTCTAAAAATCACATTATTTAACCCCTACCAATACGAACCAATACACCTTTCCAATTTAAAAAACCCCTACTTTCACTAGATATTGTGGGTATCCATTTTTCATTAACATTTTTATACCCCTTCATATTTTTTCATTAACTTTGAGCTCAATTTTTTATACCTGCCAATATAAAAACCCTTTACCCGTATTATATGCTCAATATATTACATCATTTTTTCCTAAATTTATATCCCCCAATATGAACACACATGATATGGTATCCCCCCCTCCCCTAGTGAAGCCCCGGGACTTCGTCCTTTGTCTCAGGATGGTAAATAACTCAGGATCTCAAGAGAAGTGGTAAAAATATTTCACTCTCTCAAACATAAATAATAATAAAAACAAAAATGAATATAATCGTTTATTTTGTTTAATTGAAAATTTAATAAAACATCAATAACTTATTGAGAGTGTCTATACTAAAGAGAAGTAGTAAGAATATTCCACTCATACTATCAACCATAATAAAATAACAATTTAATCTAAGATCAAATTTATAAAGAAATAAAGTGGTTAAAAGTTAATTTTTTTTTACAATTAAATATTTTTGGAGTTGTCTTTAATGCTACTTTTTAGATTTTAGAATATGACGAAAAAAATTGAGGTGAAATCTTTATATGTGTTATTTAAACTAATTTTTTTACTTATATATATAGATTCAGCGCTTTGAAAAACCCCTAGGGCACAAGATCTAGCTTACGAGATAAACCGCTAAAATAACAAAAATAAAAACTAGATTTTATTTTTTAAGTTTAAATAAGCGAGTTGTCATGGTTAGTAAAAGTCTGAGACCTGCAGTCGCGACACACGCCAAACACACAGCAAGGATACAGAACTGTGTTGAATAAGGAGTAATTACGTTGTAAGGCGTTTCCCTCCGGGAAGAACTCCCTTATATGCCATCGTGTCCTATTTTGGACCATTGATCTGATGTGTTAGACGATTAAAAGAGATTGTGCCGTTGGATCAGATCATTATAGTTGGAATTTTAATCAGTTAAGATTGCATGTGCTTGTTGAACTTCCAGATAGACGGTGATCACCTGTTTCTTCTGCTCCCACACCATTTCCAGCTGCCAACAACACTAATGGGCCTCCATCACTTCTGGATCGTCTGCTCTTATGGCCAAGCTCCGGGGGAATGCTTATATTGGTGCATACGAATCGCTCATGATTTTGTATTACCTCAGTTTTTTGGCTGATTGTTCCATTATGTTAAATTTCGGGTTATCCTATTCTCTGTGCTAGATGTTGTAGAGTCTGTACAGTAAGGGGCAAGAAAATTCATTGTAATAAGTAGCCCTGTTGTGGGGTATATTCCAAATTCACAGCTGGCTGGATCAGTTTTCTTCTTTGGAAAAAGTTTCTTCTGCATGTGCATGCCTGGCTCTTAGCCTTTCACTAATGGGCCTCCGTCACTTCTGGATCGTCTGCTCTTATGGCCAAGCTCCGGGGGAATGCTTATATTGGTGCATACGAATCGCTCATGATTTTGTATTACCTCAGTTTTTTGGCCGATTGTTCCATTATGTTAAATTTCGGGTTATCCTCTTCTCTGTGCTGGATGTTGTAGAGTCTGTACAGTAAGGGGCAAGAAAATTCATTGTAATAAGCAGCCCTGTTGTGGGGTATATTCCAAATTCACGGCTGGCTGGATCAGTTTTCTTCTTTGGAACAAGTTTCTTGTGCATGTGCATGCCTGGCTCTTAGCCTTTCACTAATGGGCCTCCATCACTTCTGCATCATCTGCTATTATGGCCAAGCTCCGGCGGAATGCTTATATTGGTGCATATGAATCGCTCATGATTTTGTATTACCTCAGTTTTTTGGCTGATTGTTCCATTATGTTAAATTTTGGGTTATCCTCTTCTCTGTGTTGGATGTTGTAGAGTCTGTACAGTAAGGGGCAAGAAAATTCATTGTAATAAGTAGCCCTGTTGTGGGGTATATTCCAAATTCACAGCTGGCTGGATTAGTTTTCTTCTTTGGAACAAGTTTCTTGTGCATGTGCATGCCTGGCTCTTAGCCTTTCACTAATGGGCCTCCATCACTTCTGGATCGTCTGCTCTTATGGCCAAGCTCTGGCGGAATGCTTATATTGGTGCATACGAATCGCTCATGATTTTGTATTACCTCAGTTTTTTGGCCGATTGTTCCATTATGTTAAATTTCGGGTTATCCTCTTCTCTGTGCTGGATGTTGTAGAGTTTGTACAGTAAGGGGCAAGAAAATTCATTGTAATAAGCAGCCCTGTTGTGGGGTATATTCCAAATTCACGGCTGGCTGGATCAGTTTTCTTCTTTGGAACAAGTTTCTTGTGCATGTGCATGCCTGGCTCTTAGCCTTTCATTATTGATTATTATTGATTGTATATGCATTTGTAATTTTAATATTTATTTCATTTATTGGGTTGTATTTCAGAGATTGCCCAAATGTTTATTCCCATCATGGAGCTTGGTTGTCCTGAGTTGTCTTTTGATATATGAGAATATGAACTTTTAAATCCCAATCATAATATGTAGGACTGCAAAGAACCTTCAGGTATAGTCCTTATATTCTGTTCATAACTGGATTTTTAAACAAAATTATTACTAACAAGTTATTCATACCTTAACAGATCAATACAATTGATGCATGTAATTTTTTCAAACAAACAATCAAGTAAGAAATTTTGTTCCATTTATATTTTCAAAAAAAAATAATGTGTTTATTGCATATAATTTGGTAATACAAAACAAAATGCTTTGAAAACTATACCATTTTCCATAACATATTGCAATTGGTGCTTAATACCAGCTTATTTCAGAGGAAGCAAATTTAAAGTGTTTATCCATGTGCCAAGCAGTAACTTCTGAAATTATCGTTCAGTGACAAGCGATGTTGACCTGCAAATAATGGAAGAGCCTCGCCATCTGCATCTTCCATTCTTGTTTGAATAATTAACCGTTTTTTAAATTGATGGAATGGGTCTGCATAGAATGAAGGTTCATTTGTCAATAAATTCTGTAGCAATCTTGCTTCAATGGACTATAAGTAATGAGTTTGTAGGGCCCCAAAGAAAAACAACAACAACAACAAACTTTTAAGTTTCAACTGCCCAAAAAAAAGAGAAATGTTATATATCTCTTGACCTGCATTATATTTACATCTTGATTAGATTCTTATTTTTGTTTATGCAGTGGGAAATCGTGTACCAAATACACACGTACAGGGAGATGCAGTTGCTGCTTATATGCATGAAGTGGAGACCCAAACTAATGCACTGTTATCACCTTATCGGCGCTTGGGCAATGCGCAAAAGGTCCTCGTGATATTACTTCTTCATTTGTAGAACAGAAATAATCCAGATTAGGTTGAATTGTTGGTACTTAGTAGTTGTGCAATGCGAAAACAACCATTCTAACGTTACTTGCTTTGCAGATAGAAATAATCTTGATTAGCTTATATTATTAGTACTCAGCTGTTGAGCTCTGGAAATACAGGTCAACACGGTGCTTGAGGTTGTCCGACATCTCAAGTTATGAATCCATAAACTCGGTTATAGGACCATCTTCCAGAAATGGCATTATAAGATAACATCTTTTAAGATAGGAAGGTTTCCCATCTCAATGGAAGGTTTCTGGCACTTCTACAGATTCACATTCTTCCCAATGATAGCCTTTTCATTTGAAGACCTTGTTTGACTCTCTTTCTCTAGAAGAGCGAGCAGGTTAGCAGGGCAATTTTGGTTTCAAAGAAAGGCAATTTCCTGTACCGAACAGGTTGTTTAGGAGTGTTCATCAATATGTAAGGGTAAGGTATGTATGGGGAGGTTACAATACAATATGCCACATTGAGGAATTTGTCAGAGTGAAATGCAATTAGGGCATTCCTTCAATAGACAATGAAGTGAGAAACTTGAATGAACTACATAACTTCTTTGTAACACATTCTCTCAGACAACTGAGTGAGAGACATTAGAAAACCTTTGTGTTGATCTTGAATTAGGCTCAAAAGCACTGTTTTTGGTTTTTCTTGAAAGAAAAGATGAAAAGATTGAACTATAAAGATTGCAATCTATAAAAGTATATAACCTATTCACATCCAAATATTTGAAAAGATATGATAAAAATATGCACTATTCTTTCATAGATTTAATAATTTTTTCAGTCATGTTTACTTGTTAGAGAGGAGAGATAATCTAACCTCTGAAGACAATTCTACACCTGGTAGAGAATTCAGTGTCACTCATGTCTCGACACAATAGAAGAAAGGAATGATCCTTCCTTTCAGGCCATTGTCGATGGCTTTTGAGAACATAAACTATTATGTTAACATGCCACCGATATGTGTATCTATAAATCATTCAATTGAATTGGTAATCTGCAAGTAGTTTGACATACCTAGGTTCTCTTCAATGGAATATCTGGAAATAATGTTTAGTTTCGTAACAGGAGATGAAAAGTGAAGGGTTGGGTCAAGACAGGTTACAACTCCTTTCCAATGTAAGTGGATCCTTTAGACCAGGGGTACTTAGAGCCTTGATGGGAGTTAGCGGTGCTGGAAAAACTACCCTAATGGATGTCTTAGCACTTTCACAGATTCAAATTCTTCCAAATGATAGCCTTTTCATTTGAAGACCTTGTTTGACTCTCTTTCTCTCGAAGAGGGAGCAAGTTAGCAGGGAAATGTTGGTTTCAAAGAAAGGCAATTTCCTGTACTGAACAGGTTGGTTAGGATCTTTTGAATCATTGACCGGAGAATCCACAGTTAGAACATTTTTGCACCAACGTTTCAAATCCCAAATGGGATCCATCATCAGGATGTGAGAATGATGATAACAGAAGAGCAACAAAGAAATAATAAATAGTGATGAGGATAAATTTTTAGAACAACAAACTGTCGGCTGTAATAATCATTAATTAATTTTAATTAATTTAATATTAATTTGTTTTAATAAATTACTATTATTTGATTATTATTTAAATTTTTGGAAGAGTTCATAAATTAATACCAAACCTAAAGATTAAATAGGGACTAAACTAAAACTAAGGAAACCTATTAAATTAAAAAGAAAAGAAATAATTTCTATATAAAATTAAAATAATGTATTAACCTAATTTATATTAACAATTATAAATAATAAGTATTTATAATTGATTAATATAATAATTAATTGTTATATAGAAATTATTTTATTTTATTTTTATTTTATTTTAAGGAAAAATATTGCTAACTAATAAATTTAAGGGTTATAACTAAAACAAAAATAGGCTGATGAGACTAAATTTTACTAAAATCTATGGACATATATTAATTCTTATATAATTTAATTAAAATATTAATCAAATTATATTAACCATTATAAATAATAAATATTTATAATTAATTAATATAATGATTAATATATTACTAATAGCTATATAGAAATTAATAAATTCTAGTCTTTAATGGAATTTTATTATACCTAGATCTAAATGAAAACAAAGACTAAGGACACTTACCTGCTGAGGCCTTTACCAGGGAATGTGCTTGCGATTTTTATTTCCCTGATCAAGGGAAGCCAGCTCCCGCTAATCTCCACACCATTGTCTCTGTTTAGATTATGAGGATGTTTGATAATTTCAAGTGCTTCTCTGATCTTTCGTCTCTGATGTTGCTCTTCCCTTGCGATAATTGATGCACTTTCCAGACAGATATGGTGTTTAGTCTTTGAGGAGTGCTCTGCCAGGGCTGAAGTACG
This sequence comes from Pinus tabuliformis, assembly GCA_031772625.1. NCBI lineage: Eukaryota > Viridiplantae > Streptophyta > Pinopsida > Pinales > Pinaceae > Pinus > Pinus tabuliformis. The sequence goes on from CM062807.1 coordinate 383,946,056, forward strand.
AGATCTTCCGTTCTTAATATCAGCGCCATGTTCCTTGAGTCTTGTCTGGAGGGAGTGACCTGTTTCACCAATGTAGCTTTTTCCACAAGAACACTCTATTTTATATACTCCTTTAAGCTCATGATTGTCGATATCATCTTTAATAGACTTCAAACTTTGTCTGATAGTACCTGGAGCTGAGAAATGTGTGATAATGTTTTTCTTTTTTAGGATTTTAGCGATTTTGTCTGTAATTCCATGGATATACGGTAGAAAAACATTACCACAATTAGGTTGGTCTTGAGCCTTAGGATCGTTCATCAATATTGCTTCCCCGTTGTGGAAGGTCAGGTCAGGGTAAGGTAAGGGTAAGGTATATCCCATAATGAAATAATATGTTCTTATATGCTTCCATGTCTTGGTGTCAACCCATACCTTGCCTTACCTTTAATGAGGATATTTTGGAACTTGAATCTGAAAGGAAATCAAGGACACCAGTTCAAATCACAAAGCTAAATTCAAGAACTTCGTTTAACTACATCAAGATGCCTGCAAATGATGAAATCATAAGCCTCACTAGAAAATTTTGAACCTGAATTTGGAAGTCATGCGATGGTGGTAGGTAAAATGCCAAAGGCAGATTCAAGGACAATATTTAGAAGCAGTCCAGACATTCTTTATGTGGGGGAGTTAATGATCACATTGCCAAACATTTCCACTGTAGCCTCTGCAGAAAACTTTAAGGTGGATATTTTGGAACCTAAACCTGGATGTCAAGAAAGGATGGTAGGTGAAATGGAAAAGGTGGATTTAGGGACTTCATTTAAATGCTTGAAGATGATTGCATATGAAAAAATCAATAGAAGTGGGGAATCTCCAAGGGAAATGAATGACAAAAGGCCTACTCTATGTTTCTTTGCTTGGCTTAACAACAAATGAAGGGTTGCAAAGGGCTCAAACAAGTCAGGGAATACTTGCTAAATTTTCGATTTTATTGGTTTGCTAAACTACAGCTCTTTTGGGCCTTACCTGTGGACAACAGTATTCTGCGGCCTGGTTTCAGGTGTCCTTATTGTTGTTAAGGCATGCTTGGTTATGGCTTCTTCTGCATTAGGAAGCCCCTCAGCAGAGTCAGGAGGTTTCCAACTTCCATGGAGTATGCTGGAAATGCTCTTGTTGTCTATTGCCTTGGCTCTTGGTCACATTGTGGTGGCATACAGGACTAGATGTAAAGCTAGGTGTAAAATGCATCACTTCCAGTAGCTTGATCCTGAAGCGGTAAGATAGTCTCTGATGGTGAAATGGGTTTTCAAGCTACATATTTGAGGTCTTTTTAGCTTTTTGTAAGAACTGATACTTATATATCTTTGAAAAAGATGCAATTGCTATCCTTTCAAGGAGTAAATGCGAACCCATCATCACATTAAACAACCATTTCCCTGCCCATACCTACTCTGTAGTGCATAGAGATCTAATTCATATATCTATTTTTCTTGAGGTAATCATGTGGCTAAGCATTGAACAGCTATTGAGTCCAAAATCAGGAATATATCAATTTTAGTTACCCATTCATCTGGCAAATATTTAATCTTCTCACACATCTCTTTCACCTCTAGAAGTAGAGGGTCACCACCCTCATTGCCTGTCAAACATTCCAGTCAGATTTGTTGCAGAGCCAAAGGTTCCATAGAAGGACAACCCACCAGTAAAGTTTATATGTAAACATATTGGTGAACAAGCATTGTATCCAAGTCCAGACCTCCTTAACGAATGGCCAAAAAACATGGCCAAGGTCTTCAGGTTTCCTGAAATAGCTGCAGTTTTCCATCGTTAATCCCATTTTATGAACCCTATTTTTAAGATTTGGTGCAATAAGTTTAAATCAATGTTGCACAAGACTGGGTGTGAGTATTGGGTATTGGGTATGGTATGATTAAGGATGAAACATTTTGAATTACAAGTAGGGGTAGTGGTTATGGTAAGTTTCCTTTGTAAAGGGGCTCATCAGCATGTGGGTATGGCCCAGGGGGATAGAAGTGGCCCAGGGGAATAGAACCATGATTTGAAATAATTTATGTATCTTACAGGTTATCTTATTTGTCATATAAAAGCTGCACTGAATAGGGCCTCCAAATGAAAAGAAAAGCCAAATTTCTGCACTCTGAATGACTTTATCTTTCATAGGTCTGCAACATGTACGACCTGCAAAGGAAATAGAAACCAAAGTCCGAACCTCGAAAGTAATATGCATGTTAGCTTTGCTATGTTTTCTAGAGTCTAAGGAGCGTTTTTCCACCATTTGAAGACTACCACATAAGTAAGGGTGTTACCTGGCATACATTCAGTTATGATATTTGTACCAAGGTTGCTATGATATAATGTGGTGGTATGAGAAGGCCATATTGGGCACTAGTGACAAATTTAAATGCTGGGAATCCTATCATATCTTTGAAACGTAAGCTCTAATATGAAAGGAGATCGGCTTCTGTTGCCATAGACAGCTCATAACTGCAATATTCAACTTTTCTCCAGTTTCATGTACAGTAGTAATTTTTATTCCTTTTGATCTTTACATTTTACTCCATTCAAGTATATCAGAAGCATTATTTATTAACTGTCATTACTCATCTCGATTGATAATGAGCTAATCTGGTTATTGACCATGTCTTGCATTTTACAGGTTCCACTTTACAACACTGTTTTCCATGGTTATCAGAATCTTCCTTGTTCTCCCAACCCCAATAATGGTAGAATTGTTAAAGCTAATTTTGAAGAGAAATATTTCTTTGATGGAGGGAAACATATGCCTTCAAGAATCCTTCCTGATGATGAGAGTCTTTTCATGCTCTGTGAAGGTCTGGTTATCCATTACAAGATTACAAATAGTCATTCTTACACTTCCACCGCTTTCCATGATAGTAATGGTGAAAATTATGGGTCTATGCTGAGAAGGTTAAGATTTGATGGCCCTTTGCTTCCAAGATCTCATAATCTTGCCAGGAAGTTCAGTCATACTTCGACAAATGAGCCCTTGTACACTCCACTATTGAGCGGCTCTACTACTATAGAAGTGAATCCAAGCTCCAACTGTGGCTCAAATAGCTATTCTGGTTTCTTTGAGCATATACCCTTACTGAATTTGGAGAAATATAGGCATGACAAGTTTGGGTTAATAGAAAAGTTATCAAAGCCAACACCATATAAATTTGGACGCATGGGGGTAATTTTGATACATGGATTTGGTGGAGGGGTTTTCTCTTAGAGGTATGTTATGAATCCCCTGGAAAGGAAAACTGGATGCACTGTCGCTGCTTTTGACCGGCCTGGTTGGGGACTTACTTCTTGTCCCAGCAAATCATAATGGAAAGTAAAAGGACTACCCAATTCATGTGAACTTGAGTTCCAGGTGAGACCTGGAAGCCATGTGAGACTTGGAAGCCATGTGGATTTGAGTGCCATCTCATCAATTTAGAGTTTTAACTATTTTCCTATTTGATTTTTTATCTGCTCTTTCTTGTAATTTCACGCAAACTTTGTTTTGTTTGTGATTGTAGCACTTTTATCCCTTGTATTCTGGGAAAAATATTGTTTTATTTCCTTTCCTTTCCTAGACTTTAATTGTAATTGATCTTCTGGGAAATTTAGGTGCTTGATTTAAATATGGCTGGCAATGATTTTCATTATGTTTGCACTGTCCGTGGTAGATCTAATTTTGATGCTTCTTGCAAGTTAGCCTGTTATCATCATTTTGTCAGAAGCTGGAATTCTCTTCTGTTGTGCTTATTGGTCATGATGATGATGGATTGCTGGCCTTAATGGCAGTTGAAAGGTTGTACAAATGACAAGATATTTCCAATGTGAGTTTCCAGGGCAGTTTGGTGACCTGTCACATAATTTTTAAAGCCGAATATGGTATTTACTTATTAGCTTGTTACATAATAGAAAGGATGGTAGGTGAAATGGAAAAGGTGGATTTAGGGACTTCATTTAAATGCTTGAAGATGATTGCATATGAAAAAATCAATAGAAGTGGGGAATCTCCAAGGGAAATGAATGACAAAAGGCCTACTCTATGTTTCTTTGCTTGGCTTAACAACAAATGAAGGGTTGCAAAGGGCTCGAGCAAGTCAGGGAATAATTGCTAAATTTTCAGTTTTATTGGTTTGCTAAACTACAGCTCTTTTTATAATCATAAAACTTATTTCCTTCAATTTTGTCCGATTCTTGGTTGTTTGGCCAGGCTGTTCCAGAAATACCACAGATTAGCGAAGGATACAATCCAGCGACATGGGCATCGGAAGTGAGTTCCATAGTTGTTGAGGAAAAACTAGGTGTAGAGTTTGCTGAGATCTATAGAAAATTAGCACTCTATGAGTATGTCTAACATAATTGTAGGAATTTGTTTCAAAACTTCGAGCTTTTTGTATTGTGCATCTCTAATATTGTTACCCTATCTTAGTTACATAATTTCTCCCAAGAAACTGTAAATTTTTTTAAAGCCCTATTTGACAGTTATGTTGTTCTGTTTTCATATGGAATCAACACCTTATTCAAGAGCTAAGCACCCCTGCTCTTGGCTCGTAGAATCTGAGTTTTCCAATAGAATATGCACAGTCCTTCAAGGTTCAGTGCGTGGCATGCCTTTGGAAGCAATAATTTCTCCCAAGAAACTGTAAATTTTTTAAAGCCCTATTTGACAATTATGTTGTTCTGTTTTCAGATGGAATCAAGCCCTTATTCAAGAGCTAAGCACCCCTGCTCCTGGCTCACAGGATCTAAGTTTTCCAACACAGTATGCATGGTCCTTCAAGGTTCAGTGCGTGGCATGCCTTTGGAAGCAACATTGGTCATATTGGAGGAATCCACACTATAATGTTGTGCGATTTTTCTTCACTACAGTCGTTGCCCTACTGTTTGGGACCATCTTTTGGGACCTTGGAACAAAGAGGCTGGACACTCTCTTGACAGGCATAGCAGACTTATTTGCAAAACTGGTCCTGCCTCACTTTGACATTTTATTTTCTCTATCATTGATTAGTTTATTGTCTATTACATATTTGAGTCAACAGAGTGACTTAGCATATTGATAAATCAAAGCATTATATGCGTAATATATCAAAGCATTATATGGTATTTGCATTCACATTTTTTATTTGATCGCGTGAGCTTAGATCTGTACTACAAAAAAACAATTTACCCATTGCTAATTTGGTCAACTGATTCAAACATTTCGATTTCTGGCGCTTCTACAAATTCACATTCTTCCCAATGATAGCCTTTTCATTTGAAGACCTTGTTTGACTCTCTTTCTCTGGAAGAGCGAGCAGGTTAGCAGGGAAATTTTGGTTTCAAAGAAAGGCAATTTCCTGTACCGAACAGGTTGTTCAGGAGTGTTCATCAATATGTAAGGGTAAGGTATGAATGAGGAGGTTACAATACAATATGCCACTTTGAGGAATTTGTCAGAGTGAAATGCAATTAGGTCGTTCCTTCAATAGACAACAAAGTGAGAAACTTGAATGAACTACATAACTTCTCTGTAACACATTCTCTCAGACAACTGAGTGAGAGACATTAGAAAACCTTTGTGCTGATCTTGAATTAGGCTCAAAAGCACTGTTTTTGGTTTTTCTTGAAAGAAAAGATGAAAAGATTGAACTATAAAGATTGCAATCTATAAAAGTATATAACCTATTCACATCCAAATCTTTGAAAGTATATGATAAAAACAGGCACTATTCTTTCATAGATTTAATAATTTTTTCAGTCATGTTTACTTGTTAGAGAGGAGAGATAATCTAACCTCTGAAGACAATTCTACACCTGGTAGAGAATTCAGTGTCACTCATGTCTCGACACAATAAAATAAAGGAATGATCCTTCCTTTCAGGCCATTTTCGATGGCTTTTGAGAACATAAACTATTATGTTAACATGCCACCGATATGTGTATCTATAAATCGTTCAATTGAATTGGTAATCTGCGAGTAGCTTGACATACCTAGGTTCTATTCAATGGAATATCTGGAAATAATGTTTAGTTTCGTAACAGGAGATGAAAAGTGAAGGGTTGGGTCAAGACAGGCTACAACTCCTTTCCAATGTAAGTGGATCCTTTAGACTAGGGGTACATAGAGCCTTGATGGGAGTTAGTGGTGCTGGAAAAACTACCCTAATGGATGTCTTAGCACTTTCGCAGATTCAAATTCTTCCAAATGATAGCCTTTTCATTTGAAGACCTTGTTTGACTCTCTTTCTCTCGAAGAGGGAGCAAGTTAGTAGGGAAATGTTGGTTTCAAAGAAAGACAATTTCCTGTATTGAACAGGTTGGTTAAGATTGTTCATCAATATTGCTTCCCCGTTGTGGAAGGTCAGGTCAGGGTAAGGTAAGGGTAAGGTATATCCCATAATGAAAATATATGTTCTTATATCCTTCCATGTCTTGGTGTCAACCCATACCTTGCCTTACCTTTAATGAGAATATTTTGGAACTTGAATCTGAAAAGAAATCTAGGACACCAATTGAAATCACAAAGCTAAATTCAAGAACTTTGTTTAACTACATCAAGATGCCTGCAAATGATGAAATCATCTGCAGTGATCAATTTGAAAGGGAAAGGAATGCGACCCCAAATTACAATGCACAAACATGGAGAGTAGAAACTGAGCAATCAGGTGAAGCTATAAACATGAAAGGTGATGCAATCAAGAGAGAAAGGGCACACCGTAAGAGGGCTATTTCAAAGTTTGAATCACAAATACAACCAAGGAAGATTCCTGAACAATGAAATGAAGCTATAAACATGAACGGTTATGCAATCAAGAGAAAAAGGGCACGTCATAAGAGGGCTACTTGTAAGCTTGAATCTCAAATACAAGCAAGAAAGTCTGCTGAAGCAGAAAACACAAGTTTGGAGATGACATCAAATAAATTAATGGCCATTCTAGACATTATTTACAAGCAATAATAAATGACAATACAATCTGTGTTGCCAAATGCTTCTTCTGAAGCCTCTCTAGAAAATTTTGAACCTGAATTTGGAAGTCATGCGATGGTGGTAGGTCAAATACCAAAGGAAGATTCAAGGACAATATTTAGAAGCAATCCAAACATTCTTTACGTGGGGGAGTTAACAGTAACATTGCCAAACATTTCCACCGTAGCCTCTGCATAAAACTTTTAAGGTGGATATATTGGAACCTAAACCTGGATGTCAAGAAAGGATGGTAGGTGAAATGGAAAAGGTGGATTTACATTCACTCCCTAAATCTCCATTCACCATATTCATAAATTATCATCTACCTTTTATCCATACCAACACTTCTACCTTTCATCCATTTCATTCCAAGCCATATTCTTAACTACTACAAGATCCTACAGAAGTATGCATCTACAGCTCTTCCGAATGAGAATTCCGATTATATCTACAAAAGTGTCCATTTCTAGCATCGTACAGGAAACTTAGTGGGTTTATCAAACAAATTTTGTTCTAATTATAAATGGTCTACTAGAATTTTATGAAGAGACTATATTTGATGGTTTTTGTCAAAGTGGCTTTGTTTTTATGAGATTATTCTTTTAGGAACTCTGATTCCTAGTTAAGAGGACATGTATTAGGTGAAGAATTTTGATTACAATGTTTCTTTAGTATTGATAGATTTGGTCAAAAATTTTGATAAATTTGAATAACGTTTTGATAAGATTAAATAAAGGTTTTTCTTAACAATTCTAGGATACAATATACTTAATTGGAGAAAATCTTAGGGTGATCATATTTACTTTAACGATAGACTTTATTGAATCTACATTATAAGATTTAAGATTTCAATAAAGTTTATAAGAATGATTAGTGTTTTGTTCAAAGATGTTTCTACTCATTTGGAAGTTAATGACAAGCTATTGATAATGTTTATCTTCAAAGTTCAATCAAACAATGTTGTCTTATTATTTTAGTGTTGTGTTTTATATGTTGAAGCTCCACATTATATCACAAGAGATATATTTTTAGGGCCCAAGTTTATTCTTACCTAATGAACTATTTTATTTAAAATTGGGTTGTTTTGTTCCAATTTTTTGGGTCTCGACCTTTCTCGAGAAAGGCTCTTGGATACTTGTTAGATTGGAAAGTTCACTAGGTGAGGTGAACAAATATCTATTTCTTGGGTCAAATGTCGAAGACCTAAGTCATGGTCACTTTGCAGATGATCCCCCTTCCTCACAAGAAAAAGGAGACTTCCTCACAAGAAAGAGGACACTGAGTGTTTAAAAAATGTGATGAAATTCCTAGATATCTTTCATATATCCCTAGGGTTTGAAGATTCCATGGACCAAAACTATGTCATATAAACAATGCTAACAAGATTCTAAATTAATTAATGTAAGTTGGTTGTAGATTCAATTTAGGTATATCTTTAAATTTCTAGGTATCCCTTTCTTTTTAGGCCCCAACAAAAGAGTTGTGGCAAGTTCTATTTCAATGAAAGGAACAAAATGTGACAAAATAGATTATGAAGCATATGTTCTCGGTAGTTAGACATCAAATTTATATGAATGTCCTGGCTTCCACACATGTTTATTATTCCCTATGCTAGTGTTCCAAGGCCTTGATTTATAGTATATTGGAAAAGGTTATGAGATATTTTACAATCTTAAGCCCAATGCATGCCTTGTCATATAACAATCACATTGCCCAAGATAAATCAACCTCTCAGATAAATTTTGTATCTTTTGGGTGAATTATGTTAGGGCATGTATAACTTGTCATGCATAGCTTCTCTTGAAATCTTCTACACACAACCTTAAATAACTAAGCTCGAAATATCGTCTATGTCAGTGTGATATGATCACATGATGTGTCACCATTGGCATACCACCTAACAACACTGCATTATGCAAATTGTTAGCAACACTATACTCAATGCAACCCCTATTACAAATCTTATAAATTTGTTCTGAAGCCAGCTCATAAATTACTGTGAATTGCATAGCCATTACGTTGCTTCATGTCATCTTATAAAATTTTAATATTCTATCAAAGAGGATATATTGAAATTCTAGGAAGATGCTATATTTGGTGGCGTTTTGACTAGAGGTTTTAATAAATATATTCCCAAGCCATATGATGGATTAGTTAATGTTTACAAATTTCAAGTGTGTAACCCTCGGTGATTTTTTTTGTCAAAGTGGCTTTGTGTTTATGAGATTATTCTTTTAGGAACTCTGATTCCTAGTTAAGAGGAAATGTATTAGGTGAAGAATTTTGATTACAATGTTGTTTTAGTATTGATAGATTTTGTCAAGAATTTTGATAGATTTTGAATAACGTTTTGATAAGATTAAATAAAGTTGTTTTTTAACAATGCTAGGATACAATATACTTAATTGGAGAAAGTTTTAGGGTGATCATATTCACTTTAAGGATAGACTTTATTGAATCTAAAATATAAGATTTAAGATTTGAAGAAATTTTATAAGAATGATTAGTGTTTTGTTCAAAGATGTTTCTACTCATTTGGAAAGTTAATGACAAGTTATTGATAATGTTTATCTTCAAAGTTCAATCAAACAATGATGTCTTCTTATTTTAGTGTTTTGTTTGAGGAACCAATTGTGCCACTTATCATTGACTTCTTAAATGATATTTTCACGAACAAGGATTATGATGCCAATATTTAGAATGGGGATTTCACAATTGTGAGGAACTAATTGTGCCACTTATCATTGACTTCCTAAATGATATTCTCACGAAAAGGATTATGATGCAAATATCATCATGGTCAAACAACAATTAGAATGGAGAATTTCATAAGTGGGGAGAAATTTAAAACTATTATCCATTGCATTGTGAATTAAGATGATATGAGATTACTTTGTTATGAAATATTTGATTTAAATCATTTACTTATAAAGGTTCCAAAATCTTAATGAAGAGCATTTTCATAAATCCTTCACTTTGACCGTGAAACATAATATATGATTAAAAAGAAACACCAATAAATAAACAAAATTGCATAAAATTTTGACTTCTTTCTTCTATGCTATTGTTTCTTATGCCATTGCCTTAAGGGGTTTCCTTTGCAACATGTAGTGCAAATGTAGTGCAAATGCTAGTTTACTTAGTAGATATTAGTAGATAACGAGGAATACAGAGGCCTTCCTTCAAACTCAACATTCCACGTGGGTGAGAAACCACTTATCGGTCAAAAAAATTCTGTGACGCATAAAATAAAGTTACACCATTTTTTTTACTAGGCACCTCACCTCCTTAACAGCGAACCCAACGATTCTGGCTGCAAGCCCATTTCGCGGGCGGTTTCCTAAAAAATACCCATTAACCTAGTTGTTTTGTATAGAAAAAAAGAACGAATTAGTAACTCACAAAAATATGTTACTCATACACACACTCAGCGGCGGCGTTGAATCCCCTCATTGTTGGCAGCAGAAAGGAGGAGGTGTTCCAGCTGTTTCAGGCGCTCGGTAAGAGAGAGGATTTCCTGACGGTAAGCCCGCGCTTGTTCCACCGATTCTGCCTCCCATTCGCCAAGCTGACAGCACAGCCTCTCCTCCGGTTCTCTATAGAAGACGCGAAGGTGAAACCGAGGAGAGCAGGTGCCATTTGACTACTCTTCTACAGTCGCACAATTTATTCAATACAGGAAGTGTATTTTGTTCGCCTCTCAGAGCGTACACCGTATCAATAGTCTCCGGTGGTGCGGAAACGCTGATCGCTTGGGGTGGCGTGGAAAGGTTGATTGATCTTGAAAGGAATCTAGTTCTGGGCCTACTAGCTAGGCAGAATGAACTCCAAGTGCTTCCGGGAGAATTGACCCTGTAACCTTTCGATGGAGACAGTGATTTTGACCAGCTGAGCCAATCCTTGGAACTAACTTTTGAAATATTTTATTTATAACCAAAGTTAAATTTTTGTTTGTTATTGATTTTTTTTAAATCATATATATGTACTTCATATTAGAAATAAAATAAATTATACCATCTCCGTAGTTATGGAAAGTGAAAATATGAGATTTTTTTTTAATTTAAATTACTTTATTTTTCTCTATACAAATTAGATATAAAATTATCTTATTTAATATGGACATTGAAATATTTTAGCTATAGTTTACAATAAATTATTTTTTTGTTATATATAAACTAAATGTAGAATGAATTACACATAATGTAATGTCAATAATACTATCTCATATCATCTCCATATCAAGTAGTAAATAAATTGCATTTCCTTCTCCTAGTAAAAAATAAATTAATTTTTTTACTCATCTTCATATTATGTAGTGAAAAATTATATTTCTTCCTTATACTAAAAGTAAATTATATATTTTTTACTTTGTTACTCTATATCTATATATAAAATTATGTAAAATTAAAGTGCAAATTGAAATATTTTAATTATGATAAACATTAATTTATTTTGTTATTACAAATTTTAATTTGTTATTTTACTATTTTTGAATGAAACATCTCTACCTCCTCTAAACATAACAATTATATATTTTTATTTTTATTTTTTGGTAATAGATATGGGTTTAAAATGAAAATGATATAATATATTGTGTATTTTTTATAATTTTAATTTCTTCACAATAAAACCAAATGAGGGGTTGAGATTAATTTGAATCCCTAATCTGGTAAGTTACATTCTTTAATAAGAATAAAAGATTTAAATTAAAGTTCCATCGTTTCGTTTCAATATTCATAACAAGATTTTTAATTAACGACTAAAGAATCGTTTCAATTCAAATTTGGATGGATGAATGTTTGAATGCTTCGATTGATTTCATCATGGAGAGAATAAATGAATTCGACTTGTCACCTATATATTTTAAGTACAAAGTTCATAGCGTTCTAGACCACATTGGAACACCAGAGATCATATAGGTATTTGTAACACTCTCCTCCCACATCTACCCAAGTAACCAGGTAAACATGTGACGATAAGTTACAATTATATGATTCGACTCCCTATGTGTTCGTTAAGGAAGTGGAACTGATGTAAACACACCATACAGACCTTCCACATCAACAACACGACTCTCAGGGACCATCCCAACTTCTCAAGTAACTAGCCCCTGAGTCCCTCTGAGTTTTTAGACCAATTAACCCCGAATGCTCCCTTGATATGGGCATGCATGCGTCCAGGAGGCTCTGGACACTCCCACAACATGGGTATGCCAACGTTCAGGGACTTTTCTGCCCAATGTTGTGCCATCATCCCCGAGATTTGAGCCGCTTTTTAAGGCCTAGAGCCCAGGTCATTTCCCGAACTAAATGACACCTTCAGAACAGAAAGTTAACAATGGAATGATGATACAAATGCAATTACTTGAACAAGCCCTTGATTGGACCCCTACTAGCCATGACAGGCATTTCGTCAAACATGTCACAAATATGTAATCTACAGGTGTAAACAACATAGCTAAGCATAGGGGTTTCATACTCATCTAAGAATCACTAAGAAGCATTGATCCCTCAACACAATAGCTGCAGTTTCATCCATCAGGCCATAGATACATTGTTCATTCATTTACAAGTAAAAACACGATGAGAGCCATACATAACTATTGTCATAATACATGTGCATAACCAACATAATAATAAAAGAAATACCAGGGAAACAACAACCATATAATCCACATATAAACCAGTATAATACTCATGAAACAACAAGGAGAAATAACCTAATATTAATGATGAAAAGGCCAACCAGTTCTCGGACTTCCATGAACCACCCGACTGTAGACATGGCTGAGCCAAAACCCTCTTCATCCAGTCACCCCCATGCCATATTCCAAGCATGAATGAGGGATCTCACAAAACACATCAATCAAAACCATCCAGGGCTTCCAGAGGCCAACCACCTCAACCCATCCAACTGTGATTCGACCTCATGGTCGGACATCACAAAACCATTATCAGATTGGTTTCTACCCAAGCCTTCTAGGGCCCCAGAGCGTTTGTTCCAACCAAGGTTTTTAGCACTAGTAACTCAACCCACAACTTTCGTCGGGCTTCCAGAGTGTTTCTCCAACCAGGGCTTCCAAGACTAGTAACTAAACCCACCAAGGCTTCCAGAGCGTTTGTCCAACCAAAGCATCTAGGACTAATAACTCAACCCAAGTTGTTACAGGGCTTCCAGAGCATTTGTCCAACCAAAGTTTCCAGGAATTAGTAACTCAACCCAAGCTAAGGAAACATGAGAACCAACCAGAAAAACAAAAAAATAAACCCACAACACCATAGATATCCAAGAAATGGAAAGACTAGGCAAATACACTGTCAATCCAGGAATCCTCCATGCCAGTGACAGATAATGACCAATAAACCACATGCATATGCCATGCATGCCAAAACTAGTGAGGAAAAGATACATGCAACTCGATACCTGTAAGAAAAACTCGTTGTAGTCGCTGATCCCAATGTCCTCTTCCACTTTCCTTCTCTTCCTTTGCCTTCTTGCTTTAAAACTCCAAGTATGCCACACTCTCCAAGAGTTCACCAAGAAAAATCTAAGTGTCCAAGAGTATGAGAGAGAGAGAATAGAGAGAGCTCCAAAACTGAACTGACAAAAGTCTACACTGACCAAGCTTGCCAATTGATCCTCATAAGCCTTTTTATTAATGAGGCATCTATTTTTTTTTATTTTCCATTATTTTCCTTCAATTTCGTCGTCACATTCAACTTGTGACCTTTCACCTTCCTTTTCTCCTAATTTCCATTATTTTCATAAATAAATATACCAATATGCCATTTTGTCTTTTCAAAGCCTTTGCCATTGCCTTTGCCAATTTCCTTAGCCATAATAAACCAAAGTGACACCCCACTAGGATTTTTTTTCCCACCATTCGGCTTGGAATACGTGTCCCGTGACTGTGATCTTATATATATTTTTTACATAAATTTTTAACCAAAGTTGTTACAATATTGAGGGGATAAGATCAATTATTTTTTGTGATGGCATTGTGGGTATCATTATTGAGTAAGATTTAATGGAGTAGAAAGGATAAAGAGAATCACATTTCAGAACAAAGGATAAGATGCAATCAATCGACCAAGGAGGGAGAGAGAATTTCCCAAGGATAAGATGCAATCAATCGACCAAGGAGAAAGAGAATTTCCCAACTTCATGTACTTCCCAGGGATGATAGTAGTGTATATTAGAAATTCATCTAAAATTTATTGAAGAAATACTATTATAATGTAATATAGAATTCCAACAGGTACATATCATTGGTTTATTGAATTTTTAGATGTTTTTATATATCTAGGCATTTTAGTGATTTGAAAGGTTATTGTGCATCCATCGTTGCAATAACAACAATGGATAGTGGGAGAAGGGCTCTCGAGCTTCTGGTAATAGGAGACGATTGCAACACTGTAAATGAAAGTAGCTGCAAAATTGAAATTTAACTATTTATATATTGTTTTTTAAGTTCATGACCAAGCTTGTCCACATAAAATTGGTGCATGAGATTTTAATTTAGACCTTTGAGATCTCTTACCAGGAAGAACACATTCAAGTTGTATTCCCAAAATTAAAGTTCCACAGAATTGGGAAATCATGTACTAGGAATGCTAAAGTTATTTAATCTTTGTTTTCTTCTGATACTGAGAAAGGAGAGGGAACCAAGGCTTTTCTGTCATGTAATCCAACTCCTTGTTTTTCTTTACAATTCTTGGACTACATTTCGGAACATCTGGATTTCTCTTGACTGAGACTGAATGCTCCTTCTAGAACGTTTCTATCTCCTGGTTTTTCCGGGTTGAATTTTCCGTTCACCAGAATTGGAATTCACTTTCTGAGTTCTCGTTTTTCCTCTCCTTGGGATTTGGTTCTCGCAGAGTTGTGAATTCAAAAGCTTATGGAGTACAAGGAATGGTACTCGATGACATGAAATTGGAGCTTGTGGGCCATTAGAAGCAGCTATTACTTTATTGCTAACCATTGCTGACTCATGTTTACATCAGTTCCTCATAAATATTGAGATCTAGTCGGCTACTTCGGTATCTGATCCCTGTTTTGGAAAGGAAGCTATTTTAACTCCCGAATCTACCTATTGTCAGTACTTATGTCAGGAAAAATCTACTTCCCCCCTCCGACTCATATCCTCTCTGGGTATAATATTCAGTAGTGGTCAGGTCAATTTATTGTAGTTTTTACTTCCAGATCTGCAATATCCATTTTTAGGATTGCGAAGTACACAGGGGGTGGATTTTTATGGTCCGGGGGTCAGTCGCATCAGCCATGGAGGCCAAGCTTCAAGCATCTATACAAGCTGAGTCTTGAAAAGGGTACCGCCATGTTGACAAACGACTGGCTGTCCACGCTGGCTGAAGACTTGTTGGCTACTTTGGTATCTGTTCCTACATTGGAAAGGAAGCTGATTAGTTCCCGAGACTTCTTTCTGTCAGTACTTTCGTCAGGCAAAATTCACTTTTCCCCTCCGATTCATATCTGCTCTGGGTATTATAGTCAGTAGTGGTCAGGTCAACTTATTGCATGATTTTCTGCATGATCTGGAAAATCCCTTTTTAGGATTGCACAGTACACAGGGGGTGGTTTTTTATGGACTGGGGGTCAGACGTATCGGCCATGGAGGCCATGATCCAAGAAGCTGTGTAGGCTGAGTCTTGTAAGGGTACCGCCACATTGACAAACGACTGGCAGTCCACGCTGGCTGACGTGACTATCATTCCTTTGCTGCAAACGGATGACCTGGATGGAAATTGTGGTCATAATCCACAAACCTCCCGGGAAGGAATCCGAAGTGAACAGTGCCAGAGAGAACACATAGAACATGATCCCACAAATTGTTTCAAGAATAATATAAAACCTGTAAAAACCATCCCCCCACCGGTGGCGCTTAAGTTAGATAGAATTTATCTAATTGACCGTATTGAAACCCTGCAGGAGAACGCCTTGGTTGGCCGATGGCACTTCCTTGAGATGGACGATGCCAGGATGAGAAAATGGTTAGAGTCTCAATGGAAACCTTTGATTGGATACATCCCCATTATAGCTAAACTGATGAAAGAATGGTACTGTTTTCATTTTTTGAGTGCCAGCGACCTGGAAGCAGTTCAGGCTCATCCATGGGTGCATGGAAGGAGCTTCTTGGTGCTACACAAATGGTACATTGGCTATAATCCGTTGAAGAATACTCCCATAAATAATTTAATTTGGGTCAAACTCCCTGGCCTTCCCCTGGAGTTATGGTCAAAGGAAACTTTATCTGAGATAGGAAATGCCTTAGGAAGATGTGTATATGTAGATCCAAGATGTCTGGGGGAGAAAGACAAACGTGTAGCATGGGTTCTCATTGAGAAATCCTATAGAGGAGGTTTCCTCAACCATATCGAGATATCATGGAGGGATTTAAAGATTAATCAAAGATTGGACTTTTGGGGAGTCCCCTTCAGGTGCTCAATTTGCCACAAGACAGGACATCTTCATAAAAACTGTCCTCGTCGCCCTGTGTTAAAGAACCGAATATATCATGGTAAATATCTATCAGCAAAAAATAAATAGGGGACAAGGTATTCGTATTCTGAAATGGAAAATGCATCCTCTACTATTAGCTCATCTCCTTTAGAATCTGGAAAACTGCAAGGGGTTTTTAATCCCGAAGATGATTATCAAAATTTCTCTTCTCCTGGTCAGAAATCTATTCCTTCGTACCATATCTCTCCATCAACATAAACTCAAAATCAAAGAAACCTGCCTGAAAGCTCGAGTAAACCCTTCGGCTCATCTGAATAAAGGAATCCCATCCTTTTTTGCATGCCCCCTTCGGAACCTTCTGCTAGCAAAGATTTCCCAGTCCCTCTTCCGGTTCCCCAATCTATCAATACTTTCAAATTGGACTCACAAATCACTTTAATCTCATCTTCCTCTCCTTCATCGGATAGGGGATTGTATCAATCTCAGAAAGGTAAGGAGCCTATGGTCTCGACAACCCCTCTAAACTCCCCTATATCATCCCCGTCAAATTCGATTGGTAGCGACCTAGACTACCTCCTTAGTAAGAAATCGCTTGAGCTCAGACCCCTAACCATTCATAAACCGGGAAAGCCATCCTCCCCGCAAATAAGTCCAAACTCTTCAAAAAATATTACAGTGAGAAGGAAAAATAATAGGGGTAGTAGGCATTTCAGAGGAAGGGCTGATGGTGCTAGCAGAGGATTTCGAAATCTCTCTTTAGTAGACGTGCCTATTATTGATATGACGGAAGAAGGGCCTCTTAGAGCAAGTGTGGCCGCAAAGCCTTCAAAATGACTTTCACTTTATCCATGAATATAAGGGGGCTGGGGGCTGATAAAAAAATTTTAGCCCTTAAGAGTCTTTTTTTTGCAAAACAGCCCAAAATCATTCTAATCCAAGAAACCATGCACAGTGCTCCTGTATCTATTTCTTATTTTAGAAAAATGTTTCCTACTTGGCATATGGCTGCTTTGGAGGCAAATGGTCTTTCTGGGGGCCTAGCAGTTTTATGGGACCCCAATTGGATCAGAGCAAAAGCATACAAATGGCTTTCTGGCATTCTTATATCCACGTCTATTAGGGGAAAAGTCTGGCCCATAAACATCTTAAACAATGTATGCTCCTTACAAAAACAGGATAACATACTGGGAGAAATTTTTTGCATTAGAAATTGTTGATATTGAGTATTTGATGATTGCAGGAGATCTAAATGTCACTCTAAGCTCTGATGAAATATGGGGGAACAGTCGGAAAAAAGATCTTCTTGCTGACCGCATTAGATATGACTTGCTGCACAGGAATCGTGTTGACATAAATCCGCCTAAAATGATGCCTACATGGGACAATGGAAGAACTGAAGGAGCATATATAGCAAAGAGACTTGATCATTTCATTCTACATGAAAGTATAATTGATAGGCTAGGCATGCCCTTTACATCAATTGGAAATGATTTTATATCAGACCACAGGTCGATATTCTTAGAATGGAGAGAAAATGGTTTCAGGAAAGGGTATCCTTTTAAATTTAACACGCTATGTTTGGAAGATACTGATTTCAATGAAACCATAATTAGACAATGGAAGGAATTATCATCAAAAGAAAATATGTCCCCTTTCTTAACTTTTAGAGATAAGTTGGCTTCTATTAAAAAATTTGTAAAAGACTGGCAGTATAAGAAAAGGCAACAAGACAGATCAGCCCTTCGGGAAATTCAGAAGGAATTGGATAGCATATCTGGAAATTTAGCTGCTCACGGTATCCCTTTCAACATGAGATGTTGTATAAAGGAACTGCAAAGGAGAAAATGCAAAATCCTGGAACAGGAAGAGGCATCATGGAGATTAAAGAGCAGGGCGATCTCGCTAAAGGAAGGAGACAGAAATTCAATTTTTTTTCACAAATTTGCTAGCTCAAGAAGAGAAAAGAACTCTATATGGAAAATAAAGGACGGAAAGGGAGAATTTCTATACTCTCAACAAGACATCTCAAGTGAAGCCGTGAGATATTTTGGAAACCAATACAGAAGATCTGATGTTTGCAGGATACAGGACATTCTGTGGGGAATAGATCCTTTTCCCCAAATGTTTGACGGGGAACAAAATGATTATCTCTTTCAGCCAATATCGGAGGAAGAACTTCTAGGAACTATGAAATCCTTTACAAAGGATAAATGCCCTGGTCCAGATGGCTGGACAATCGAATTTTTCATCCATTTTTTTGATCTTATCAAACAAGATCTGCTAAGGATGGTTGAGGGCTCAATAATATCAGGCAACATTCACCAGATTACCTAATCCACTCATATCGCCCTCATCCCCAAGAAAAGGGAAGCGGAATCTTTTCATGACTACAGGCCGATATCTCTCTGCAACATTTCATACAAAATCATATCAATAATTATTTCTGAAAGGATAAAAGGAACCTTGTCAAAGTATCTAACAAAGGATCAGCATGCCTTTTTGAAAGGAAGAAATATATTGGACGATGTTGCTAACACTTAGGAGGTTTTATTTTCCATGCACACTAAAAAAAGTGAAGCTGCCATTTTAAAAATTGATCTCCGAAAGGCATATGATTTCCTTGATTGGGGCTTCATTAGATGCCTTCTTGCAAAGATTGGAATGAGAGCAAACATGATAAACTAGGTAATGGCTTGTGTGGAGAAGGTGAATTATGTTGTTATAATAAATGGGATTCCATCCCCTTTTTTTCTAGCTGCCAAGGGTCTGCGCCAAGGATGCCCGCTATCTCCCTTATTGTTTATCCTGGCAATGAACTCTTTAAGCCTGCACATTAATAAAGTAGTTAGTGAAAACAGGTGTCAACGACTGAGGATCTGCAGGAATAATTATATATCACATAATCTATTTGTTGATGATATACTTATTTTTGGAATGCTTTGCAAGCTCACTTGGTTATGCTTATATGATATCCTCAAAAAGTTCCAAAGGGCCACAAGCTTACAAATAAATGAGTCCAAATCTGCTCTCCTACATAATGATGGCAATCTGGAATTAATAGAGTGGATATCCTCTCTCTTTGGGATAGAGGCGCGGTCCATCAATCAGGGAATGAAATATTTAGGATTCCAGTTAAAAGCAAAAGGATACTCTAAAATGGACTGGCAATGGATAATAGAAAGATACTTCAAAAAGATTTCAATATGGGAATACAAATGCCTTTCAATGACAGGAAGAGTCATTCTGGCTCAATCAGGCCTAACTCAACTTGCGGTATATTGGGCGCACCTTTTTTTCTTCCTGCAAGCATTATTCAGAAAATGAACAAGATAACAACACATTTTATTTGGGGTGGCTAGGCTGAGAAAAGAAAATATCATTTGTCTAAGTTATCAGCCATCTCATTGCCGAAAAATCTTGGGGGATGGGGTCTGTTGGACCTGCGGAGTTTTGGTAAGGTCCTTCTATGCAAATCCCTATGGAGAGGGATTTTCGAAGAGGGTCCATGGAGCAATACCATAAAAAAGAAGTATATGGGCAGTAAGGATATCTCATACTGGTTCAGGTTGGGAAGGATCGGATCCATTTATGGTTCAGCAATATGGCTAAGTTTTCGTAAGATAGAAGGGTTTTTCCTAAAGAATCTGATTTGGAGTTTCCAAACTGGTAGCAAGATTCTCATAGGACTTGATTCTTTCTTGAGCAGACAGGAGGAAATCATCTTGCTTGAGACACTCCTTAACTTCTTCCCCAGAAAAGGTTTTTTTACTTGGGACAAACTTATTGTAGAATGGCATGGACCCTTCCCTATTTGGAAAGAAGAGGGCAATATGGGGATGACTGAGAATGTAGCAAGACAGTGGAAGAATTTAAAAGTTTGTCTGAGGAACTGCGGAATATATCGCTCTTTAGATATCGATGTCCTAACATGGAAAGATATAAAAGGGATATCCCTGGTCCGAGCAAAGGATATTTACCAAAATCTGATAACCTCAAGAAATTCCATTCTCAGCTCTATTTTTCCATCTTTCTGGAAATCAGGATGCCTCTCCAAATCTATTTTTTTCTCGTGGTTGGTATTCCACAATAAAAAGTTATCTTGGGAGAATTTAAAAAAGAGGGGCTGGCAGGGTCTGGGTCTCTGTTCAGTTTGCAAATATGAGGATGAAACAAACTGTCATATGTTCCTTCTTTGTCAGAAAACGCAGCAGATATGGCAAGCTCTGGAAATTTTATATGGATTCCCTCATGCTTCTCACACATCCATACAAGAGGCTTTTATTTGGTGGAGCAGGCAAAATATATCCTGGAGGCCGATTTTTATCATTACCTTATGGTGCATATGGAGATGGAGGAACAACAAAATTTTTAAGGAATGTAATGAGCCTTTCATGGGAATCATCCAAAGCATATATTTTCTTTTTGATTCTTTGCCTGAAAAGCCTCCCAAGGAAAAAAGATCAAATCCCAACATGGATGATCTGTACTATAACATGTTCCCGAGAGCATTCTTTGATGGAGCGGCACAAAACAGCTTTTGTGGCTGTGGAATCCACATCATCATGGATGAAAATACTCAATTTCTTATTTCATGTAATGGAGGAAAAGGATCCAGTTGCAAAGCGGAGGCAATGGCTCTCGCGATGTTTCTCTCTTTTTGTATCTTCTTTAACATCCAGCCCGTCTCAATTTTTGGGGATTCCAAAGTAATGGTTGATTTTGTTGTGGGAAAAATCCATATTAGCAATCCTCACCTTGCAGGTTGGATGAACAGGATTGTATTCCTATGGGAAAGGATGGAAGGATGTTCCATACAACACATTTACAGGTTACAGAACAAGATGGCAGACAGTTTATCAAAGGAAGGTCTGTTAACAGCTCCAGGTATATGGCACATGAAGGTAATTTCAGATAAGCAAGTGTTCTCTATCACAAAATTTTCTTTACCTGATGCATAATATCATCTTGCGGGTGTCAGGTATATTTTTGTCAATTTTGTCCTTGTTGTCCTCATTATGATTTTGTCAATCACTTTTTGGAATTTTAATACAGCGTTGTTTCCTCCACGGAGGATGTTAGTATTCCATATGTTTGTATTTACAAAATATCGTCTTTAAGACCACTATTACATAGAAATGGCTGTCTATTTGGATGATCATCAGATACTTCTATGTTTTTTGGGGATTATTGCTTCTATCCTCTTTTCAGGTTTTTCTGTAATGGATTGGCCATTAGTCCGTTCTAGCTCATATACAGCTTCTATCTGGCAAATGTATTTCTGATCATTATATTCCTTATATAATATAATTACGCTTTTTCTTTCCTGAAAAAAATAAAAAATAAAAAATATAGTTCTCTGTGTAATTTTGTATTCATGATCTTCATGTGAATGTGCATGACTGCATAAATGTTTATATTGCTTTCATATACCAGACTTTATGTATAAAAGGATTGTTGGTGATTATGTCTTCATATGATGATAAATTACAGTAACTTGGTTCCTTAAAGGAACCCAAACGTGATAGATTTATGGGAGCACTAAAATAAAATTAATCACTAAGAACAGATAGTAAAATAATTCATTAGCCCATAAATGAATATATAGTTGAGATTTATTTCATGAGTGTGAATATCGTATAATATTTCTATTAAATCAATGCTTTTGATTGATGAATCTCTCAAAGAAAAGATCACCTTGATGCAAAGAACCTCAAAATTTTAACCAATGAAGCTAAAGTTGCTTGTGGGAAAATATTTAATTAACCTATGATTTACTGATGAAAACTCAAATTATTTTAGTTATATTCGGTATAAATTCATACAATGATAATTTATGTCTTGCTATTTAATTAATATCAATATGAAAGGGAATGGGTATCTGTAACAATTAATGAATAGGAATATTTGATTGATATTATTGGTTATAACTTAAATATGACCAACTAAAGTTGATTGAAAAGAATCTGTATGTATAATTTCTCTTTTAATTTCAGAAATCTTCACAATTATATATATATATATATATATATATATATATATATATATATATAGATAACTAAGGTAGAAGACTATCAATGTTTATTATGTTTATATCAGTGTTTATATTACTTTCATATACCAGACTTTATCTATAAAATAATTGTTGGTAGTTATATCTTCATGATGATAAATTACAACAATTGATTCTTTAAGAAACCCAAGCTTGATACCTTTATGGGAGCATTGAAATAAACTTAATCACTTAAGGTAAAATTATTCTTCGTCCCATAAATGAGATTTATTTCATGGGTGTGAACCTTGTAGACTATTTCTCTTGAATTGATACCTTTGATTAATGATTCTCTCAAGAAAAAATCAATTGGATCCAAAGGAACCTCAAAATTTTAGCTAATTAACCCAACATTGTTGTGGGAAAATATTTAATTAACCCATCATTTACTAATGAAAACTCAGATTAACTCAGATTATTCTTTTCCAAGGTAGCAGAATAATGAATTTCCATTAATTGATTGATATATGCCTATCAACTTACATCAACCAGATTTACTAATGTGGTTGTGCTGATTGATTAATGGATGGTAGGGATTTAATTTTCATTTTTTTTAGGAAAGAAATGAACATGATAAGAATTTAATTTATATAGAATATTTTTAATAATAAACATAGATAGAGGGTTGAGATTTATCTTAAAAGTAATTATGTTTTTTTTTTCAATTGAATTAAAAAATTAATAAAAATACATTAAAAATAAAAAAATATATAAAATAGTTTGAATGTGAAATGAGTTATGGTTTTTTGGACATAGGGTATTGATAAACCATGGTGTTGGTCCATGGTACTGTAGTGAAGCCTATTTATAGGTTAAGAAGATTCAAGATAAGAAACTTAGTACATGATTTTTTAAATGTATAACTTGAGTGAGCCTAATGATTAAGGACATGTACTTCCTTTAAGAGGTAACAAGTTAAAATCTAGAGGGTCTAATTTAAAAACAACCTTATTTATAACTCTTACCCAATTCAAGGGATGCTTCCCTACATTCATGGAATATATCCCTAATAAACCAATTGGTGTAAACTAGTGCAACGTGTGTGTTAGTTGTGAGAATGTTAGTCTTTGTAGCATCAGACAAGTGTTATAGTCTTGATTTGTGTCAGAGATGCTAAGAACACGAAATCTTCAAAACCCAGAAAAGGTTTCACGAGATAAGCTTGTGAAATGTCTTAATTAAATTAATTAGCTATCATTTAAAATTTTCCTAAGTTTAACTTAGGAAATTTGGTTAATTAATTAAGGAAAGATGAGAATGCTCTAGAAACTCACACGAATTGAGTTTGAGATGATCTTAGCCATTGATGGATATCTAATCATGGTCATCAATTCACCAATAAGAAATTATAAGAGCAGGTCAATGGGGATGGAGATAGACACACAAGAGACATTAGAGGAGAGTGAATTCCATGGCAAATCGAGCTATCCAATTGCATAAGTCGAGCAGGGAAGAAGAGTTCAAGCTAGAAGGAAGGAAGAAGTGAGAGGGAGCATCAATAATGATTTTAGGTGGATTTCCAGTGTCAAAAGAGTTAGCAACAAGAGGGCTGAATTATTCCTCGGTGAGGTTGCGTAGGACCTATGGAGGTAGCTTCAGAGGGCAGTTTGATTTAGCTGCATAGGAGGTCGATTCTGGTGCTAGTGGTCGGAGGAGGATCTAGGAGGCCAAGCGAGTCGTCTCTAGTTGATGAGTTAAGTAGAATGACAAAATCAGAGCAGTTGCATAGACAGAGTGTGCATAGACGCTACGTAGAGGTTGACGAAGGGGTTTCATGTAGCCCAGACAGAGCCAGCTTCAGAGCTGAGATCAATTGTCAGGTGAGACAAATTTCCTCACTAATATTCTGGCCAGATTATTTTGCTGAGGATTACTAGTTTGGGCATCTAGATATTTTACTCAGATTTTGCTGCTACATATAATAAAATAAAACCTCATCTGTTGCACCAGTTTTTCCAATTGGGTTTTTCTAGGGAATTTTGTTTGAAAATATTGGTGTAATTTTTATTGTTGTGTGTGCATCTATTTCTCAGTTTCAATTTGTTTTCTGTAGCATAATTTTATTGTGAAGAAATTGTAATGTGATTGATTCAATTTTTGTCATAATAAATAAACTGCATAATTAATTAGTTAGAAGAATAAATTCCAGTTGCTACGTCTCAAGGAATTTTTCGCATGGTATAAGAGCAAGTTTGAAGACAAATTAGAGGCTCAGTAGTGAAGAAGAAATTTTGTAGCTTTAGAGGGATTTTTTGGGAAAAAATTCTCTTATCTGTGTAGAGGTTAGCCAATAGTGCAAATTATAGAGATAAGGGTTCGATTATCAGTTACAACAAGAAGAAAATTCGATTAGCCTTAGAAGTAGAGATTTGCATGTAGTGGATTTTCTAGGAAGCAATTCCGGTGAGTATATTAGTACTTTTGTTTAGCAGATTTGGGCACAATTGGTTTGCAACAAGTTTTACAACTGCAGAGCAGCACTAGGTGGAAGAGAAAAGCACATAGTAGAGGAATTTCCAAAATTTCTCAAAGGGTTTGCAGATTCAGTTTTCAGGAGGAAATTTGTGATTTCCAATTGCAGTAGGTCGTAGCAGTTTTTCCAGTTAGTCAATGCGAGATTCAAGAGCAATAGATCATGTGCTAGATTTCGGAGAAGGATTTTCAGAAGGTTGAGCGAGTTGCAAAATTAAGGTAGCAATTAGAGTGAATACCATATAAGGGACATTTGGAGGCAATCGGTAGCATATCTACGCATTCTAGGAGGGAGTGCGAGTAGCAGAGAGAGGCCCAGCAGGAAGGGGAGGAGATTCCTTTTAATTTTCCCAGTTTTGAGTTTTCACAAAGATGTCCTCAGTAGGACTCCAAGATCGGGATAGGCTTGAAGGAGCCTCTAACTATTGTGTTTGGAAAGGAAGAATGCCTTTCCTTCAAGATGAGTATGTTGTGAAGACATATGCAAAGAATATTGTAGTTGTACCTAAATATTAGTAGCAGCTACAGAAATATAATAAGGAGATGGTCAAGGCGAAGAGGATGATCCTTGATGGAGTTCAAGATCATATAGTTTTGCATCTATTTGGCAAGAATACTACCAAAGAGATGTGGGATAACATTGCAAATCTTTTCCAAGACTCTTTTGAGAACCAAAAGATGTTTTTGAAAGATGCAGAAGGGTGAGGGAGTGACTCCTTATCTCACCATAATTCATAATGTACGAGATGAGCTTGCAACAGTTGGAGAGACACCTCCTGAAAATGAGATAGTGTGTACAACTCTCAACAGTTTCACCAAGGAGTGGGAAACATTCATTTAGGGTATCACTAGGCGACATCAACTACCTGATTTGGATTGGCTGTTGAGTGATTTCACTTAGGAAGAGATGAGGATTTCTCTTGTTGAGAGTAATATCAATAGTAGCAGTAGCAAAGGATCAAAGAGTGTGAAAGATGAGGAGAATGTAGTCTTTGCATCTAAAGGGAAAGCGAAGAAAATCCTAGTCAGGGACAAGGCTCAAAGGGAGGAGAAAAGAAGAAGATAGATTTGTCGAAGATCAAATGCTTTAGGTGTGGTGATTTTGGTCACTACAGTACCCAATGTCCCAATAAGAAGAATGAAAATAAGGGGGAGAAATATATAGTAGCTTCGACAAACATAGATGATTTTTCCACTAAATTGGAGGATGAATTCACCTTGTATACAACTATACCTATAGGAGAGAGGTGGGGATACCTTGAACTATACTCACTAGAGTTGCAGATATTTGGGTAGGGTCCTAGGAGGATAACATCATACTAGTGTTTTCTCATGGATTAGTACCATAGCTACATGGGCCCATAATTTTCAGTACCAGTTGGATCGTATTATTCATCAGGCATAGTCAAATTCTGGATAGTTGCAGAACTAGTAGTAGTCAGTCACTGAGGGGTGTAATGACAGTTGGGCGCAGATAGTTACTCAGTATATAGAGCATAACTAGTTGCAGTTAGAGACTCAGTGGAAAGTTGCAAATCTAGTTACTGGGATTTGGTTCTCAGATGCTATATTTACAACATCAATAACAACATGAGATTAGTCGCAGCGTAAAGCAGAGTTGGAAGCAGTGCAGGGAGGCACAGTGCATATGTCAATAGTAGCACATATGCAAGATGGTTCAACTACAAAGTTAGGAGATGAATCAGAGTATGCACAATAGCTTGATGGACAATGAAAACTTGTTACAGATGTTAGACATCAGCAGCGTGAGGGAAGATGTTACGGGAGAAGACAAAACACCTTCCTTGTTAAGAGGGAGTGTTAATTTGCATAGCATCAGACAAGTGTTCTAGTCTCAATTTGTGTCAGAGAGGCTAAGAACACAAGATCTTCAAAAACTAGAAAAGGTTTCATGAGATAAGCTTGTCAAATTCCTTAATTAAATTAATTATCCATCATTCAAATTTTTCCTAAGTCTAACTTAGGAAAACTGGTTAATTAATAGTAATCAATTGAGGAAAGGTGAGAATGCTCTAGAAACTCACAAAGATTGAGTTTGAGATGATATTAGTCATTGATGGAGATCTAATCATGGTCGTTGCTTCGACAACAAGATATTTTAAGAGCAGGTCGGTGGGGATGGAGATAGACACACAAGAGACATCAGAGGAGAGCGAGTTCCTTGGCAGATCAAGCTATCCATCTACAGAGGTTGAGAAGGGAAGAAGAATTCAAGCCAAAAGGAAGGAAGAAGTGAGAGGGAGCAACAATAATGATTTCTGGTGGATTTCTAGTGTCAGAGAGTTAACAACAAGAGGGTCACATTATTCCTTAGTGAGGCTATGCAGGAAACTTCAAAGGGAAGTTCAATTTAGCTGCATAGGAGGTTGATTCAAGTGCTAGTTGTCAGAGGAGGATCCAAGATACCAAGTAGGTCATCTCCATTGGCTGAGTTGGGTAGAACGACAGGATCATAACAACTTCATAGGAAGTGCGAGTAGAGCCTCTATAGAGGAAACACAAAGATTGATGTAGGGGTTTCGCTTAGCTAAGACAAAGCAAGTTTCAGAGTTGTCATCAGTTTTTAGGTGAGACAGATTGTCTCACTAATATTTTAACCAAATTATTTTGCTGAAGATTTCCAGTTTGGGCATCCAGATATTGTACTCAGGTTTTGTTGCTGCATATAATAAAATAAACCCTCATCTACTGCACCGGTTTTCCTAGTTGGGTTTTTCCGAATTTTGTCCAAAAATATTGGTGTAATTTTTATTTTGTGTGTGCAACTATTTCTCAGTTCCAATTTATTTTCTGCAATGTAATTTTATTGTGAAGAAATTGTAGTGTGATTTATTCAATATTTGTCGTAGCAAAAAAACTGCATAATTAATCAGTTATAAGAATAAATTCCAGTTGTTGCATTGCAAGGAATTTTCACAGAGAAATGTTTCTATCTAATTTTAAGTTCACAACCAAGCTACACTTCAAATTTTTGTATGAGGATCCCTTGTTTGTGGGACAAGGGACCCACCTTGACGCAAAAATTTAACTGATAAATTCCACAAATTTGTACATACTCTACTCCCCTCTGGGTTTGAACTTATGACCTCTTGGGATTTGAACTTATGAACTCTTAAGAGGAAGCACATGTTCTTAACCATTAGGCCCAATCAAACTACACATGTATGGTAAGTGTGACGCTACAGATGGGAACTTTTTGAACAAAGAACCTCATAGCGTGACATTTTGGTAACACCATGACATGTGGTATTCTACCACCACTCTATAAGGAGTATCCTTGGAACTCATTAACTCCATTGATTTGATGAAAAACATCTTAAATAAGTGTTTAGCCACTTATTGAACACCTTTGTCTGACCATCTATTTAGGGGTGATAAGCCATGGTCATTTTGAGTTGGATGCCTTGTAGTTTAAACAATCTTACTAGAATTTGTTGGTAAAGGTAGGATCACAATCCATCATAGTGGAATTAGGCACACCATGCAATTTAAATGTGTGATTCACGTATGTTTATGCAATTGTGGAAACTTTATATGGGTTTTGTAAGGAACAATAGTAGGCATATTTGGAAAGGTGGTCAACAACGATCATGATGAAAAATTTGTTGCTTTCTTTATGAAGTCAAAAAATAAAATTCATGAAAATATTTTCAAATAATATCACATAGATCAAGAAAGGCGAAAATTCCATCAGGGTATTCACCACATCACCCTTGTTCCTTTGAGTCATGCCACATTTAGTAGTGAATTTACATGTTTCATTCTCCATGTTGTCCCGAAAGAATCAATGCATAAAATAATCATCTATATATATATATAGATACAGGGAAAATTTTAGGGGCTAATATTCGCAGGTGGGCTAATTTTCCATGCTTTTTC
Organism: Pinus tabuliformis; assembly: GCA_031772625.1. NCBI lineage: Eukaryota > Viridiplantae > Streptophyta > Pinopsida > Pinales > Pinaceae > Pinus > Pinus tabuliformis. The sequence goes on from CM062807.1 coordinate 383,974,912, forward strand.
CAAAAAAAAAAGATTCGCCAATTTCCATTTTTTTCTAAAATGATTCGCCCAAATTTTATAGTACACCATTATTTTACCTTAAAAATCACCAAAATATTATATCAACTAATATAAAATCATTGGAAATCTAAATATTTCTACAAAAATATCACCAAAATTTTTACAATTTTCATATTAGGGACTAGTAAGATTCGCCAAGGTTTCTAAACTTTAAGATAAACTTCCATCCTTAAAATTCTTCCATATATATATATATATTCTTCTGAAAGCTAGATTGACTTGTTGTTCAAGAGAAATGCAATTCTCCAAACAATTAGAATTTTAAAGCAGAGTTATATACCAAAAATACACCCTTTATACCTTAAAGCCTCATGCTATGAAGTATAGCTTGTAAGGGGGTTTAGATCCTCTAATACCCTCCTAATCACTAAAATAACAAAGCAATCCATTCTATCAGTCAAGACTATGTCTATATTTTATTATTTACAACATTATATTTATTTTAAATGAAATATAAATAAAATGTAAACTAGACATTATTTTCACATAATCCCCATTAATGTTAGAAAGGATCATCAATACTTCAATTTTAACACATACAATAAATGTGTACCTTGATTATCTCAAGGGAAAATTATCCTAGCATAACAATGTTGCTCACTTAGAAGTAATCTATAATTCAAATTCTTATCTTTTTCAATTACATTGATATGATCTATAATTAATCCTCAATAAATTACTAATCGATTTTTCAATTAAGGTCTAAATCAATTATTCATAGAAGCTTATTCTAAGTGATCCCTTTGTTTTACATTTATTTTCATGGTTTCCCTTATAGATATATGACTCACATTAACAATATGTTGGTCAAGTTTCTACTATAAAAAAAACATAAGATTGTAAGGAGCTATTATGTAATAACAATATCAACTTCTACTATAGCAAGTATTATTATCCATTCTCTCTTAAACAGTAGAGGAAAAGCCAAAAATAAATCCCTTTAAATTTCCCAAAAAATTATCTCAAGTACAAAAACGTATTCTCATAAAGCTATAGGAAATGTGCATAGTTATGCAATGAGAAATGTATGCACATAATTTTTTGTACATGGCTTGTCCTTGTGTAACCTACATGATATAGCCTACTCCATTATATGGTGCACCAACCTCCACGAGGCCAAAAATAATTTATTCACAAGATTTTAAAAGTTAATCAAGAAAATATCCAATAGGAACATAAATTTTTACAAATGTTTAAGCCAAACATAAGGATATTCTAAAGAATTTGAATTGATAAACTTTTCTAATATAAGTACACCTAATTTGCAAAAACAAAAATCCAAAACAAAGTAATATTTTGAGCAATAATTCCTATGATCACTAGATTGATTTCCAAAACCTTACCTCTTCCTTATATGACTATAAATCACTATTCCCCAAGTGTTTAGCTCCAATCTTCCTCTCAAATTGTGCTCCAAGTTTCAACTCCAATTTCCATCTTGTAAATTGTATGGAATTTGACTAGTTTACTTCTCTATAAAAATATAAATGTACCCTTCTTCCCCTCACGCCCAAGGTTTAGCGTTTGTATGAAGGTGTGTACAAACTAGAAATGGTTAATGGGCATGCCCATTTCACAAAAAGATTGTGTAGCTGCCAACAAGTAATGGATTCTCCAATCTTGTTGTAGGGAATTCACTCATATCAATAGATCTAGGATTCCCTAGTAAGAGACTTGGAATCTCACCACAAACATTGGATGGATAACTATATCATTTTTTAAAATCAACATATCATAACATGAATTGAAAAAGGAGGAGAGAGACATAACTTCTAACATTTGTTGGCATAGGTCCAAGTTAATATCTCCAACTTAAAGTAGCTCCAACTCTAGATTTCTCCTTAGGTTTGTACAAAATTGAGCAACCAAACATTCCTCTAATCCAACATATGCGTTTCAAGAAAGATATTAATCTGAATTAATTTTTGGTCAAATTAAATCCATACCAATTCCCAGATATCAATATAATAAATTATTGGAAAATGGGTAAATCGATGAACAAACACAAATGGATCCATGGATTAGAATACATTATAAGAACAACTAGATCTAATATGTAATCTTCTATGGATAATCCACTTGAATAGTTCATCACAACAAATTTGATAAAATATTTAAATATCTGGTGTGGATATTAATTACTATTAGATCTCATATTATTTAATTACTATTTTTATAATTAAATATATGAAATATGATCAGTATTGGGTCATTATATTGTTTTTAATCCATGTCAATGTCTTAAGAGTAGAAAAAGTGAAGGAATCAACTCATAGGAACATTTTTTACCGATGGGACCCAATTTGGAAAATTGGGGTTTGAAACCTTTTAGGAGCATTTTGAGGAATAAAACAAAATTTGTTGGGGATACAACTTTGTTGCTTTTGTGAAAAACATTTTTTTTTTTCTATTCTACAAACAAATATATTTCCAAGAGAGCAAGGATCTTCTCGATCAGAGTCCATATGCAAAAGTTATGCAACTCATAAGTTTACCTTCCTATTTTGACCACCATATTTCGCGAGGATGCCATGCCATCCCCCATTATTCATGGAAAATGGGCTAACCACATGATCATGATGAAGAATACTCTAGAATATTCTATATTTTAACTCTAGTTAAGAGTTGAAGGAGTCAAACCTAACCACTATTAGGTTATTAAGTTGTGTTATAATTCATCTACTAGGAGGAAAAAGGGGTTCCATTATTCTCGAGTGCATTTTGTTCCATAGAAAATAAAAGTAGCTAATAGGGATAGGGAGAGAGCATACATAGAGGATCCATGCACTATAATAGCCCACAGGCCGCAAGCCTTACTTCTTTGTGCTTGCATCTATTTTCTTTGGGTTTTCTCCAAAAAAGGTTTCCTGGGATATATCTTGTTGTCAATTGTGGTTTGTGAGTTTGTATTTTGTTATTATCTATTTCCTGGACAATTATAATTTTCATGCATGCATAATAAACATTAATTTACAGATTTATAAATCTAAATAAAAATAAACCCTCATAGTGTGGATTTTAGATATTTAAGTATAATTTTATCATATTTTTGTGACGAACTAACTGGTGGAATATCCACAATAATTTATAAGTCATATTGGTATCATAGTAGGTTTATTTTGGTTATTGTGGATATTTATAGTGGATTTAGATCGACTAATCCAAAATTCATAAAACCCCAATCATGTTCAACGAATCTATGAATAACCCTCTTGATCCTACAAAGGAGATGTTTTTGCAACTAGAAGCACAAGTCGCAGATATAAACCATAACATGAATCTCTTCATGGTAGCCATGACCAATAATATTGGGTTATTCAGAGATTATGGGGTTCTAACGTAAAGGTATGATTAGAGGGGAGACTAGGAAATTAGGAAGAAATCAAGAAGGGGATGAAGAAAGAAACCAAACAGGAATAACCTAGTTCAATTGTTGTGAACCATTCATAGTCTTTGTTCGAAAGGTTGATATCTAGTTGTATGAAGCTAAATCATTGGTAGCAACAATGAGAAGTTTTATTTCAATGTTCATCATATAGAGGAAGAACATTTCATTTCATTTGCACAACTGAAATTAGAAGGTCGTGCCATGACCTGGCGGGAAAGCCACATGAAGACTTTGAGGTTGGAGGGATATCCTCCAAATGAATAAGTGGGAAGAATTTAATACGCACATAAAGTCATAAATTTAAAATATTAGTCATGTAGAGGACCATTGGATCCAATGACACTACTTTAGGCAGAAGCATGGGAAGATTGTATAGGAGTACACCACATAAATTAGAAAGATGACCATAATGTTGGGTATCTTCATAAAGAATCCAATGTACTCCTAAAGTATCTGGGGGGTTGTTGTAGTGGCTACAACCACCATCCAAAAATTTTCCTTAGCTTTGTTCTTGAGCCTCCCTACCGACCATCCTCAGCAGCATATCTTGCACTGTCAAGTACATGAGCTTCAGTGGTTTTCTAGCAGATTTCTAGCCTGTGCACGATAGCTTGCTTCACTCCCCTCATAGGTTGCTACTATGGACTTGGTTCAGCTTCTGTCTGAGCAGCTCCCTCAATAAATTGCACAATTCTGGAGGGGAGCTAGTCTTCCCTCTAGAAATTGCACAAATATGACTGGCATCTTGCTAGGCTTAGAAACTGCGCAATCTTGTCAGACAACCTTCCTAGTGAAAACTGCGCAATCTGGCCCAACAATGCTACTCAGCCTAGAAATTACACAATTCTGGGTAGCAGTCAACTGCTCCTCCCAGAAATTGCACAATCCCTCTGGACAGCTAGCCCAGCTTCCTCCCAGAAACTGTGCAAAATTTCCCCTCAGTCAAGCGGGTTGTTTCATGTGCCCTTAGGTTGATCGGTTCCACCCGGGACCGAGAAAACTTGACTTGCATTAATGGGCTGATTTTTCTCGAAATAGAAAAAAGTAACGTGTAAAAAGCATCCCTAGATTTTAGGGAGCTATTTTTAGTAATTGGAGGTTACATGCAAAGATTGTTTTAGAAACTTTCCTCCAAGTGTCATTTTTTCCTAGATTTGTGGCATGTGCATCATGAGCCTCAGAATTATTTATTCAACGCTTTAGAGCTCATTATTCACATTGATCTTTGAGCTCTGACATCCCACAACACATCCAAGAGTCTTTGACACATCCAGCTCAACTATTTCCGGGTAAGTCTGCTTAACTTGTCTTTTGCAGCATTTTTGTCACTTTTTGTGTTTTGGCTTGTGTGAGTGTTATCTACTTGATTTTTGTTAACGCTTGCTGTCATTTGCATGCATATTAGCTTGTACATGCACCGTTTCAGTTTTCGTTAGCATCTCACCATTGTTGCATGCATGACATTGTTTTGCATGCACGGTCGTCGATTCGACGACCCTTCTCACATGCATGCATGTTGTTCAATTTTCTGAATCTTGCATCCACTATTTGCATGCATGATCATTCACCTCTGCTTACACTCAGTATCACCATGCATTCACATCTTCATTTTCTTTCAGTTGCCCGTCGGCGGGTCTGGGAAACCTTGGCCTAGACTCTGCCTCACCAAGACAACATTGCGCAATTATGAGAGGGAAGGCTCTACCTTCCTCCTAGAAAATGTACAATTCTAGCCAGTGACTTCCCTCTAGTCTTGCCTTGCACAATTCTGAGAGGCAGTGACTGTTGGCCCAGAAAATTACGCAATGCAGTCCTTGGGCCTGTAGCACTTGCCAGCTGAAATTGTGCATTACGCAATACCAGCACCCAACAGGCTAGTCTAAATTGCGCAATGCGCAATTCTAGTAGCCAACCAGCCTCCTGATAGTCCAGACTACCTTTTGCGCAGTTTTGGTAGTCAGTCTCCCAGCCTCCCAGTGAAAATTGTGTAATCCTTCGCAATCACAACCCAGGTCTGTAGCATGTCATCCCTCAAGTTTGCTTTGGTTTTAACTGACAGATTTCTTGCCATGCATGTCACCATGTCTCCAGATATAGTAGGTGTTCGTTCATCTCTCAATAGTTCAGGATCAATGGACTCCAAGAGAGCAGGTTCAAAGGACATCGACAGAAGCATAATTGGAGCAACAATTGAGCGAGTGTCTACGAGTTTGCTAATCTATGAAGACGTCAAACTGATTGTAGACAAAGACATCAAGATGAAGTGGAAAGAGGTCAATGATGCATTCTTAGGCACATTTGGGGAAGATCTCGAAGACCGCCAAGTCTATGTGAACATTCATAAGTCCGGCTTGTACTGGATTGCAGGCAGGTATCCCGCATTCCCATGCACAAACATGATACATTGGATCGTCTCGCATACTGATGCCGAGACAATGACATTGAGCAGTGTCAATGGGACGTATATTGCTACCTTCAGAGCACAGGATTATCAATAGATGTATCATTTATCAAAGCCAATGATCACCATGGAGACACCCTTCAACATACCCAACAACAATGCCAACTCCAGGGATGTCTTGATGAACTAGGTGAAGGAGCCAACCAAATTCAGGGTGACACCTAACTAGATTTACAAGACGAAGATACTATGGATGACGTATCAATACTTGGTCATCTTTGCATGTCGCTTGTATGACCAAGACAGCACCGAGACCTTCCCGCAGAGTTGGGTGATCACGCTGGACCAATTGGCCAGTGAAGCCAAAGCATGCAACTGGTCTGACATGTTGGCTCAAAGGTTGAAGGAACAGGTAGCAGGAGCTCGGCAGCCATGCAAAGGTCAACAAGTAGAAATCTACATGTCTGCCTACATCTTGGATGGAATCTGTGCCCATTAGGAGTTCTCGGGCATGAAGTGAGCATGGGCATCGGCGGAAACCTCTGTCAACACTTATTGTAAATTGCTTTCCGAATGCAGCTTCAAAGGAGTTATCACACAACTATCAGATCATTTTGTCACCCTGGTGTATAAGATGATATTTGAGGAGGATCCACCTTGCATGTAGAAGGCAACAATGGAGGCATTGATCGACATAGCGGATTGGTATGCCTCACCGTCCGGCACCTTCATACGGATGTACAACATGGAGAAGCCTCCGCATGTTTTACCGAAGTTTTCCATGGACAAGCCCGTCATGGAAGAAGTATCATAATACATCTCGGTAGGACTATCAGCTAGGCTACACCGAAAGAAGAAGGCACCTTAGCCCACTCTTCCATTGCGGATTAGGTTGTACGAGATACGGAACATCAAGCATGCGGATGTCAAAACAGAGGAGATTAAGAAATACCCTTTCAACATCCAAAGCTTTAATCGTATGAACCTTATTGTATTGTGAAAGATCACTGCGCGAGAGTATAGTTTTAGTGGATCCACAGGGCATGCCATTGGGCGGAGGATGACCCATGGAGATATTGTTACAGCTTTTCCAGGCCCAATGAACTAGTCGGCATTGCTATGGAATGGTTAGCGAAGCAGTATCTAGGAGAGAACCAGCAACAGTAACAATCAGAGTAAAAATACCGACAAGCGACAAATGAAAGAGGAAGATTGTGAAGAACATGGAGGCAGAACAAAGCTGCAAGTTCAGAGAAGACCCACTTGTACAAAAAGAAAATTGAGCAATAGAGGCGAAGAGGCAACATCACGACAGGAGGAAACAATGAAGGAGTTGCATGAGTTGAAGGAGCAACTCCGGAAGGAACAGGAGCTGTGCAGATAGGAGAAGGAAGAACAACAAGAATAAGTAAAGCAGGGGGCGTAACATGTACAGACAGATGAAACTGCGCCCGTACAGGTAGTAGACTCATCCGAATAGCTGGCACTAAGAAGACAAGGTGAGCAGTCGTAGGAGCAAGACTTCGCTCAAGAGATTGAACAAGCACTTGAGCAGATGGATACGGATATGGAGCAACAAGAGCTAGAGAAAGACATTGACCTCATGCCTTACCACCAAGAGGTCGACCTACTAGCTTCACCAGATCTGGAAGCGGAGCAAGTCCCAAGCGACCAAGGAGACACTGAGATCCTTGGAGACAATCCAGAAGAAGAGATGCACAACATATCATTCGACGAGTCACAGCATAGAGTTTTGCAATCGTGCAAAGTGTCTACTCTGGATGATCACACATCTCCTGCACAGTTTGAGGAATGAGTGATCGTGTCTGACATGCGCAAGCATCCAACAACAATGGCCAATACTACCAGAGCATATGTCGAAGCCACTAGCTCAAGCGTTCGCTTCTTGAAATCTGAGAATGAGTGAATGGCTAAGGAGTTACATACGACCAAGCAAGGAGGAGAAATGGTTACAACATCCGCCTGAGTAGAGTTGAAGAAGGCAATACTAGATGAAGTATTGTCCCTTGAGATCATCATGCGGGTGTTGTATATCAAGTTTGGTACCGTGCATAAGGCAGTTGTCCATCTCAACAGTTGACAACACCAATGTGCTAGGAGATCACGTATCTTGTCAAAGGTGCATACTGTTGTTGACTACATGCAAACATGGAAAATTAGATACAAGGGAGCCTCGTTACACTTGCCCAAGATGATGAAGCCCAGAGAGGTCGAGTTGAAGGCACACATCCAGAGTCAGATCCATAACTATGAAGAGATCCCGCAACTTATCACTAGTTTGTAGGTTTCCCATGCATGGGTATTCAAGAGTATGGATGTTTTTGTGCGCGCACATGAGATCCCATCTATTGGAACACTCACTGAGGCAAAGATAGAAGCACAAGTCCGATTGGAGCTTGACTCGTACTTAGACGAGTTGATGCACGTAGCCACCAGCATAGACTTGGTGATCAGTGCAAATCCCATGCATCAGTATGTCGCTGGTCCAGTCGCACTCAAGACAATGATGCACACGTTATCAAATGAGTTGGACAGAGGATCCAGAGTAGTGTACCGAGATGCTACAAAGGAAAGAGTTCGTTTCCAGAAAGATGTCACTATAGAGTACACAGACACCATTGCGGACTACTGAGCTTAGCATGAGTTCGTTACTATCAACCACCATGATGATGTCGAAGAGTTGTTCTTCCCACAGTTTTCCAAGTCATAGTGATGTCTTGAATGGCTTGCTCAAGCTATTTTGTCTCGCATGGGTACATGTGCAAATTGTATGTAACGTCTTGTCAAGTGGAATTTCAAGTGTCGATAGTTGGATGTACCAGTCATAGAGTAGATGAAGAGTCATGAGGGTAGATGAACATTCACAAAGGGGAATGTCAAGGCCCACCCCACCCTTTGCTATATATAGTCCCTCATAACTCATTGTAGAGGCTTTTGGTCAACCAAGCTTTCGATAGGATTATCTTAGAGAAAACTTGGAGAGTATTGTAATGAGCCTTGGATTCTCCACTATGTAGAGCTAGTATATCTCTTTGGAGGAGCAGGCGGCAATGAATGTAACGTTCCTCTATTAGAACTAGTGGTTGGTCATGGTTGTATAGTATGACTGGAACTTTCACTTCTTAATATTACAGATCCAACACTTTTCATGCATATGTCGTATTGTATTTCATATATCTTGTTTACTCTAAATGATATAAGTATCTGTTTTCTTACAAATGTGTGTATAGACTCTTTATGTATATGTATGTATGAATCTTACTGAAATGTGTTGTTGGTTTAACCATCACTTTGGATCGCTAGCTTACTTGCCTTCCAGTTTGTGATGCATCTTTGCTCGTATGTTCCCTTCTTAACTCCGTGCTTTCACAGGTTTCCAAGGGGCATACTAACCTCACCCTCCTTGTGTTAGAACCGTTCATGCACCTTCCTTGACTTGTTGCATATCTCACACCCTTGCTACCAACAGGGAAATTTTACTTACCTCTGTGCACAACTGCAGTCAAGGCGATACCATATGACCCACTGTTGGGACTCCTACACCAAACGGTCTGAGGTCTAGTTGGGACTTATTACCAGGGACATCCCCTGACATGTTGGCAGGTCCACACCGTCAAAATTTCTTGCGCTATAAGAAGGGCCATATGACAAGCTGTGTCTTCGCATCTTGTTTTGAACCTTTGCACATCTATAGGATTTCGTTATACTCACCCCTCCACAATGTTTTTCTAATTTCGAACCTCTCGACATCACGAGGGAGTTTCTCTCTCTTGTTCGAGTTCACTTACGATGGTGAAGGTGAAGTGGCCTGGCCTGTGTTCTTACAAGTCTTCTTTTCCATGCTTTAGAGGGCGGATGAATGTTTTGATGAAGAGGCCAGCCAACTACTTGCATGCACACTTCACGAATCCCCACAACGGTGGTGCTGCAGTCTGCCTCTTGGTAGCGTGCACTCACTTGAGCAGTTATGTGATCTCATTAAATCTACTTTCCATCATTTTGATCCAGAACCTCTTGACCAAAAACTGTTACAACAATAGAAGGCCTCGCATGAATCGCTTATGGAATTTTGGGAATGCTTCCGTGTGTTACAGTTTCAAGCTCTGAAAAGTCAGATGAAATTTCCATATCTTTGGGATAGATTCGAATATTGTCTTAACAAATCAGTCAATCCCAAGAAGAAGTTTGAGCCCAAGCCCCGCTTAGCATACTTCGGTGATGGAGTTGCAAAATCATAGACAAACACGGTCGCTGTCACAAGTGACTATCCGTCATCCCCTCATCAAATAGCTCCACCACCATAGAGTGATGTGGGAGGACAGGCATACACATCTGTTCAATTGTAACATCCTCCCGACATCGCTCCTTCTGATTTTAGCGCAAGCTTGGTTGTGAATCCATTGGGTTATCACATGAATTTTGTACCTCAACCTCTGTCTTTGTACTCAGATGATCCTCAAGATTTCATTGTCTTGTGTTCTTCTGTTCTAGACTCTACACTTATCGTGAACGAGGATCAAGCTATCGTTGGAGTTGGTATTGCACAACCAACATGCGTTGTTATTCATGAAGAGTGTCTAGTCAATTTAACATCTTAAATTGCTCTACATAAATTATCAATCCGGGTATCGTAAACTGATGAAGTGTGGTGCACCATATGTGCTTAGTTAACCTTTTTCTTACTTCGTTGTTTTATAGATTTTATTTTGTTTTGGGGTTTTGTTTTTGTTGGTTTCCTAAAGTGTCTAACGCAAATGGAAATCCTATTCTAAGGTCTTAAGAATACTTTTAAAGGACAAGTATGGATAGAGATTTCAAGACAAGGCCTAAGGCCTAAGTCCCTAATGGTAACTTCCAAAACTTTAGCACTTCAAAAGATCTCAAAACATGTTATTGGTGGAATTAGTACTTGAACAAAAGTGTAAATATGCAACTACTTCAATCAAAATGGAATGCAACAACCAATTAAAGAGCTAGTGACTATGAAACCCAGTATTCTTGCTGTTGTATGAAAAAGAAAGTAAAAAATGAACTTAAAGCAACTCAAAGACTGAAAGCAAAGCAACTAATTCATCACACTACTTCAACTCTTCTGATCCTTTACCCTTTAGCTCAATCTACCTTATGGGAAGCAATCATGAACAAGTTAAGCAATATGATATCTAAATTGCAAGAAATTAAATTGCATAAAGGAAACTAATCACGCTACTTCAACTCTTCTGATCCTTTACCCTTCAGCTCAATCTACCTTATGGGAAGCAATCATGAACAAGTTAAGCAATATGATATCTAAATTGCAAGAAAGTAAATGAGAAAAACAAAACTGATTGAAATAATAATGCTGGAATTAGAACTCAAAAAAAAAAATCAGCAGAAGGACAAGATGATTCTGTCATGTCATTAGTCATTAAAAAGCTATGTGCATTACTAACCTACAATCAACCGGTTGAACACACTTGCATGAATTAAAATTGCATGAATGAAAAATCTAATCTTTCAAACTTGAAAGCAATTAAATGACATAATGAAATCAAAGCAAAATTACAAAATGAAATCTACTCTACCTTACATTTTAATATGCTCCATGAAATCTACTTCACATCTCCTTCCATGTTGAGAACATCAAAGCTTTATTCAAATTCTTCAATATTACAAAGTACAACAAAGCTCTCCAAAGCTTTCAAAAGCCATCAAGGAAGAACTACAAACTCCAAGCTAAAGAACTCACAAGCTAAAAGACTAACAAGCTAACAAATGAAGGAGAGAGATCTCCTATTTATACAAAAAGATGAGAAGCCATCTCATTAATGAGAGTCCATGAATCTCTCCCTCTACCTCTAGAGTCCTAATCAAAATAGGAACTGATAAGACACATGTCTTTTTAGAGTTACAATACAATTAGGAGATGTGACACATATCCTCATGATCCCATGATTCTTTCCACTCAAATTCGAATTTGGCCTTAGAGTGCCACATAACGGTCCTCTAGAAGCCTCCTTTCAACCTACACATGTCAACAATCTCACCCATTTGTTAGGTATAAGCATATGCACATTATTTTCTAATTTTTAACCACAAATTCACTTAAAAGGCTTCGAATTAATAAAGATTGGAAAAACCTAAATATGGCCCAATGATAATGAAAGTGGGATGAATGTGGTGACATAGTAGTGAAATGGAGGTGATATAATGGACATAATAGTGAAAGTGTAATGGAAATGAATGACATTTTCAAAACTCAAAATACCCCCCAACTGAAGCTATTGCATGTCCTCATGCAATATATATTACATTAACTCTTTTGATCCTTGAGCTTTGGCTTAACTTTGCATGATATCATTTGATAACTTCATATTTCTGCAAAGTGTTTCACTTGAATTGCAACATGGTTGGCTCTTGTGTTACAACCATTTTTTTTTTGGTGTTTCCTTCTATTTTGATCTTTGAACTTTGCATAATAATATTTTGATTATTGTTGCAAAGTATATCTTTATTGGATTGCATGATGGTTGGTTCTTGTGTGACAACCATGATTTTGTTTGTATCCAATTTATCCTTTAAGCACTTTTTCAAAATCCATTGTATGCTCATAATAGCAATGTAATAATTAATATATGTTGGAAGTATGTGGGCTCCTGAATATGATATAGACATGGCAAGATATGAATATGAATGTATTCCCCCCCCCCCCAACTGATGGTATTGGCAATTTTATGAAATGAGGAAGAGAAATGTTTTTCCAACAATTATCATTCTAGCTTTTTATGGAATTCTATGGTCAAAAGTTAGAAAATGATGTACCTTCACTTACCCTTTGGAATGGATGAGTTGTATGTGTGGTGCCTGAAAAATTCTGATCATATTCGTCTTCAAGTGGCTGAACAAGAGGAGTCATGGATAGAGAGATAAGATGACTTTTTATTGCTTCTACTAAAACTTGCTGAATCTGCTCCAAAATGCTGAAAATAATAGTCTTCATGTCTTCAAAACTCATTGGCACAATTCCTACTATGTGAAAAGATGTTCTGATGTCGAACATAGTAGGAAATTGTTGGCTTAGTGGTCATTAATGGATGCCACTAGTCAACACGAGAACTCTCACCATTGATGACAATGAGAGTCAAGATGCCCAAACACATCTTGCTAGGTACGAATGAATTTGCTGATGTCGAGTCACCTAGAAGATCTAACGAACAAGGGACATTAATGTATTCCCATTCTTTGTCAGCATGAGGACTTGCCATTAAGGCATGCAAGCCTCAAGGTGTTTTTACAAAGAACTTAGACTCAAAGGACTATGGACTCAATAATTTGCATTGAAGCAAGGCTTATTTGCAGAATGAAAATGACAGGAAATGGAAGATGAAAATGGAAGATGGCAATGGAGAGTAGAAATGACAATGGGAAATAAGCATATGAATGAGCCTCTTGCTTTTATTTTTGGGTTATGAATGGACAAAAAGTGATGGAAAGTGTATGTGAATGTAAATGGAAAATATGGAGTGGAATGAGGTGAATAGTTTATTATGAAGTATGGATGTGATGGAGACAATAGTATCTAAAAGTTTTTCAAGTGTTTGGATCTGATTTTGCATCAGCATATTTACTCTTTGTTGCTGATCATCCTCTTATGAAACAAATTGGTCTCTTAGAGAGACACCATTCTCTTGTAGTCATTTGTCCTTCCTCCTGGAACCTGCAAGAAAAACTAATACTTCTTCTGCAATGGAATGTAAGATTATCAAAGGAGAGAGGTGATCAATCTCTCTAGTTATGATATTTACACACAAAACTAAGAATTTGTATTAGTGAAACAAGTTCTCAAAGGAAAAATCAAAAGAATTTATACCTGATCTGGAATTAGTGCCTCAAGTTGATGTTGCTTCTTTTCAGCAATTTATTTCATTATTTTCCATTTCAAACTCAAATGATGGATTTCTCATTGTGTAGATCTTGTTGAGATCTTTCCAATGGTACTTAAATCATCAAAATCTGATTTTGTATGAAAAGGTTAGGCTGATTTGAACAATGGGGTTTCTCTGGTTGCGGAATTAGAGAACAGCTGCGGAATGTGCACGGTTCTGTAGCTAAAAATCTTGGATACAAAGTTAGCCATTCATCTTTTATCATCAGTCTAAAATTAATCAATACCTTCAAAAAAGTGAGCAAATAATTTATTCATTTCATTGATTCAAAATTATTATTTTTTCTTGACATGCAGCGACTCAGTGTGGCGACTTAGTGATAACACACAATTTGACTTCCCTTTGACCGGGGTCTTTTTCATCAAATTTGATCGAATGAATAGGACACCATCCATGTACTAACATTTCCCCAGCTACTCATGTGGCTTGTTTTGCTTAATGACACCTGCAACCTAGAGTTTAACAAAACAGCTGTGGAAAGTTAAGCCAGCGGCGGAAAGTTGAGCCAGCTGCGGAAAGTTGAATCAGCTGCGGAAAGTTGAATCAGCTGCGGAAAATGGCTGCAACAGTCAACACTCAGTTTCAAGTTATTTTCTTCATTGTTTGCATGTAGGAACTCTGTGAATTGTAGTGGCATATGGAGCAAACAAGGGTACTTACTCTTTTGCTGCATTTTTTTTTTTTTTTGTGCTGACGGATTTTATATCATCGCATGCCTTTTGGTATTCATATAATACAAATCGATTGAACACAGATTCAGACTATTTGTGTGTGACATTTATAGTTTATACCATCAGCCAAAAGAAATTTAAGGTGTTGATGAATTGACTTTTTCAACAAAAGCACGTGAAGTGATAACAGTTGTGTTAGCGGGGAATGGAGAAGGTTTGACACAGCGTCCACATATGTAACATGAAACTGCCTGAAGAAACCATTCACGGATTCAACCAAACAAACCATGGCATCCACCTTGGCATAATGAAGTATGAGTAAAAGATGGAAGTTGTGAGGCATGGTGGGAGACGTGGGCGAGTCTGAGTTAAAAATGGAATAGGATTAGACGGGTGGCGGAAGACGTGTTACCTCAAACAACCAAAGCGTGCCGTGTTTGAATTGTTCTCTGTTCATTTAATAAAAAACTTTTTTTCCTCATATTCAGTGACACGGTGGATGACCTGACTGCTAAGGAAATCAGATCTAAGTGGATTTCTCAAGGAAATCAAAATATGGCCGCAACTATTAAAAAACACTGATTTTTTTCACACGCGGCAGACAAAAATGCACTCCAAAGAACCGCAAATTTCTCCCAAACCGCCACGAATCTCTTCAAATGGTTTCTGGGTTATCTAATTGACCCAGCTGGAAAAAAACCCATGTTTTCTTTTCTTCAAATTCGTCTTTGTTTGGGCAAATCGAGCGTTTGAAATTTGACGTTTTTTTAGTTGTTTACGTTTTTCTGAGTTTTACTGTTCTGCATTCGGCCTGTAGAATTTTTGAATTAGTGGTTGGATGATACGACTTTGTGCATTCTCATACATGTCAAGCTGTCCACCACAATTTTCACCTTTTCACAGCAATGAAACGAAAAAGAAGAACGAATCCTCAAAAGAGTCCAAGTACTTGCATGTTAAGCTTCTGCTGTTTCCCTCATGGAAAAAAAATTATCATTTGCCTATCCATCTGTTCACCCAACTAAACCCCCATAAGCAGCAGCCAGCCAGCCAACCGAGCTTCCTACCACTGGTCATCATCATCTATCCATACACACTTTGTCTTACTATTTCCACGTCATGAGAGTCTGGTCTTCTCCTGGTTTTGTTTAATGTTAGGTAATAGCTCAAACAAAACAAAAAACAACAACCCCTTTTACAGCAATTTGTGAGCCCCGCAAACCCAAAATAATGGTGATTTTAATAGGGTGTTCCAGTGGCTAATCTCTCATCATCATGGCCCAATTCATTCCCCTTAACAAAAAGCTTAATGTGCTTCTATTTTTTTTATTTTTTATTTTAACAAATGTTCTTGCAGGTTTGTTTCAAGGCCAATGCTTGGACAGGGATGCATATTTCTTGTTAAGCTCACAGTGGAAGCTAGGATTGTTTTTCTCTTTTCTTCTTCTCTGAAATTGTAAAATTTTATAAAAATGATTAATGATTTTCAATTTCAGGCAGTAAATACTTCAAGAAAAACATGTTAAAAACAGGACTTTGACTGAGGTATTAGTCTGGTTTTTTTCATTGATCTGAGATGGGTGACTAGGATAGGATCCATGTCGGGACGATTCTGGAGATGCCCATGTGGTCGATTTCTCCATTGGACGCTTGTAACCTGCTAAACCTTGAAACAGCTACGGAATTCTCAACTAGCTGCGGAATCAGGGCACTTTCTGCAGCTAAGTTACAAAACCTTATTAAAACAGGATACAGTGTTTTGGGGACCACTACAAACCATAACCAGTCAATTTTGGACAATTTGAACCTATCAAAGCAGTTGAGTTCCATTTTTTTTATTTTTTATTTTTTATTTTATATATATATATATATATATTTTGAATCAAATGAAATGATGAAGTTTATGTTGTCTCCTTTTTTTTTTTCTTTTTTAGATAACAATCCTTTTTCTGATCCTCCAGATCACACAAAGTGCAGGAGGAGAGCATACTCAAGAATTATTAAATTTTTTTTCAGATGTAAGAAATAAGGTCTCCTAATTACACTTCCCCGGCAACGGCGCCAAAATGTCTAGTCAATTTAACATCTTAAATTTCTCTACATAAATTATCAATCCGGGTATCGTAAACTGATGAAGTGTGGTGCAACATATGTGCTTAGTTAACCTTTTTCTTACTTCGTTGTTTTATAGATTTTATTTTGTTTTGGGGTTTTGTTTTTGTTGGTTTTCTAAAGTGTCTAATGCAAATGGAAATCCTATTCTAAGGTCTTAAGAATACTTTTAAAGGACAAGTATGGATAGAGATTTCAAGACAAGGCCTAAGGCCTAAGTCCCTAATGGTAACTTCCAAAACTTTAGCACTTCAAAAGATCTCAAAACATGTTATTGGTGGAATTAGTACTTGAACAAAAGTGTAAATATGCAGCTACTTCAATCAAAATGGAATGCAACAAGCAATGAATGAGCTAGTGACTATGAAACCCAGTATCCTTGCTGCTGTATGAAAAAGAAAGTAAAAACTGAACTTAAAGCAACTCAAAGACTGAAAGCAAAGCAACTAATTCATCACACTACTTCAACTCTTCTAATCCTTTACCCTTCAGCTCAATCTACCTTATGGGAAGCAATCATGAACAAGTTAAGCAATATGATATCTAAATTGCAAGAAATTAAATTGCATAAAGGAAACTAATCACACTACTTCAACTCTTCTGATCCTTTACCCTTCAGCTCAATCTACCTTATGGGAAGCAATCATGAACAAGTTAAGCAATATGATATCTAAATTGCAAGAAAGTAAATGAGCAAAACAAAACTGATTGAAATAACAATGCTGGAATTAGAACTCAAAAAAAATAAATCAGCAAAAGGACAAGATGATTCCGTCATGTCATTAGTCATTAAAAAACTATGTGCATTACTAACCTACAATCAACTGGTTGAACACACTTGCATGAATTAAAATTGCATGAATGAAAAATCTAATCTATAAAACTCTAAAGCAATTAAATGACATAATGAAATCAAAGCAAAATTACAAAATGAAATCTACTCTACCTTACATTCTAATATGCTCCATGAAATCTACTTCACATCTCCTTTCATGTTGAGAACATCAAAGCTTTATTCAAATTCTTCAATATTACAAAGTACAACAAAGCTCTCCAAAGCTTTCAAAAGCCATCAAGGAAGAACTACAAACTCCAAGCTAAAAGACTAACAAGCTAACAAATGAAGGAGAGAGATCTCCTATTTATACAAAAAGATGAAAAGCCATCTCATTAATGAGAGTCCATGAATCTCTCCCTCTACCTCTAGAGTCCTAATCAAAATAGGAACTGATAAGACACATGTCTTTTTAGAGTTACAATACAATTAGGAGATGTGACACATATACTCATGATCCCATGATTCTTTCCACTCAAATTCGAATTTGGCCTTAGAGTGCCACATAAGGGTCTTTTAGAAGCCTCCTTTCAACCTACACATGTCAACAATCTCACCCATTTGTTAGGTATAAGCATATGCACATTATTTTCTAATTTTTAACCACAAATTCACTTAAAAGGCTTATAATTAATAAATATTGGAAAAACATAAATATGGCCCAATGATAATGAAAGTGGGATGAATGTGGTGACATAGTAGTGAAATGGAGATGAAATGGAGGTGATATAATGGACATAATAGTGAAAGTGTAATGGAAATGAATGACATTTTCAAGACTCAATAAAGAGTATGGTTGGGAGCTTGAGCATCAATCCTTGGTGAAGGATGACTTCCTTCTGTCTTAGCCTCCTCCATGTTTTCCTCACATCTTTGATGGTTCTGTCATCCATGATTTTGCATGTGTATCTCCATCTATGGATGCACCCATTGTTGATCAACACACCAGTCTATCATCCAACAATGGAGAGGATAAATTATTCATTGGAAATCCACTCGACTTTTCCTATGCTTTTTCTGGAAACACAGAGGGCGAATTTGTGTGCTTCTCATCTACCCCTCTGTTTGATTCATCAGATCATGAGGATGTCGATGAGATCATCAATTTTGTTGATCGTAGATGTCCTGATCTATTTACTCCTATATTCGATCACGATGATGATTATATCACAGTTGATTTTTCGAAACCACCTGTTTATGATGATCTATCTGTCGACGAAGTCAAAACCCCCAAGACCGTCAAGGAACTTCAGCCCAAGCTGATGGTTATGTCAGGCCCTTGCTATCCTGAGGTTGGTTTCACTTCTGATCAGGAAATTGTTGAATCACCCAAGGCTCCTCACCACTCATCTGTATGCATTAAAGATCAATCTCACACACAGATCATGCTTCCTCCACTTGAACTACACGATCCCATCGCTCATGCATTGGATAAATCTTACATAGAAAGAATGCGTGCATGACGCAAGTTGTCTTTGTTTCTTTCGTTTCTCTTACATGTCACATTCAAGATTATGTGTATGATTTATAGCTGCATGAGTGTCACATAACACCATGGGAAGTCCACGGATTACATGTCATGCACTTTCACTCACGTATGTTCTGTGGACACATTTAGACTTGGAGTCTGTTTGTCTTCATTATTATATCTTTCATGTTCATTGGTTCACACAACTGCGTTTTTCATGAACCATACCTTCACCAGCATGGGTCGACCAATGCCCCAGTGGCTGCATTGGAAGTATCACTTCATGTGATCAGATCCATGCACCATTAGCTTAGGAGTAGGAGTGGTGTTTGCTTTTGGTTTTTTTGCTTGCATGTATGTTTGCTTCTTACCTTGCATGTTTGCTTCTTACCTTGCATGTTTGTCTGCCTACATGTATGTTTGCTTCTTACCTTGCATGTTTGTTTGCTTGCATGCCTGTTTTCTTATTTGCTTTGCTTTCGCATTTACTTCTAATTTCATTTTTTTTTCTTGTTTGTTGTCTTGTTTATATCCGTAGGTTACTTTCGCATGAGACCATGAGCAACTCTGGAAACAAGTTGGGTAAAGTACAAGAGGACTTGTGCAGTTATCAATACTTGGCTATCTGTTGTCCTACCTCTGTATGAATAACTTGTTATCTCCAGTCCATGATACATCGATGGAAAATACGTATTGTTCGAAGTGAACCTTGGTGAAAACACAACACTTGCATGATAACTGGTATCACCAACTCTAGTCGATTGTTTTAGGTTAATCCTTGTCAGCTCAATCAAGTAGAGTAAGGTGAGGGGGAAAACCTTAACAAGCACGTCAGTGGTATATATAAACTACTTCTCTCAAGGAACAACCTATTCTGCTCTCAATAAGTCAAGATCCCTCTTACGCCTCTGAAATGAATAAGTGTTATGCACAATTATGAAAATGAAAAAATTTCGAAAAAAAATGAAAAATGAATAAGAAGAAAGAAGAGAAATTCTTCCTGCACAGAGAGGTGATGCAAATAACTCTGCCGAGGTAATGACCAGGATTGCTGGTAGCGGAATGATGCTTGTGTTCCTCTGTGACTCTGTGGGGGTACTGTCCAGGCCTGTTGGCAGTGGAGCAACACCAGAAATGAAACTAAAACTTTGACGACCATAGAGCTTGTACACCAATATACCCCTCATCCCAAATCGAAACAACTGTGTTGAATTGGCTTGGAATGTGTGTCGATCGAACAAGATCTTGGAAGATGCTACATCTTACAATCAAGCAAATGTGGAAAACAAGATGAACTGAGAACTGAACAATACTTCCGAAGGTGTTAGACTTTCTTTTCACGAACAAGGTACATTTAGAGAGCTAGAGTTCTACCAGTGTGTCGCCAAGTGTTGTAGCAACTACAACCACCCTCAAAAAATTTTCCTTAGCTTCGTTTTGGAGCCTCCCTACCAACCATCCTTAGTAGCATGTCTTGCACTATCAAGTACATGAGCTTCAGTGGTTTTCTAGCATCTTGCCAGCCTATGCATGATAGCTTGCTTCACTCCCCTCATAGGCTGCTACTCCAGACTTGGTCCAACTACTCGCTGAGAAGCTCCCTCAAGAAATTGCACAATTCTGCAGGCGAACTAGTCTTCCCTCTAGAAATTGTGAAAATATGACTCGAAACCTGCTAGGCTAAAAAATTGCGCAATCTTGTCTAATAGCCTTCCCAGTGAAAACTGCGTAATCTGGCCTAGCAGTGCTACTCAGCCCAGAAAATTGCACAATTCTGGGCAGTAGTTAGCTGCTCCTCCCATAAATTATGCAATCCCTTTGGATAGCCAGCCTAGCTTCCTCCCAGAAACTGTGCAAAATTTCCCCTCAGTCAAGCAGGCTGTTGCATGTGCCCTTAGGTTGATTGGTTCCACCCGGGACCGAGAAAACTTGACTTGCATGCATGGGATGCTTTTTCCCGAAATAGCAAAAAGAAACATAAAAAAAACATCCCTAGATTTTAGGGAGCTATTTTTAGCAGCTGGAGGTTACATGCAAAGATCGTTTTAGAAACTTTCCTCCAAGTGTCACTTTTTCCTAGATTTGTGGCATGCGCGTCATGAGCCTCAAACTTATTTATTCAACACTTCAGAGCTCATTCTTCACATCGATATTGGAGCTCTGACATCCCACAACACATCCAGGAGTCTTCGACACATCTAGCTCAACTATTTCCGGGTAAGTCTGCTTAACTTGTCTTTTGCAACATTTCTGTCGCTTTTTGTGTTTTTGCTTGTGTGAGTGATGTCTGCTTGATTTTTGTGAATTCTTGCTATTGTTTGCATGCATATTAGCTTATACAAGCATCGTTTCAGTTTTTGTTAGCATCTCACTGTTGTCGCATGCATGACACTGTTTTGCACAAATGGTCGCTGATTCGACGACTCGTCTCACACACATGCATGTTGTTCCGTTTTCTGAATCTTGCATCCACTATTTGCATGCATGATCATTCACATCTACTTACACTTAGTATCGCTATGCATTCACATCTTCATTTGCTTTCAGTTTCCCGTCGGTGGGTCTGGGAAACCTTGGCCCGGACTCTGCCTCACCAAGAAAACATTGCACAATTCTGAGAGGGAAGGCTTTTCCTTCCTCCCAGAAAATGCGCAATTCTGGCCTATGATGGCCCTCCAGTCTTGCCTTGTGCAATTCTGAGAGGCAGTGACTGTTGGCCCAGAAAATTGCAATGCAGTCCCTAGGCTTGCAACACTTTCTAGTTGAAATTGTGCATTGCACAATCCCAACACATAGCAGGCCTATTTGTATTTCGCATTGCACAATCCCAAGAGCCAACCAGCCTCTTGACAGTTTGTACTGCCTTTTGTGCAATTCCGACAGTAAGTCTCCCGGCCTCCCAGTGAAAATTGTGCAATCCTTTCCAGTCAGTCCCCAGGTATGTAGCATGTCACCCCCCAAGTTTGATTTGGTTTTAACTGACAGATTTCTTGCCATGCATGTCACCATGTCTCCGGATATAGCAGTTGTTCTTCCATCTCTCAACAGTTCAGGACCAATGGCCCCCAAGAGAGCAGGGTCAAAGGACACCAATGAAAGTGCAACTGGAGAAGCAGTTGAGCGAGTGTCTACGAGTTTGCGATTTATGAAGACACCAAGATGATCGTAGACAAAGAAATCAAGCTAAAGTGGCAATAAGTTAATGATGCATTCTTAGGCACATTTGGAGAAGATCTCAAAGACCACCAAGTCTATGTGAACATTCATAAGTTTGGCTTGTACCAGATTGCATGCAGGTATCCTAAATTCCCATGCACGGACATGATACATTGGATTGTCTCTCACACTAATCTTGAGATGATGACATTGAGCAGTGTCAGTGGGACGAATATTGCTACCTTCAGAGCATGGAATTATCAACAGATGTATCATTTTTCGAAGCCAGTGATCACCATGGAGACACCCTTTAGCATACCCAGTAGCAATGCCAACTCCAGGGATGTCTTGAAGAACTGGGTGAAGGAGCTAGCCAAATTCAGGATGACACCCAACCATATTTACAAGACGAAGATACTGTGGAAGGTGTATCAATACTTGGTCATCTTTGCATGTCGCTTGTATGGCTAAGAGAGCACGGAGACCTTCCCACAGAGTTGGGTGATCGCGTTGGACCAACTGGCCAGTGAAGGCAAAGCATGCAACTAGTCTGACATGTTGGCTCACAGGCTGAAGGAATAGGTAACAGGAGCTCGGAAGCCACCCAAAGGTCAACAAGCAGAAATCTACATGTCCGCCTACATATTGGATGCAATTTGTGCCCGTCAGGAGTTCCTAGGCATGAAGTGGGCATGGACATCGATGAAAACCTCTGTCAACACTTATTGTAAATTGTTTTCCGAATGCAGCTTCAGAGGGGTTATCACACAACTGTCAGATCATTTTGTCACCCCGATGTATAAGATGATATTTGAATAGGATCCACCTTGCATGTCAAAGGCAGTAATGGAGGCAATGATTGACATAGAGGATTGGTATGCCTCACCATTCGACACCTTCATACGGATGTACAACGTGGAGAAGCCTCTACATGTTTTGCTGAAGTTTTCCATGGACAAGCTCGTCATGCAAGAAGTATCATACCACATCTCAGTAGGACTGTCATCTAGGCTGCACCGAAAGAAGGCACCTTGGCCCACTCTTCCATTATGGATCGGGTTGTACGAGATACAGAACCTCAAGCATGTGGATGTCGAAACATAGGAGATCAAGAAATATCCTTTCGACGTCTGAAGCTTCAATCCGTATGACCCGCATTGTATTGTGAAAGATCACTGCGCGAGAGTACAATTTCAGTGGATCCACGAGGCATGTCATTGGGTGGAGGAAGACCCATGGAGATATTGTTACAGCTTCTCCAGGCCCAATGAACCGGTCGACATTGCTATGGAATGGTTAGCGAAGCAGTGTGAAGCAGCATCCAGGAGAGCACCAGCAGCAGCAACAACAGAGGTAAACATATTGGCGCACAACAAAGGAAAGAGGAATATTGTCGACAACACAGAGGCAGAATAAAGCTGCAAGTTCAGAGCAGACCCACTTGTACAAAAATCAGCTTTAGCAATAGAGGCGAAGAGGCAACAATGCGACAGGAGGAACGCACAAAGGCAAAGAGAAAAACAGAGGATGGAGGAAACAGTGAAGGAGTTTCATGAGTTGAAGGAGCAACTCTGGAAGGAACAAGAGTCGTGCAGATAGGAGAAGGAAGCACAACAAGAACAGGTACAACATGGGGCGCAACATGTATAGACATATGAAACTGTGCCCGTATAGGTAGTAGACTCATCCAAACAGCTAACACCAAGAAGACAAGGCGAGCAATCATAGGAGCAAGACTTCGCTCAAGAGATTGAACAAGCAATTGAGTAGATGGATACAGATGTGGAGCAATAAGAGATAGAGCAAGACATTAACCTCATGCCTTACCACCAAGAGGTCGACCTACCAACTTCACCGGATTCAGAAGCGGAGCAAGTCCCAAGTGACCAAGGAGACATTAAGATCCTTGGAGACAATTTAGAAGAAGAGATGCACAACATATCATTCGACGAGTCACGACATAGAGTTGTGCAATTGCACATAGTGTCTACTCTGGATGATCACACATCTCCTACGTAGTTTGAGGAAAGAATGATCGTGTCTGACGTGCAAAAGCATCCATTAACATTGGACAATACTACCAGAGCATATGCCGAAGCCACTAGATCGAGTGTTCACTTCTTGATAGTTGATAATGAGCGAATGGCTAAGGAGTTATAGATGGCCAAGCAAGGAGGAGAACTATTTACAGCATCTACCCGAGCAGAGTTGAAGAAGGCGATACTAGATGAAGTATTGTCCCTTGAGACAGTTATGCAGGTGTTGTATTCCTAGTTTAGTACCTTGCATAAGGCAATTGTCCATCTCAACGGTTGGCAGCAGCAATGGGCTAGGAGAGCACGTATCTTGTCAAACATGCATATTGTTGTTGACTACATGCAAACATGGACAATGAGTTACAAGGGATCCCCATTACACTTGCCCAAGGTGATGAAGCCTAGAGTGGTTACTGAAGGCATGCATCTAGAGTCAGATCGAGAACTATGAAGAGCTCCCGCAGCTCATCACTAGTTTGTAGGCTTCCCATGCACAAGTATTTAGGAGTATGGATGTTGTTGTTGATGTGATCGCATCTATTGGGACACTCACCGAGGCAAAGACAAAGGCACAAGTCCGTATGGAGCTTGACTCATACTTTGACGAGTTGATGTGCATATTCCCTCGCGCAGGCTTAGTGATCAGTGTAGACACCATACATTAGTATGTTGCTGGTCCAGCCGCACTCAAGATAATGAGGCGTATGTTATCAGATGAGTTGGACAGAGGAGCCAGAGCAGTGTACCCAGATGCTACAGAGGTAAGAGTTCATTTCCACAAAGATGTCACCATAGAGTACACAGACACCATCGCAGACTACCGAGATTGGAATCAGTTCGCTACTGTCGACCACCATGAGGATGTCGAAGAGCTATTCTTCCCATAGTTCTTTGAGTCATAGTGATGCCTTGCATGGCTTTCTCAAGCCTAGTTTGTCTCACATGGGTACATGTGCAGATTATATGTAATGTCTTGTCAAGTGGAAGTTCAAGTGTCGATAGTTGGATTAAACAGTCATAGAGTAGATACAGAGTCATGAGGGTATATGAAAAGTCACAAAGGGGAATGTCAAGTGCCACCCCACACTTTTCTATATATAGTCCCTCATAACTCATTGTAGAGGCTTTTGGTCAGCCAAGCTTCCAATAGGAGTATCTTAGAGAAAGTTTGGAGAGTATTGTAACGAGCCTTGGCTTCTCCACTGTGCAGAGATAGTATATCTCTTTGGAGGAGCAGGCGGAAGTGACTGTAATGTTCCTCTTTCAGAACTAGTGGTTGGTCATGGTTGTATTGTATGACTGGAACTTTCAATTCTTAATATAACAGAGCCAACACGTTTCATGCATATGTCGTATTGTATTTCAGCTATCTTGTTTATTCTAAATGATATATGTATATGTTTGCTTATGCATGTGTGTATATACTCTTTCTGTATGTGTATGTATGAATCTTACTGAAATGTGTTGTTGGTTTAACCATCACTTTGGATTTCTATATTACTTTCCTTCTAGTTTGTGATGTATCTTTTCTCGTGTGTTCCCTTCTTAACTTCATGCTTTCACAGGTTTCTAGGGGGCGCACTCACCTCACCTTCCATGTGGTAGAAACGTTCATGCACCTTCCTTCAATTGCTACATATGTCACACCCTTGCTACCAACAAGGACATTTTACTTGCCTATGTGCACAACTGCGGTCAAGGCGATACCGTACGACCCACTGCAGGGGCTCCTACACCAAATAGTCTGAGGTCTAGTTGGTACTTCTTACCGGGGAGATCCCCTGACATGTCGTTGGGTCCAACAACATCAACAGGGGTCTACATAGCCATATATGGAAGAAACTGATGTTTTTCAAGTCTAGACCGATAGATGAGGCTTGTGTATAGGCACAATACTTGGAGAACATAGGCCTGAAGAAAGGGAAATCAAGTGGATCATAGAAGAAGGAGCAATGGGACACTTCTAAGGAGGGAGAGAAGAAGTGAAAAAGTGGAAAATATAAAACACAGCAAACACAACACAGTAATTAAAATATATCAACAACCACTACAACCATTGTAACATTGACAGTCATACAAATGAGAAGTGTTGGAAGTTGCATCCAAAGCTTAAAATGAAGAACAAAAAGAAAGATAATAAGAAGAAGAATCACATGGCCACTAATTCAAGAAACTAGATTAAAAGTAGCCCAGATGTGGATGATAATATTGTATGTACATGGGTTTAGAAGGAGGTGAATCTAAGTAGCCTTCAACAATAGGAAGATAACGAAAAGACTAGACTCTTCCATATAAAGATACAAATTAAAAATAAAAATATTGATGCTTTGTTTGACTCTGGATCACAGGTGAATCTCATTGCATCAAAATTGGTCAACAAATTGGGATTGGAATTTCCTAATCAACCAAGTTCATATCCATTGGGATGGGTAAATAAGGATGTAGAGATAGAGGTAACAAAACAATGCAAAATTAGATTTTCTATCAATGCTGATTTTATTGATCAAGTAGAACTAGATGTAGTTCCCCTTGATGTGTGTAGAGTGGTGTTTGGAAGACCCTACATGTACATGTGGGATGTTACCTTAATGTGAATATCCAACTACTACCGGCTAGTCAAGGATGGAAAATTGTTCACCATTAATGCACACAAAAATAACTCAAAATTTTTGCTAGTAAGTACCAACCAAGCCAAGAAATTGATCATTTCTAGGAAGAAGTGTGTTTTACAATTTTTAAGAGAAAATCAGTCTGTAGAAGAGTCAATGAGAGAAAAGGGATCCCTGTAGGGGTGTAATAATAAATAAAATCATCAACTAAAAGAGTTGCTACAAACATATAGGTATGTGTTAGAGAGCCTAAAGGGATACCACCCAAGATAGAAGTGGAGCATGAATCTAACTATTGGAATCCTCATTACCAAACATTTGGTTATACAGGTAGTTTTCTATAGAAGGAAGTGAGGTGAAGAAACAATTGCAAGAGATACTGGAATAGGGTGTCATTCAACTAAGTACCACACCAAGTCGGTCACCCATCATCATTGAGCCAAAGAAGGAAGAGACTTGGTGGATGTGCATTTATTACAAGACGTTGAACACAATCATGCTTAAGAATAGGTACTTTCTACCTAGGATAGATGATCTGCCAAATCAATTGCATCAAGCAAAACATTTCACCAAGTTGGACTTAAATTCTATATATCACTAAGTTAGAGTCAGAGAATAAAATACCTAGAAAACCACCTTTAAAACTAGGCAAGGTTTGTATGAGTGGTTAGTCATGTCATTTGGCATGTGAAATACACCAACTACATTTATGAGATTAATGAATGATATTTTGATATCCCTGGTAAAATTTCCATGTAATAAAAGTTAAAAAAAAAAGGGAAAAGAAAAACCACAATTGATGGGACACTTATTCCAAGCTGAATGTTGGGAAAAATCCTAGTGATGGGGATCAATTGTGATTGTTTAATGGCTAAGGAAATGAATAAGACTTTGGGAAGGAAAAATGGTATTGTTGGAACATTTATTTATGAAAATAATGGAAATTAGGAGAAAAGGGAGGTGAAAAGTCACAGATTGCATGTGAGGAGGAAAATGAAGGCAAATAGTGGAAAATGAAGAAAATAGAGACCTCATTCATAAAATGGCTTCCGAGGACCAGTTCACAGAATTTTGTCATTTAGTTTTGGAGCTCTCTCATTATTCTCTCTCTCTCTCTCTCTCTCATATTATTGGAGACTTAGAGTTTTCTTGGAGCACTCTTGGAGGGTGTGGCATACTTGGATTATTGGAGCAAGAAGGAAAAGGAAGAGTAGGAAAGCGCAAGAGGACATTGGGATCAACAACTACATCAGATTTTTCTTGTAGGTATCGAGTTGCATGTATGTTTTCCTCACTAGTTTTGGCATGCATGGCATATGCATGTGGTTTGTTGATTGTGATCTGTCATGGGCATGGAGGATGGTTGGGATTAATAGTGGATTTCCTAGGCTTGCCATTTCCTAGATAACCATGGTGATTATGGATTTGTTTTCCTTGATTCTTTTTGTTGGTTCTCATGTTTCCTTATCTTGGGTTGATTTATTAGTCCTAGAAGCTCTAGTTGGACAAACGCTCTAGAAGCCTTGTAACAACTTGGGTTTAATTACTAGTCCTGAAAACCTTGGTTGGACAAATGCTCTAGAAGCCCTTCGTGGGTTGAGTTAATAGTCCCAGAAGCCTTGGTTGGAAAAACGCTCTGGAAGCCCAACAGAAGTTGTGGTTTGAGTTACTAGTCCTAGAAGCCTTGGTTGGACAAACACTCTAGAAGCCCTAGAAGGCTGGGATAGAGAACAATCTGATGATGGTTTTATGATGTCCGACCATGAGGTGGAATCATTGTTTGATGGGTTGAGGTGGTGTTGACGGTGTTGGACCCGCCAACATGTCAAGGGGATCTCCCCAATAAGAAGGCCCAATTAGACCTCAGACCATTTGGTGTAGGAGTTCTAGCAGTGGGTCGTAAGGTAATGCCTTGACCGCAATGCCGCACAGAGGCAAGTAAGATAACTCTGTCAGTAGCAAGGTTGTGACTGATGTAGTGAGTCAAGGAGTGAGTATGAGAGGTTCCAACACTTCAAAGGGAGGGGAAGGTGAAGGTGGGTTCTCGGTTGAAAGAGATCAGTCCCAACTCGGCTAGGAACAAACATCACAAAGGACATGCACAGCTTTCGGTAGAGCAGTTGACACAGATGCAATAGTCACAACATACAAGGTATGATAACATGAACAAAAGTCATGGATCATTCCGAGATGAGTGTGATAGTTGATATAACAAGGTTCAGAGAAAGGTCGGTCTGATGTCTGGCAGAGCAATCGACACAGACGTTGACAACATTAACAACATATGCAACACATTAACAACAAGATTCATATAATTGCATACAAATTAGTTCATATACAAGTACGTAAGTTAAACAACATATGCCATTAAAGAAATCAGAGCAGTCCAACTACAATAACAACATATGCATGAAAATGTGTTAGATTTTATTATATAAAGAAGTGTAAGTCACAGTCATACAATACAACATGTAAACCTGCTAGCCCCATCAGTGGAACGTTACAACCACATCCTCTTGCTCCTCCAAAGAGATGTACTAGCTCCGTGTATTGGAGAAGCCAAGGCACATTACAATACTGTCCAAGCCTTCTTCAAGATAGTCTTAGTAGAACCTTGGCTAACCAAAGGCCTATACAATGAGTTATGAGCGACTATTTATAGCAAAGTGTGGGGTGACCCTTGACATTCCCCTTTGTGACAGTTCAACTACCCTCATGACTCTTCACCTACTCTATGGATGTTACATCCAACTTTTGACACTCGAATTATACTTGACATGACTCAACATTATAATGCACATGTACTCATGTGAGACAACATGGCTTGAGAAAACCTTGCAAGACATCACTGAAGCTCGGTCTGCTGTGATGAGACCAACTCCTTGACATGCTTGTGATGGTGAAGGTGGTGAGCTAATGCAAAGCTTTATCGTCCGTGATAATGTGTATGCACCTCATGGTGACATCTTGCTAAAGCGAATTCTTGCCTCTGTTGCGACCGGTGCATTAGTTTGGCCCCTTCATCCAACTCATCTACTAACATGCGCATGGTATACTTGGGTATGGTTGAACCAAAAACACATTGATGCATAGTGTTCGTGCTGACCTTCAAGTGTGTGTTGGTGGTCATGCACATCAACTTGCCAAAGTGCAAGTTAAACCCCAGTTGGACTTTGCTTCTTGTGTTCACCTTGGTGAGTGTGTTGAATGGGTTGGATTGCATGTGTGTGCTTAATGGCATGCATGCTGCTAGATCCTTTGCATGCGATCAACAACACTGCTCACCATGTTTTCTCTGTGTCAGCTGCTGGGATGGATCCTTAACTTGTACTGGCGCAGTTTCATCCATGAGTGCATGTTGCGCCCACTGTTGTTCATGTTCCTGCTACAACTCATTGGTATGTCTGTGCAGCTTCATGTTCTTCCTAAGTTACTGCTTCGACACATGAAACTCCTTATTTGTTCCATCTTCTGCCTTTGCGCGATCTTCATGTCGCGCCTTAACTTCATAGCGTGAGTCTCCAAAGTTTCCTTCATTATCAGTGGATCTGCTTGATCTTGCAACTTTGCTCTGCCTCTATGTTGTCAACAACCTTCCTCTTGCATTTGTTATGTTCGCTTCATTCAGTATGCTGCCTTTAGCTGTTGTTCATGATGCTGCTCATTGTGATGTTGCTTCTTGATTTCCTTGTCCATGAACAACTTGATGTCTTCGTGAGTAGGTAAGCCCATGGACACTTGATTGACTGCATCCGCAAGCGTGCTCTAAACGGTGTCTTTGTCTTTACTCCCTTGGAAACCATTGTACCTACACTGCTAGAGGCAGATGAACACCTGTGATACCTAGAGACATGGAAACACTCATAGCAAGAAATATTTTAGTCGAAAACCAAAATGAACTTGAGAACTCACTTGCAACATACCTGGGTGAATGATCATGAAGGTTGTGCTCACGAGACCGACTCCTAAGACTACACAAGGCACAGTCCAGGCTACTGGGAGACTAACTGACTGCTGGGATTGCAAAATATGCAATCCAGTTGGGTAGTTGGCTGTTGGGATTACACAATGAGAAATCCCAGCTGGGAAGGACTGTT
The DNA here is from genome assembly GCA_031772625.1 of Pinus tabuliformis. NCBI lineage: Eukaryota > Viridiplantae > Streptophyta > Pinopsida > Pinales > Pinaceae > Pinus > Pinus tabuliformis. Next base: position 384,005,691 of record CM062807.1, read on the forward strand.
AGCCCAGGGGCAGATTTGCACAAATTTTTGGGCCAAGTAGCTACTGACCTCCAAAAATTCGCAACTCAATCTAGGAGGCCAGTGCTAGTCTAGATTGCACAAATCTGGAGAGGAAGGTGAGCCTTCCTTCTCCAGTTTGTGCAATGCAACCTTGGTGAAGGTAGAGACTGGGCAAAGGTTGGCCCAACTCGCTGACGGGTAACTGAAAGAAAGGAAGTCGATGAAATGCATGGTTACACTAAGTGATATCAGAAGTGATAAACAATGCATGCAAAACATGAATGGAGGATTGACCAAATACATCAACATGCATGTGGGTGAGGTAGTTCAACAGTTGGGCAAATGTCCGTGAAAAATAGTTTCATGCATGCGACAATAGTGAGATAGCAACGAAAATTGAAACAGAGCTAGGACAAGCTAGAATATATGTAAACGACAACAGACGTTTAAAGAAATCAAGAAAATAACACTCACACAAGCGAATACACAAAAAGCGACAAAAATGATGAAAAAGACAAGTTGAGGCCACTTACCCATGAATAGCTGAGTCGAATGTGTCGAAGAGTCCTAGATGTGCTGTGGGATGTCAGAGCTCCAAGATCAATGTGAATGAATGAGCTCTGATGTGTCAAATCAATAATTTTGTTCTCAAGACGCGCATGCCACAAATCTAGGAAAAAGCAACACTTGGAGGGAAACTTCTAAAACAAATTTGCATGTAACCCCTAGCTGCCAAAAATATCTCCCTAAATCATGGGATTCCTTTTTCATGTTGCGTCTTACTATTCCAGGAGGATCGAGTCATGCATGCATGCAAGTCAAGTTTCCTCGGCCTCGAGTAGAACTGGCCAACCGGACTGTCCATGCATGCCATTGCTCAACTGCTTGGGAAAAATGCACATTCCTGACTATAAGCTGGGCTGACTGCCCAAGAGGATTGTGAAATTCCTGGGCCCAACAGCTGACTGCTGCCTAGATTTGCACAATTCCTGGGCTGAACTGTCAGCTGATGGGAAACATTTTTCAATTCTTGCTGGGAGGGTTGGCTAGTAGGATTGCGCAATCCTGAGCCCAGCAGCCTATTAGAGGGAATTGCACACTTCCTGGAGGGAAAGGTTGGTTTCCCTCTATAAATGCACAAATCTCATTGGGAAGATGCTTAGCTGGCAGCTAGACCAAGACTGGGTGAGCAGCATGTGAAGGGAAAAGATCAAACTGTGAACAACAGGCTGCCTTTAAGCAAGGAAGACACTGAAGCTTGAGGACTTGACGAACCAAGGCAAGCTGTTGTGTAAGGTTGGTAGGGAGGCTCCAAAATAGGCTAAGGCAAAAATTTTGGAGGGTAGTTGTAGCTGCTACAACACTTGGTGACACACTGGTAGAACTGCAGCTCTCTGTATAGACCTTGTTCGTGGAAAGAAAGTCTAACACCTCCGGAAGTATTGTTAAGTCCTTAGCTCATCTTGGTTTCACACTAACTTGATTGTAAGATGTAGCATCTTCCAAGCCCTTGGTCTATTGACACTTATTCCAAGCCAAGGAAACACAGTTGTTTCGACTGGGGTTGAGGGGTATATAGGTGCACATGCAGTATAGTCGTCAGAGTCTAATTTTCATCTCTGGTGTTGCTCCACTGCTAGCAGGCCTGGATAGTACCCTGGTGGAGTCACATAGGAACACAAGAATGGCTCCGCTACCAATGAGTCTGGTCAGTACCCCGGTGGAGTTACTTGCATCACCTGCGTGCGCAGGAATCCTTTCTCTTATTTCGCCTTATTCATTTTTCATTTTCATTCTTGTACTTTTTTTTTTCATTTTGAATTTTTTCTGTCCATACCACATTTGTTTCAAAGGCGGAAGAGGGATCCCAACTTATTGAGAGCAGAGGACGTTTTCCTAGCAGAGAATTAGTTTATTATATCTCTGACATGCCTGTTAAGGTTTCCCCCCTCACCTTACTCTACTTGACTGAGCTGACAAGGGTTAACCCAAAAACAATCGACTAGAGAAGGTGACACTAGTTAGTATGCAAGCGTTGTGTTTACACCAAGGTTCACTTTGAATAGTACGTATTTTCCTTCGACGTATCATGGAATAAGAGTAACAAGTTCATCATACAGAGGCAAGATGACAGATAACCAAGTAGTGATAGTTGTACAAACCCTCTTGTACTTTACCCAGCTCATTTCATGAGTCACACATGGTTTCATGCAAACTAACCTATGAATGAAACAAGTGAATGAACTAATAATAAAAAAATCAAAGCAAGAGCAGAAGAGAAAATGAAAGCGAATCAAGTAAACAAACAAGCAAGCAAATAAAGCATGTAAGCAAACAAGCATGCAAGAAAACAACTAAAAGAAAGCACTACTCTTACTCCTACACTAATGGTGCATGGGCCTGATCACATGAAGTGATACTTTCAATATAGCCACCGGCACATTGGTAGACCCATGTGAGTGAAGAATTGGTTCATGAGTAAACCAGTTGTGCGGACCAACATAAAAGAAAGATATGACAATGGAGATAGACACACTTCGTGTTTCAAGGTGTCCACGGGACATAAGTGGGTGCATGTGCATGACGGATAGTCTGTGGACTTATCATGGTGTTTTGTGACACTACGTGCAACTTTGAAGCAAAATCACACTCTTGACTGAGACATGCAAGCAAACGAAAGAAAAAAAGATAACTTGCATCACGCATGAGTGCTTGCAATGTAAGACTGCTCCAATGCATGAATAATGGGATCATGCAGTTCGAGTGGAGGAAGTGTGAACTGTGTGTGAGATGGATCTTTAATGCATATAGATGAGTGATGAGGAGCCTTGGGTGATTGAATAGTTTCATGATCGGAAGTGATACTAAACCCAAGAGAGTGAGGACCTGACATAACCATCACCTCGGGTTGAAGTGCCTTGACAGTCTTGGGTGTCTCAACTTCATCATTAGGTAGGTCATCATAAACTAGTGGCTTTGAAAGATCAACTGTGATAGATTCATGCTCGTGATAAAAAATGGAAGCAAATGGATCACGACTGCCACGATCATAAAAATCAATGAATTCTCCAGCATCCTCATGGTCAGATGAATCAAATAGAGGGGTAGATAAAAAGCGAACGAACTCATCCTTTGTGTTTCCAGAAAAGACAAATGAAGGATCAAGAAGATCTTCAATGAATAACTTATCCTCTCCGTTGTTGAATGATGGACTAGCATTCGGTGAGTCCTGCAAGTGATCAACAATGGGTGCATCCGTAGATGAAGACACACATACAAAATCATGGATGGCAGGTTCACCAAAGAAGCTAGGAAGGAATGGAGGAGGCTCGGACGGAAGGGAGTCATCCTTCACCGAGTGTTGATGTTCAAGCTCCCACTCATACTCTTCATGAATGACAGTGCATGTTGGTTGTGCAACACCAACTCCGTCAGTGGGTTGTTCCTCGTTCACAACAAGTGAAGAGTCCGAAATGGATAAACACAAGACAACACCATCCATAGGAACACCTGGGTGCGAAGACAGAGGTCAAAGAAAAGAATGCATATGGGAAATTGAAGGAATAACAACCAACTCTACGCAAAAAATGAGTGGAGTGATGTTGGGAGGGTGTGAAGAATGAAAAAACGTGCGAACATGATCCTCAACATCACTGGACGATGGTAGAATTGTTGAATGAAAGGGAGGCAGACAGTCCATTGAGACAGTGCCTGCTCTCGCATGGGATTGTGCAGATCCATCAATGAAGAAGGTTGAGCAAAGTTTCACATCAAGCTTTCTCTTGGGATGTGTAGATTTCTTAAGGAAGTACTCAAACTGATCCCAGAGATAAGAAAGCTTCATCTCGCCCTTTAGAGCTTGAAACTGTAAGTCACCGAAGCACTACCAAAAATCAATAACGGATTCATGCGGAGCCCTCCATTGCTGTAACAGTTTACGATCAAGATGGTTTTGATCAAAATGATGGAACATGTCTCCAATAAGATCACAAAAGTGCTGACATGAGTGCACGGTGTCAGCCGGTAGGCTCAACACCCAATGAAAAGGGGATTCGCGAAGTGCGAATGCAAGTAGCAGATCGGCCTGTTCGTCAGTGAACTCATCTTCCTCATAAATCATGGAAAGGAATTTATGTAAGTGCTCAGGCTAGGCCACTTCACCTTCACCATCATATGTGTGAGTGGACAAGAGATTGAAAAGATTCCCCGAGATGAAGACATCTTCACGATTCAAAAAACACCTCAGGGGTAGAAGAATACAAGACTCCATGAAAGATATGCAAAGGTTCAAAACTGGATGGGAGGACATTGCTTGTCATCAGACCCTCCTTCTAGCACCAGAAATGTTGACGGTGCTGGACCCGCCAACATGTCAAGGGGATCTGCCCGGTAAGAAGTCCCAATTAGACCTCAGAATGTTTGGTGTAGGAGTCCCAACAGTGGGTTGTAAGGTAATGCCTTGACCACGATGTCGTACAGAGGCAAGTAAGATAACTCTGATAGTAGCAAGGGTGTGAATGATGCAGTGAGTCAAGGAATGAGTATGAGAGATTCCAACACTTCAAAGGGAGAGGAAGGTGAAGGTGAGTTCTTGGCTAGGAACACACATCACAAAGCTTCTGACAGAGTAGTTGACACGGATGCGGTAGTCACAACATACAAGGCAAGATAACACGAACAACACTCACGGATCAGTCTAAGATGAGTGTGACATTGATATAACAATGTTCAAAGAAAGTTCTGTCTAATGTCCAGTAGAGCAATCGACATGGACGGTGACAACATTAACAACATATGCAACACATTAACAACAAGATTCATATAATTGCATACAAATCAGTTCATATACAAGTACGTAAGTTAAACAACATATATCATTAAGGAAACCGGAGCAGTCCAATACAATAACAACATATGCATGAAAATGTGCTGGCTTTTATTATATAAAGAAGTGTAAGTCACAATCTTACAATACACCATGTAAACCTGCTATCCCCATCAGTGGAATGTTACAGCCACTTCCGCTTGCTCCTCCAAAGAGATGTACTAGCTCTGTGCAGTGGAGAAGCCAAGGCGCGTTACAATACTGTCCAAGCCTTCTTCAAGATAGTATTAGTAGAAGCTTGGTTGAACAAAAGCCTATATAATGAGTTATGAGGGACTATTTATAGCAAAGGGTTGAGTGACCCTTGGCATTCCCCTTTGTGACAATTCAACTACCCTCGTGACTCTTCACCTACTCTATGACTGTTACATCCAATTGCTGACACTGGACTTATACTTGACATGACTCAACATTACAGTGCACATGTACTCATGTGAGACAACATGGCTTGAGAAAACCTTGCAAGGCATCACTGACACTCTGTCCGTTGTGATGAGGCCATCTCTTTGACATGCTTGTGATGGTGAAGGTGGTGAGATAATGCCAAGCTTGGTCGTCCATGATGATGTGCATGCACCTCATGTGACATCTTTCTAAAGCGAACACTTGCCTCCATTGTGACTGGTGCATTGGTTCGGCCCCTTCATCTAACTCGTCTGCTAACATTCACATGGTCTTCTTGGGTATGGTTGAACCGAAAACAAACTGATGCATAGTGTCCGTGCTGATCTTCAAGTGTGTGTTGATGGTCATGCACATCAACTTGTCGAAGTGCATGTTCATCCCCAGTTGGACTTGCTTCTTGCCTTCGGCTTGGTGAGTGTGTTGAATGGGTTGGATTACATGTGTGCGCTCAACGACATGCATGCTGCTGGATCCTTTGCATGCGATCAACAACACTGCTCACCATGTTTTCCATGTGTCAGCTACTAGGATGGATCCTTAACTTGTACTAGCGTAGCTTCATCCGTGAGTGCATGTTGCGCCCAATACTGTTCATGTTCCTACTGCAACTCATTGGTCCGTCTGTGTAGCTTCATGTTCTTCCTGAGTTGCTGCTTCAGTACATGAAACTCCTTCTTTGTTCCATCTTCTACCTTAGTGCAATCTTCATGTCACGTCATCACTTCATAGCATGAGTCTCCAAAGTTTCCTTCATTATCAGTGGATTTGCTTGATCTTGCAACTTTGCTCCGCCTCTATAATGTCAACAACCTCCCTCTTGCATTCACTCATTTGGTATGTTGCCTTCAATTATTGTTCCTGATGCTGCTTGTTGTGATGCTGCTTCTTGATGTCATTTTTCGCGGACAACTTGATGTCTTCATGAGTAGGTAAGCCCATGGACACTTGATCGACTGCATCCCCAAGCGTGCTTTGAACGGTGTCTTCACTTCTTCTCTCTTGGAAAGAATTGTACCTGCACTGCTGAGAGGTAGATGAACACCTATGATACTTAGAGACATAGAAACACTCATAGCAAGCAATCTGTCAGTCAAAAACCAAAATGAACATGAGAACTGACTTGCAACATACTTGGGTGAATGATCATGAAGGTTGTGCAATTTTGGCCGGGAGGTTGGGAGACCAACTATCAAAACTACACAAGGCATAGTTTGAGCTGCTGGGAGACTAACTGATTTCTAGAACTACAAAATGCACAATCCAGTTGGGCAGTTGGCTACTGGGATTGCGCAATGAGAAATCCCAGTTGGGAAGCACTGTTGGCCCAGGGGAAGATTTGCGCAAATTTTTGGGCCAAGCAGCCACTGACCTCCATAAATGTGCAACTCAGTCCATGAGGCCAGTGTTGGGCCATATTGCACAAATCTGGAAAGGAAGGTGAGCCTTCCTTATCCAGTTTGTGCAATGTAGCCTTGGTGAAGGCAAAGACCCGGCCATGGTTGGCCCGACTCACCGACGGGCAACTAAAAGGAAGTAATTCAATGAAATGCAAGGTGACACTAAGTGATAGCAGAAGTGATAAATAGTGCACATGCAAAAAATGAATGGAGGATTGAGAAAATAGATCAACATGCATGTGGGTGAGGCAGTTCACTGGTTGGGCGAACATCCATACAAAACAGTTTCATGCATGCGACAACAGTGAGATAGCAACAGAAATTGAAGCAAAGCTAGGAAAAGCTAGAATATATGTAAATGACAGCAAGTGTTTAAAGAAATCAAGAAAACAACACTCACACAAGGGAATACAAAAAAAAGCGATAGAAATGCTAAAAAAGACAAGTTGAGGCCAATTACCTGTGAATAGCTGAGACGGATGTGTTGAAGAGTCCTGGATGTGCTATGGGATGTCAAAGCTTCAAGATCGATGTGAATGAATGAGCTCTGATGTGTTGAATCAATAAGTTTGGTCTCAAGATGCACATGCCACAAATCTAGGAAAAAGCAACACTTGGAGGGAAACTTCTAAAACAACTTTGCATGTAACCCCCGGCTGCCAAAATTAGCTCCTTGAATCATGGGATGCCTTTTGCATGTTGCCTCTTGCTAATCCAGGAAGATCAAGTCATGCATGCATGCATGTCAAGTTTCCTTGGTCCCGGGTGGAATTGGTCAACCAGACTGTCCATGCATGCTAGTGCTCAAATTCTTGGGAAATATGCACATTCCTAACTGTAAGCTGGGCTGATTGCCCAAGGGGATTACGCAATTTCTAGGCCCAACAGCTGACTGCTGCCCATATTTCCACAAATCCTGGGCTGTGTTACCAGTTGATGGGAAAAATTACGGAATTCTTACTGGGAGGGTTCGCTGGTAGGATTGTGCAATACTGAGCCCTACAAGCTGTTAGAGGGATTTGCGCAATTCCTAGAGGGAAAGGTTGGTTTCCCTCCAGAAATGCACAAATCTCACTGGGAAGCTACTTAGCTTGCAACTGGACCAAGTCTGGGTGAGCAGCCAATGAAGGGAAAATATCAAACTATGATTGACAGGCTGCCTTTGAGCAAGGAAGACATTGAAGCTTGAGGACTTGACGAAGAAAGGCAAGCTGCTATGTAAGGTTGGTAGGGAGGCTTCAAAACAGGCTAAGGAAAAATTTTGGAGAGTGGTTGTAGCCGTTACAACAGTTGGATGGCCTCTAAAATCCATGGATGGTTTTTTATTGATGTGTTCTATGAGATCCCACATTCATGCTTGGAATATGGTGCGGGGGTGAATGGTTGAAGAGAAATTTGGCTCAACCATTCTACAGTCGTGTGGAACGTGGAAGTCCTATCCTGGGTTTGGATTTTGCATCACCAATATGAGGTTAATTCTCCTTGTATTTCTATGAGTATTATACTGGATTATATGTGGTTTATATGGTTGTGATTTCATTGGTATATTTGCTGCTATTATGCTGGTTATATAAGTGTTTTATGATAGCAGCTATGTGTGGCTCTCATCGTGTTTTTACTGGTAAATGAATGAACAATGTATCTATGACCTAATGGATGAAATTGTAGTTGATGAGTTGAGGCATCAATTCTTCTTAAAGATTCTTAGCTAAATGAGACCCCTATGCTCAGATATGTTATTTACACCTATAGATTACACATTCGTGATATGTTGACGAAATGCCTGTCATGGCTAGTAGGGGTCCAGTCAAGGTCTCATTCAAGTAATTGCATTTATACTATCGTTTCCTTTTATTTTATTGTTCTGAAGATGTGATTCAATTTTGGGCAGTGACCTGGGCTCTGGACCTGAAAAAGTGGCTCAAATCCTGAGGATGTTGGCACAACACTATGTAAAAGAGTCCCTGCATGTTGGCTTGCAGGCTTGTGAGAGCGTCAAGAGGTCCCTGGATGCTCACATGCCCATAGTATGAGAGCGTCCATAAGTCAAGTGGTCCAAAAGCTCAGTGGGATCCAGGGGTTGGCTGGCAGAAAGGTTGGATTGGTTCTTGAGGGTCCTAATGCTGATGTTGAATGTTTGTATGCTGTGTTTCCATTGGTTCCACTTCCTTAACTTGACTTAGGAGGTCGAATCATATCATAGCGGCCTCTCGTTGCATGTTTACCTCGGCTAGCCGGTTACTTGGGGAGATGTGGGAGGAGGGTGTTACAGATATACTACACCCTTTTATAGATTCATTTTTTATTATCTATTCAAATGATATACTGGTATACAGTGCTACTTGGGAGGAGAAAATATCACATTTAATGCAAGTGATGGAGACATTAAAGAAGCACCAACTACTAGCAAAACTCAAGAAGTGTGAGTTTGCACAACAATATTTGGTGTATCTGGGGTATGTGGTAGGTGGAGGAGAGATTAAGATAAATCCTACCAAGATGGAGGCCATCATGAAGTGGCAGGTTCCTACTAATGATTTTGAGTTTAGGAGTTTCATTAGGGAAGCATAGTACCTAAGGAAATTCATAGCCTCATTTTCAGTAGTAACAACACCACTCCATGCCATAACAACAAGTGACAATAGTTTCCATTAGGGAAAGGGTCAGTAGAGGGCCTTTGAAGAGCTAAAGAAGAAGATCTGTTAGAAATTGTAGCAATAAAGTCTAAATTTGACTTGTGCTTAGTCAAAGTTAGTAATTCATTTTTCCACATTAGCAGGATGACTAGGATGGAAGTTAACTTGTGTGACATGGCCTTGTATACTAGTTAACTCAGTAAATTCGAGTTTGTAGGCTAAGAGAAAACTTGTGCATGTATTGATTGCTAAGATTTAGCAATCTAGTCGAGTTATTGTTAGTTGCACTTAGTTAACTGATCTCTAGTCATTAGTTGAGTCAGTTGAGTAGTTAAGACTATTGTTAACTCACTGATCTCTTAGTTAACTAGTTATTCAACTAAAAATATACACAATCATGCATGGAATTCGAATTGCCTTATTGAGGTGGAGGAAAAGGAATTTTTATATTTATATTTGTATACTGTTGAGTGTACAATGCTTTTGCACTGACTAGGTGATCAATTGCTCAAGCTATTGTGCAAGGAAATGGGAAATTTTTCTTATTTTTTAAGGGATAACTCCTATAGGATTGCACAAGGAAATAGGAGGTTGGTTGAGGCTTTAATTGGTAAGTGTTGGCCATAGAAAGTTCGAAAGCTGGAGAACAAAATTGCAGTGCAGGGTGTGCTTCAGAGTTGAAGAAAGACATTGTAATTGTTTCTCTTTCTCATATGAATTAATGCAAAGTAGCGAAGGGGTTCCCCTGTAAATCATTGTGTTCTTATGGTTTTAATGGTTGCATGTCATTGCATGTGTTTCTAAAATGTGATTTAATTTTCGTAGAATAGTAGAGGAAATTCGTATTCTCTTGATTTCGGTTCGATTTCATCAATAGTAGCAAATTTATATCAATTTATACATGGTATCATATCATAAATCACACTAGAAACCAATCAATAGACATTCTCCTTCAGAGATTTCAATTTGTAGATTCAGTGAAGCAATTTTCCTTTTGTGCGAGAAAATGTCTTTCAACGGATTGAGATTGGAGTATGCCCTTGAGGGATCCTCAAATTGCATAGCTTGGAATAATAGGATGGAAGAAATTCTAGATGATAATGATGTGTCCAAGTACATCAAAACTAACATTCCAAAACTAGTAGTATCAGATGCACAACAATTAGCCCAGTGGAAGAAGGATACCACAAAATCTAGAAGGATCATCTTGGAGGGTGTGAGAGACCACATAGTCTCAAATTTACATGGAAAGGAGACTCCCTTTGCTATGTGGAATACCCTCACTGAGCTATTCAAAAATTATAATGATGTCAGGAAATTTGCATTGATGGACAAGCTCAAAAACATCCACATGCAGAAAAATGAAACCATTCCACATTAGCTCTCCAGATTCACTCAGTGTCGAGATGATCTTGGAGGAGTTGGAGAAAATATTCCATCTTCAGAGTTAGTGATCCTATCTCTCCTAGGCCATTCAAAATCCTAGTGAAGCTACCAGGACTCTGTAAATGGAAGGGATAAATTACCAAATTGGGAGAGACTTTGGTCCAATTTGGTATAGGAAGAAATTTGGAGGAACATTAGAGATGGAATAACATCCAAAGTTGAGGAGGAAGAGGAATTTTCTCTAGTTGGAAAAGGAAAAAATGTTAAGGTCAATAAGGCCCAAGGTGAGGCTGCGTCTAGCCAGAACAAAGGCAAGAAGGGCCTCAACAAAATAAAATGTTTTCACTGCCATGAATATGGACACTATGCAACCAAGTTTCTGCACAGGAAATCTAGCAAGGATCCTGAAGCAGGAGCAGGAGGAGATGCCTTGGCATCTCAATTCCAGCTAGATTTCACCCTCTTTTCTTGCATGGAAACCATAGTAAGAGGGAGTGAGTGGTACCTAGATTCTAGTGCCTCATTCCATATGACAGGATGCAAATAATTCTTCAGTAGCCTAGAGGAGAAGGATCTCCAACTACATATAGAATTTGGAGATGATGGGAGGTATAGTGCCAAAGGAATTGGTATTGTCATGTTTAAGAGGGAGTCTATAATGCAACCAACTCACAAAATAGAAGAAAAGATAAATCAATGACTTAAAATTAGAGGGAGTCTATTATGAAACCAGCTCACAAAATAGAAGAAAAGATAAATCAATGAATTAAAATTAGCCTCTTCGAGGGGGAAACCTCCTTTAGATTACATAAATGAAAAATTATTGGATGATACAAATGATAAGACCTCCTTGGTGTATATAGGATTCTAAGGGGTCATAATATAATCAGAGTCTACATAATAAGAATAATGAAATGGCATAACAATAACAATTGTGGGATTCTATGGGTCACAACAATAACAACATGGGGGAGACATGTGCACAACAATAACAATAGGGGTCTACACTAACAATAACAATAAGGGGAATACACTCGTATTATAAGGACATAACATGCCCCTCTCCTTCAAAAAATTGTTTTCCTCAATGCTTGAGTAGTTCCAGATTCTTATGTATAAAATTCTCATCCTCCCATGTGGAATATTCAATGGGTAAGTTCTTCCACTTAATGAGATACTCTAAAATTAATCTATTCCATAGCTATCGGGTTCTTGTTTCTGTGACTGCTTTAGGCTAAAATATGATTGTTCCTTCTTCGTTAAGTTTTGACAACATTGTTTGAACTGGGAGCTTGTCACCGACAACCTTCTTTAAGCATGAAACATGGAAAAATAGGTGTACTCAGGAAGATACAGGCAACTCCAATTTGTATGTCATAGTACTAATATTTTGCAACACCTTGTAAGGACCATAATACTTGGGTGATAATTTATTATCATTATTAGCTTTCTTGAGGGACATTTTTTTGTAAGGTTGTAGCCATAAAAATATATAGTTGCCTACATTAAAAATTGTTTCATTGCAATGTTGATTCGCCTATTGTTTCATTCGATTATGCACCAGAGTGAGGTTATCCTTTAAGATTTGGAGAAATTGTTGTCGATTCTCGATGTGATCTTCCACTGCCTTAACCTTATAATTTTCTCTTAAAGATGATGTGATGGACGGTGGATTATATCCATAAATGCCATAAATGGGGTCATTTTTGCTGCAATATGTAAGGAAGTGTTACACCACCATTTAGCTAGAGGTAACCATTTGACCCATTGTGTTTGTTTATCAGATACAATGCAACGAAGATATCCTTCCAAACATTTTTTTTACTATCTTAGTTTTCCTATCAGATTGAGGATTATAAGATGAGCTATGAGCTAATAGAGTACCAAGAGAAGAAAATAATTCCATCCAAAATTTTCCAGTGAAAATGGGATCTCTATCACTTACAATAATCTTTGGGTTTCCATGTAGATTTTGAATTGTTTCCATAAATGCAGTAGCAACCACATTGGATTTAAAATGATGAGATAATGCACAAAAGTGTGCATACTTGGTAAGTCTATATTCAACTTCCACCATGATGACACTATTTCCTTCAGACTTCCGTAAACCTATGATAAAATCCATTGAGACCTCCTCCCAATGCTGACTTGGAATGGATAAAGGTTGTAACAAACTCAGGGTCTTAATTATCTCAAATTTATTTTGTTGAAAAACCAAACATTCTACCACAAACTTCTGAATATTAGATTTAAGGCCATCCCAAAAAAATTCCTTCTTGACCCTGTGGTAAGTTTTTAAAAATCCAGTGTGCCCTCCAAAAGGGGAGGTATGCAATTCCAAAAGAATCTTTTGCTTGAGTTGGAAATTCTTACAAAGGTATATATAAGCGATCTTTGTACCATAATGAATCATTTTTCCAACTAAATATATCATATGTACTTGGATCTTGCTACAAATTTTGAATGAGTACCCATACCTCTTCATCATTCTTGCATTCATTCCTTTCTTTGATTATCCAATAAGGTTGGATAATATAAATGGCACAAATAAATGCAAACACAACCTCATCCTTTCTTGAGAGTGCATCTGCAACAACATTTTTCTTCCCTTTTTTGTAGATGATTTCAAAGTCATAACCCAACATCTGTATGACCTATTTTTCCTACTATTATGAAGATAATCTTTGTTCCGAAAAGTATTTAAGACTATCATGATCTGTTTTTACCTTGAAGTGTCTTCCCATTAGGTAAGGTCGCCATTTATTTAGTGCATGTAGTATTTCCAATATTTCCTTCTCATAAATAGGTTTGTGTAAATATTTTCCTTTGATTGGAGGAATTTCAAAAGCAACATGTCTTCCTTCTTGCATGAAAACAACACCAATTCCATTTCCTAAGGAATCACATTCCACAATAAAGGCTTTTGTGAAGTTTTGTGTAGCTAAGACCGGTGTTTGGCACATTGCCTCTTTAAGATGTTCAAAGGCCTTAGTTGCTTCTAGAGTCTAAGAAAATGGATCTTTCTTCAGTAATGTTGTTAGAGGTACCATTATTCTCCCATAATTCTTAAAAAACTTGCAATAATACCTTATCAACCTAATAAATCCTTGAATATGCTTTATGGTTGTGGGGATTTTCCATTCCTTAATGGCTTTAATTTTGTTAGGGTCTACCTTAACACCCATATGAGATACAATATGAACCAAATGTTCCATCTCCTGTATTCCAAAGAAACATTTGGAGGTTTTTGCATATAATTGTTTCTCCTCTAATATTTTAAGCACCCTATCAACATGTTGAACATGATCCTTCCAAGAATTGTTGTAGATTAGTATATCATAAAAATATAATTCTAAGGAAGAGTTTGAAAATAGAATTCATCAGACCTTGAAATGTGGAAGGTGTTAGTGTCTTTCAGTCTTGCCAGTCACCAGTGATCAAATGTACTTTTTCATTATGGTTGATAGGGTCCTAAGTCAATTTTTTGTAGTTTCAATAGGTTTTCAAATAAAAATTTGGTCACTGGTTAGTGTGTCTAGGTATGTTACTACTCCCTTCATTTCATGGTAAAAATGCCATCTTGGTCATGCCATCACTCCTTGTCAATAAAGAGTGTCTTGGTCACATCATAAATGAGTTATATAGGGGTCATGTCATCACTTTATGTCACCATTATGGGAGTAGTAATTAGGGAAACAATGTTCAAGGAGATTTCAACTTGTTTCAACATCCTCATTCAAACTCCATATACCTCCCTCAACCTTCCCTCATAAATCCCCTCATTCCATCTAAAACCTCTTTTTCCTTTGGAAAATCCTTAAATCCTAGCCAAAACCCATTTTTCCCTTGGAAAATTCATATCCCATTTTATATTTCAACTCTGGCCGAAATCCATTTTGTGAATCCCTTTAGCCGCATTTCCATTTTGTTTATACATTGCAACTCTAGCCGTGTTTCCCATTCCCCTTTATTTGTTTTTCATAAAACATGGCCACAAGTTTGTTTTATTATATAATTGCATTATATATAACCCACTCCCGCTGCAATAAACTGGGCCGCCAGGCCACGTGTCACCATATCGCTATCGGCCCTTCCCTTTTGCGATACAATAGCCGCTCGTTTCCCTTTCCCTTTTGCGATTGCAATATCGCACAAATCATAAGTTCTCTCCCCGCTGATATCACAAAGTCCCGTCCTGAACATTGATTACAATAAGCTCTCCCCTTGTCGACTATGATAGTTCTCATTCTATTGATTCTGATCACAATCACAATTCTTATATGTCAACAAACTCGCCAGCCCACGCCATTACGATTGCGATGCGATTGAAGCCTGACTGGACCCGACAGGATTATATGTTGTATTTAAAAAGTTTTGGGTCCAGTTTTGCAGTGAAGCCTTGATGGATGCGATAGTTTACACGATAGATTTGAAAATATTTCGGGTCTGCATCTGCATTAAAGTCCCATGTGCTCCTCTACGATTGTGATGTGATAAAGCGAGTAGACATGATATTTTGTATATTGCAGTTTTTGAAGTTTCAGGTCCAGCCCATCAAAAACACACTATGAAACATGGGTAAGACCTCTCTTTATTGCAATTGCGATGTACAACGACCCAGATTTAAACGGCCCGATTCAGTAGTCCCGGATCAACGGTTAATAATGTTGAAAAATGGCAACAAGAAATTGCTAAAAATAGAAGTGCTAAAAATAGCACTGCTAAAAATAGTAGTTTGGGTACCAGTGCTGGATTGGGAAACAGGGAATGAAAAATGGAAGTGCTAAAAATAGAAGTTCTATTTTTAGCAGTTCAGTGTGGATTCCTATTTTAGTCAGTCCCTGGACTAGAAATAGGAAGTAAAATTCGAATTTGATATTAACAGCAGTTTGTAAATTAATTAATTAATTCAGTTTGAGTTAATTAGTTAAGGAATTATGAACTTGAAGTCTATGTGAGGACATGCAACAGTTTCTCCTTTGATTGAGGGATTTAACCATCAGTTAAAGGATGAGGATGAGTTGTAATTAGTTGGCTCAGTTAACTGAGTCAAGTCCAGTTAGATTAATTTAACAAGTTGTTAAATTAATGAGATTCAGTTTGTTAATGCTTGCATGCATGTAACAACTGGTATTTTTAGATAACTGAAGATTCACTCATGGATAACTCATGCATGTCAGTTCAGACAGAGACCCAATTGAGATCAGATGGAGGGACAATGTACTATCAGTTGCTAGGATATTCCTTGGTGAATATTCCTTGCATGCAGAAGGAATATTATTCCTTATGGATTGCATAGTTGGACCTGAGGTTACAGCAGGTATGATGTGGCCAATTCACACATGTTATGACATTGGACCCCAATCAAAACTGTGCAAGGAAATAGGATCTTGGAGGACTTGTGCAGCCTATATATACAGGCCTAGGTAGTCCATGAGCTACATCATCAGAGTACAGAGAGAGCAGGATAGCTTTTGAGCTGATTCTTTTTGTATGTTGTTGAGGATTTCCACTTGATTGATAATACAGAGATGGGGTTTTAGGCTGGTGCTTTCCCCAAGTTATATCTTCTGTGTTATGGTTGATTACTTCTCATTCTCAGTTATATATGTTCATGCTTGATGTTGCTCATGTTTAATTAAGCTTCCACAAAGTTTATGGTAGATGTAGATCTAGTATTATGCTTTAGTACATTACATATATCAGTTTGATCTGCAGGTGAAATTTCTACATGATATCAGTGAGCTAGCTGATTTGTAGAGAAAATTCTACAAATAAATCCTCCCGGATGGTCAAAATTAGTTCATTTTCTACGCTCCCGACCACGATTTCTCGTTGTTTTTCATGTAATTTCCCAACTGAAATACCATGGCCTCCATTCACAGAGCACCAAATCATCCATTATGCCTCCACTTAGAGGGTGGCGAGGACCTTTCCAACACGTTTTAAGCAAAAAAAGGACAGAGGACAACATTGCGCATTTATCACAACAGTTTTCAAAACAGAATGCAGTGAAAAGTGGAACAGTAGGGCATTTCATCAACCAGTGGGACTAGCAACAATGTCTATTTGAGGCCTCAGTTACCACCAGAATGCCCATAACAACACCAGAAACTTAGCCGAATGATATTATTAGCAGTCTAAACTATTTTTTAAATTTTTTTTGTAATAAATTTTGAATTATATTTCAAGATATTTATTTATGTAAATGATTGTATAAATACTTCAGATTTCGAAGTATTGTGGTTGGATGTTTGTGAATCATAGCTTGGAGCTAGTGTATATTTTTCAGTAATATAATAGGTAGTTGTAGTTATTCTCTTGGGATTCTTGTGGTATGCTTCTGTGATAGTGTTTTTCTCTGATATTTCTTTTTCCTACCAACTCTATGCTTTCTTGTCATCATCTCATGAGTTTTAAACATAATTAATAAGTTATATGCTTTGTTTTGATGAGATATTCATGCAAGTGTTCTTTCTTCTTTATGAATGAATTCATGGTTACATGCTCATTCTGATCCTCTACCTTTTCATCTCTGCACCACCACAACAAACTATTTCTGTCACTGATCATGCCTACCTTGCCCCATTATATCTCTGCAATTGATCATTAGAAACCTTAGCCTAGTCCTAGATCTATGATCTTCATCCAGCAAACCATAAAATCAAGCACCATTGAGCTTAATATCTAGCCTAACATCTGAAATCCCTCTCCAGTCACTTCATTGGCTGCGAGATTCTTGAGAGAACCCTCTTTAATTTGGTAGGGCTAGCTGCCAAGTCTAAATATTGGTTTGAGGTTACCTCCTTGGCTTCCTTTCTCAGCTTTGGGACACTGAGGAGTGCTAACAGAAGGTTCATTAATAAGGCCAAAAGCCATGAATAAAAATTCATAATGACCCTCATGAGTTTTGAATGTTGTTTTCGAAATGTCTTTAGACTTCATTATAATTTGATGATACCCTAAATGGAGATCCAACTTGGTTAAGTAAATTGCTCCATGTAATCTATCCAACAATTCATCAATGACAGGAATGGGAAATTTATCTTTAATAGTGAGAATTTTGAGCTCCCTATAATATGGATAAATACACCATGATCCATCCTTCTTGTGCACCAATACTATTGAAGCAGAGAAAGAACTTTGACTAGGTTGAATTATACCAGCCTCTAGCATTTCTGCAACCATACGTTCAATTTCACTCTTTTGGGAATAAGGATATCTATAAGGTCTGATGTTTGGAGGAACACTTCCTGGAATCAAATTAATAGCATGATCCTGATCACGAATAGGAAGGAGGCCTTTGGGAGTCTCAAATACCTTGGAATGATAGTTCAAGGCATTTTGGAGATTCAAAGAAATAGATGATTTTGATGTTTGAACCTCTAGTGAGCATAATTGTGCAATTACGCCTCATTTTTATTTCTTCATAAGTTTTTTTATGCCTTTAGAGCTGATTATATTTCCTAGTTTCCCCACGATACCTTTTAATTAATCTTCCTTTCCTTCCCAAAAAAAATTCAAGAAAAGTTCTTGAAAATTAAAAGTTATCATCCCCAAAGATTGTAACCATTGGACTCCTAGTAAAACATCATCACAGCCCATTGGAATGGAAAGAATTGGACTATTCAATACATATTCCCCCATGATTAGCTTGATATTATGGAAATTTCTATAGTAATTTATAGTTCCTCCATTTGCAACCATCACTTGACACTCTGGTGTTGGATACAAGAAGCAATTCAAGTCCTTGGTTATCTTCTTGATATATCCATCTATCTTAAGAGTTTGAGGAGTGGTAAATCTTGCGAATGCATTACAAGATATTGTCAAATTCATTTCTTCTTTCTCTGGGGTTGGTTCCTAGTGCATATCCTCCTCTTTTGATGTTTCTTGTTCCTTTTCTTCCTCCTATTCACAATCTATGTAGAATAACTTATTCTCAGCACACTTATGGAATTTAGTGTATTTGCTATCACAATTGTAAAAAATCCATTTTTCTCTTTTTTCCTCCAATTTTTGTGGTGTAAAACTTGTAGGTTGTGGAAGACTAGGAGCAACAACACTTCCATCTTTATATTGTGAGTGGTAGGCTTCCTTGTTGCCATAATTTTTCTTTCAACTTTTCTTGCCACCTTGAATGCCTTCTCCAATGAATCAGGTTCCTAAAGAAGAACCTCATGTTGGATGTTATCCTTTAATTTCCCTATAAATACATCAATCCTATGCTCCTATGGAATATCAGTTACCCTAATATTCAATTTTTGGAAGTCTTCAATGTGCACCGTCATTGAACCCTTTTGTTTGAGATTTATCAATTTTATAAAGAAGGTGTTGCTCTTTGTATCTTCATAATGTGCTATCAATTATACCATAAAAATTAACCAAGTGAAAAGTGGTTTATAAAACTTTATATACCATACAAATTGATTGGGTTCTAAATATAAAGATTCTATACCTACCTTTTGTGAGGGTTGCACATCATGTAGATAGAAATATTGCTCCATCTGTAGTAATCATGTTACCATATCCTTGCCATCAAACTTAATCATAACGATATTTTCAATGTGGTAGGTCTTAAACCCAAATTTAGAGTCTCTAAAATAATTATTAATATTTATTTTGTTCTCATCATGAGTTTCATGGAACACTTTGTCACCATTCGGAAGCATTTCTAGTAGCAACTTTGTCAAACCCTTCTTCAAAACGTCCATTTTTTAATCTAAAGTATCCATGTTCCCTTTTAAACCATCCATGTTTACATTCATCATCGCTTCCAATTCATTTTTGGTTCCTCATTGTGAAAGTGAAATTTGTTGCACTTGGTCTCATAATTTTGATATATCATGCTACATTTCTTCCTCTTCTTCATGTGTCATAGAAGAGATTTCTAGTTGCTTAATAGGTGTGTCCATTTTTTTTGTTTCGAGGGATTTTGGAATTAAAAATTATATCTATTCTTCTCTATGCCCTTTGAATCACTTCAAATTTATTTTTCAAACAAAAGTTATGCAAAATTTTAAAAAATTACACACTTTTTTCTTGTTTTTTAGGAGCTCGAAATTGAAACTGTTTTATCTCTGTAATTTCGAATCTCCAAGGTCTAAAATTTCATATTGTGGTATCAATTTGAGTCTTCTTTCCAACCCCACAAGTCAAATTGATATTGTATTTCTCAAGAAAGCGTTATTCCCAATCTCCCATAGTGGCCTAATTATCGACTGGTTCAGTAGAGCGAACTTGTACGGAGTGACACATATCATTGTTTTGAGCTTTGGACCTGAAAATGATTTATGAAAAACCGAATTCCATGCACTTTCTGCCAATTTTTATGAAATTCAAATATGATGCTCGGAGACGAAGTTATGAAGATTTTCCCTAGGTCATTTGTTTGAGATTGAATTATGGAGCCTGCAAAAAAGCTTACTTCCTCGATTCATATATATGAAAATTTAATGAACCAAGATCTGAAATTAGTACACAAAGTGCACCAATATTTCAGCTCCACGTGGTTAAAACTTTAGCTTCTGAAGCCTCATATAAAAACGGTTACAATGAAAATTCCAAGATGTCTTGTTTGAAGAAGCAAAACCCTAGAATCCAAAGCTCTGATTCCAAATGTTATGCAACCAACACACAAAATAGAAGAAAAGATAGATCAACAAATTAAAAATTAGACTCTTCGAGGGGGAAACCTCCTTAACATTACATAAATGAACAATTCCTGGATGATAGAAATGATAATACCTCCTTGGTATATATAGGAGTCTAAGGGGTCACAATATAATGAAAGGCTACATAACAATAATAATGTAAGGGCACAACAATAACAATAGTGGGCTTCTATGGGGCACAACAATAATAACATGTGGGATACATGGTCTAATCAATAAAAATAGGGGGATACACTAACAATAACAATAAGTGGAAAACAATAGTATTATAGGGACCTAACAGAGTTAGGCTCCCATCTTCGTCTGAAAGATGTTATGTTTGTACCTGGGTTGAAGAAGAACTTGATCTATGTAGCTGTATTGAAGGATAGAGGCTATGATGTTGTTTTCAGTAAGGGGAAAACCCGTTTGAAACATGTAGCTACAGGTAAAGTGAAGCAGATTAGAGTTAGAGTGAAAAATCTCTATAATCTAGAGGTAGATTTTTCCATGCATGCAACTCTACCTCCATGACTGAGCTGGGGTGATGTAGAGCCTTAGTCCTAGAGTTGTAAAATTGGGTAGATTCCATAGGAGAGGAATAGAGGTTAAGTATACTCCTCACATGGATCATTACCTTGGTACAGGGGCCCACAATATTTAGTAGCAGAAGGATCAGTTCCATTTGGTGAAATCAGATGTTGAGGAGCACAAAGAAATGTTGATAGTAGTGTAGGAAGCATAGCGCAGAATCAACAACAATCCAATTTTGCGAGTAGACAATTACGAAGACATAGGTGATTCATATTTTGGATGCTTCTCAATTTTATTTGTTGTTGTAGCAACAACAATAGTAAGAGGTAGTTTTGTAGTACATTCCATAAGAGTTGGGTTAGGGTTGTGTAAAATCCCTTTCTTGCTAAGAGGGATTGTTAGAAATTGTAGCAAGAAAAGCTAAATTTGACTTGTGCCTTAGTAAAATTTAGTAATTCATTTTTCCACATTAGCGGGATGACTTGGATGGTAGTTAACTTGTGTGACATGTCCTTGTCTACTAGTTAACTCAGTAAATTCGAGTTTGTAGGCTAAGAGTATAGTTCTGCATGTATTGATTTCTAATATTTAGAAATGCAGTTGAGTTATTGTTAGTTGAACTTAATTAACTGATCTCTAGTCATTAATTGAGTTAGTTGAAGGTTAGTTGAGTAGTTAAGATTGTTGTTAACTCACTCATCTCTCAGTTAACTAATCAATCAACTAAAAATAGACACAATAATGCATGGAATTCGAATTTCCTTGTTAAGTTGGAGGAAAAGACATGATTTTATTTATATTTGTATATTATTGAGTGTATGATGCTTTTGCAGAGCAAGTGATTAATTCCTCAAGCTATTGTGCAAGGAAATAGAGAATTTCTCCTATTTTTTAGGCGCTAATTCCTCCAGGATTGTGCAAAGAAATAGGAGGTTGGTTGAGGCTTGATTTCATTAAGTGTTGGCCATAGCAAGTCAGGAAGTAGGAGAACATGATTGCAGTGGAAGGTGTGCTTCAGAGTTGAAGAAAAACATTGTAATTGTCTCTCTTTCTCATATGAATTAATGCAAATAAGTAGAGGATTTTTTCCCAATGGGTTCCCCTGTAAATAATTGTGTTCTTATGGTTTTAATGGTTTCATGTCATTGCATGTGTTTCTAAATTGTGGTTTCCTTTTTGCAAAATAGTAGAGGAAATTTTTGATCTCTTGATTTCAGTTTGATTTCATTATTAGTAGCAAATTTTTATTAATTTCTACAAGATCATTCAAGGACTATTTGTAGCATTTTGAACTTGCAATAACCCTTCTAAATGGGTATTGATGTGAGTGGGTATGTTGTGGT
The DNA here is from genome assembly GCA_031772625.1 of Pinus tabuliformis. Lineage (NCBI taxonomy): Eukaryota > Viridiplantae > Streptophyta > Pinopsida > Pinales > Pinaceae > Pinus > Pinus tabuliformis. The sequence goes on from CM062807.1 coordinate 384,027,930, forward strand.
AGTAGTCTTAATTCAGGGAGGAAGGTTTGTATGCTACCATTATGAAGTATTTCATGGGGAACTTCTTAACTACCCTACCTACGACAAGGAGCTATGTGCTCTGGTGTAAGCTATGAAGAAATGGAAACCATATTTGATGGGAAATGAGATGGTAATCCACACAAATCATCAACTACTACAATACTTGTAGGCATACAGTAAGCTACAAAATACTAAGTATTATAAGTGGATGGAGTTTCTACAACAATTTCATTTAGTGATAAAGCATAAGAAGGGAAGCACAAACAAGTTGGTCAACATGATTTCAAGGTTACCTGCATCAAATATCATAAGTTTTGGAACTCTAATGCACATGGAACCATTCACCCATGATGCATATAGAGAGTAATATTCAAAGGACGAGGACTTCAAGGAGGTTTTTTAGCAGTTATAGAGCCAGAGTCATGTGCATGATGGTGATAAAACAATTAACTACCATCTCCACGATGAGAATCTAAAGGCTAGATAAGTTATGTGTTCCTAAAGGTGAGCGATTACGACTGATTAGAGAGGCTCACACCTATAAGGTTTCAGGGAACTTTTGTGTAGGGAAGAAAAAAACCAACTTGAAAAGCTATGTGTATTGGCTAAAGATGAAAGAACATGTAGCTAGATGTTGGCATCCCAACTGACTCCCCTTTCATATTCAAAATGATATCGCATCCTCCCATATGTTTGCATTTTTTCTTTTCACTTGATCGATAAAATGAATATTTTTTAGCTTTGTTTATCATCTAGATCATGGTGAATCTATGTATGTGGTCTTAACCAAAATTTGATCTCTTACTAGCACTTAGTCTTCTTATTTTGACCATGTAACTTTTGCTTTGATGCCATTTTATTCCTAGGATTCTCATTTGATCTTGGTCCAAATCCTTGGTATAGTTTTCATTTTATTCAAATATTGGTTATATATTATGATGATTGCATATCGTATATTCAGATCGGATTATGAGTTTTGGTGAATGATATTTTTAAAAACCTTTAGTTTTGGCCTTTGCATTGTTTTCAAATCATTTGATAGGTATATGTTTTGATGCATGTTTTATTGTATTTCTACATTGGTCATGTTTTATATTGTTCATCCAAATATATCACCTTGGGTTTTTGTCGAAACTATGCTTATACCGTTTTGGGCTATGGTGAGATTTATGTGATAATATAATATTTCGGTCACAATTAAACATGCTTATTATTTCCACATCCCGAGTGATATAGGGTGGTGCGAGATGGATTGGGTATGATTAACTTTGGATGATGTCTTTCCTATTTGGCATTACTTCCTTTCAACACCTGTACACATCGTAACCTATAGCCATAACTTAACATAAAAAACATTAAAATATTCCATAGTCGTGATTGACCTCTGGTACATTCTCGAAGCTACGTGTTATGATCTCTCAAATTTCTCTGTAGGGTTTTCATTTTTTATTTTTCTCGAGTTTCCATTTCCCTCTATGTCTTTCTCGGTCTCTCTACAAATTTCCAAGACTTTGGCATTCTATGTGCCTGTTTTTGAGTATGTCGAGCTAAACCATAGCACAAATTTTGTTTATGTAAACACCCATGCCCATAATCAGAACAAAATTGGAAATGACTAACCTTGTCGAAGCTTGTGATGAGTATCAATCCCTTTTTGAGAAGGTGAGCTGGTGGAATTTTATATTACATTTCCATGGTTTAATAATGGTGTTGTCAAATCCTTCACTTCCCCTTTCAATGGAAAGGGAGCTAAGCTTGGCGACTTGGGAATGGTGGTTGATGTTAGTTTTATATCTGAATCTACCTCCCTCCCCACTAAAGGTGAACAATGGTCTAACAATTGTCTTGCAAGACATACCATGGTGAAATATTATGGAGCATAAAGGCAAGGGTTACTCAGTAAAAGGTATGCATGTGAATAATCACAAACGAAAATAGAGAGATTTATTATATTTCATATGCCATTATATAACTTGCTCGGGTCGATATACCATGGTGTTTTTGTATCATATCCGACTATTGATGGTTTCTCTAAGTCATGTTCTTAATTTACCCTATTTCTTGCATAAGAGTTTAGCCAATATGGATAAAACCTATCATTCAGACTGTAAAAAGCTGGATAGGTCACTCTTCCACCATGGTATCATATATATTTTGGTTAAATTTCATTTGTCCAAAGTCGACCAACAATGGGAAAGTTTTCTCCTATGAAATGGTTTTTAGGAAACCCTATAGTTGGGTCAACATGAGGTTGCACCAGAGACTCCACTTAACCCTCCCTCTCTAGTTTCGGCTCCACCTGATGCTTATGTCGACAAGGTGGATATTTCTAAACATTTTGGCCTTGAACAATAGTTTGATTCCTTTAGTGATTGTAGGGGTGAAATCCTTGAACCTCCATCGACTTATGTCACCAAGAACAGGGAAAATGAAACTTTGTTTCATCATACTAAACTAAAACCAAAAGTTAATAAACATGTTGAAAATGTGAAGAAGCTGGATACTGACCTTGATACAGAACCTGCATGTCAAGAAACAAATAGTTAGTGTAAACAGAATCTTGAGTCTAGTGTCAAGGTTAAGCAAAGAGAAAGAAAAATATCTAGGCTAAGGTGAAATAGGTGATTGATTCCTCAAGCTAAATAAATATTTGTTGATCTTGAAGCTAATAAAGAGCCCGTGCCTAAAAATACCAAGCCCGAGACTCAAGAAAGCTTGAGTTTTTTTTATAATAAAAATAATATGCCTGAAATTGATAGTGATTTTGGGAAAGTTGCTTCTAAATACTTGTTATATTTATACTAGCATCAACAGTTCCTATTCATTGTACCACACTTCAATGGTCGAATTAATTAGCTTATGCAAGAAAATGAAAGACTGAGGGTTTCCCATTGAGCTAAGGAAACACACCATGAAAAAAAAAATTCCAAATCACTGAAAAAATCATAGATTGTTGACACACACATTGTAGTAAAGTCATCATGGATAGGTAATAATTTCTCTAGACCTTGATGATCCAAATGATTCTAAATAAAGGTTTTTATTTTTATTTATGTCCCGGCCTTTGGATATTTTAAGGTATGTTGTTGATTTTACTTTAGTTACTAAAATTAAAAGGGTGTTACAGAATCAAAGGTTCTATAACAACCCTATTTCTTGATTATGTCAAATAGTAATCTCGTTTTCTTAATTTGTCATAGGTCTCCATGTTGGTTAAATAATTTCTCTCACCTTTCGTGGAACGAATACCTATGGATAACCTATAACAATTGCAGATACTGGAAAAATAATTCTTGTTAGTTACCATGTTTCTGTTCTTTTATGCTTTGGGATATGACCAACAAACCAAACAAACAATGTCTATTATTTTGTAAACAGACAGTTTCAATTTTCAACTAATTTTTAGACATAGTTAGTTACAATACTCTGATATAAACCTCCTATTTTGTAATGAAAGGGGGTACCTATAGTATTACAAAGAATATTGTTTTTGAAGAAAATAAAAGTTTTCCAAACTATGTATGACTATGAAATATTTTATAATTACACTTTGAGTTGTAAGACTTGATTTTCTTCAGTTAGATTCTTATAGTGTCTTTATTGTTTCATAGTCATTGATATTTATCATCTACTAGCTTTTGTGTAATTTTATTTATCAGAATACACTAGATAGACGTTATTATTTGGGTGGTTTTAATCCATAAACAATTAACAACTTATTATGTTTCTTTTCTGCCCTACATTGTTTCAGCTTTTATACATTATTATACGATCAATATCACCTCTAGTGACTTGTGTCCTAAGATAGATAATCAATCTGGGCATATAAATTTGGTTTAGATTTATGTGGTTTTATTCTAGAGGTTTAGAATTTTGATAATGTCATCTTTACATACAAATCGAATTGGCATCTTGTAGCAGTTCTTGAATTTATATTTTAATTTTAATTATTTTCTTGTAGGTTTGATTCACAAACAAGTAATTAGATGATTATTTCTTCTATGCAATTGTTACAGTAACTCTCTGTATATCAACCACGTGGTAGTAAGTAGATTGCATCTGTTAGATTGTTTTGCATTAATTCTTGATGTTAGATACAATTTGGTCTGCATCCATTCAAAAGATAAGAGACTTGTATTTTATCATTTGTATGTGTTTTCTTTTGCATCAAGGATTATTATTTTCTTTCACTTTAATTTATAAATTCATATATAAAATAAAATTAGGAATTGTATTTCTTATTGTTTCTACATATAATTATATTTCATTTCTTTCAGTCCAGTTACAGTTTGTTCCAGGGATAATCCTTTGTATCATATTCTTGTATATTTGTATTATAATTATTTCTTTTATTTTAGTACATGCTTTTTTGTAGTACATTATTGTATAATAGCACTTGAATATAAATTTTAAATTTTATATATATATATATATCTATATATATATATATATATATATATAGAGAGAGAGAGAGAGAGAGAGAGAGAGAGAGAGAGAATAAAATAGTGTAAGAAAATATACAGTTCCTTTGTTCCAATTGTTTTACTTTGTCTTGATTGTTTTGTTTCATTTGCGTTATTAAATTGATATTTGATGTATTATATTTAATTAACTATTTGTTTACAATATTAGGAACATTAACAATCGTTAGTATACATTAGTTTTAGATTAGTTTTAGGTTAACCATAGTTAGTTAGGATTAATTTTCCCCTGGCTTCTTCTTTGCATTAAGAGGAATATGAAGGCTAACAGAGCCTTAAAACTCATCGAGGACAATCACACCAAACAACTGGGGCTATTTTAAGAACTATGGTCTCGATCGTTTCTCCCTTGTTGACTAGGGTGCCCAAAACCTGCATCAACACTAGATTCATATGAGGATGGATAATTTGTTTTACCAACAAGCATGGTAATAAGAAAAAGGCTTTATATCATCCTTTACTGGCACCCACTCATCCTTGGGAAAGCATTTCCCTGGAATTTGTGAGAGTTTTACCGAAACCAAGAATGGAAATGATTACATGTTCCTAGTAGTTAACAGGTTCTAAAAGATGTGTGTTTTGATGTCCTATAAAAAGACCATTAGTGATAAATATGTAGTGAACTTGTTCTTTGGACAGGTTTGGATGCACTCCGGGATACTAAGGGTCATTGTTTTAGACATGGACATAATATTTTATCAATACATTTTGGACTATATTGTGGGAGAATATGGAAATGATGTTAAATAGGTCTATGACATTTTATCCACAGACATAAGGGACAATAGAAGTAGTCAACAAGACTTTGGTGCAACTTTTGAGTGGTTGCAATCAGAAGTATCCAAACACTTGGGATGAAAATTTGGTGTATATACAACACTCTTATGATATATTAGTCCACACTTCTACCGGTAAGTCCCATTTGAAACGTTTTTGGCTATTTTCCACCTTCACCTTTGTATATTGCATATGGGTAGCAAGGAAAAGTGAGCGAGGACCTTACGGGGGATGCCTTAAGGGAATAATTTTTTCTTAGAAGACTAGGTATATCCATCTACAAGTACAAGAGAAACTAAAAAAGTCACAGGAAAAAAATAAGGCTAGGCATGATCAACACAGAACAAAGGTCCTTGAAGGTGGGAGACAATATGGTTATAGTTGAACAAAGAGGTTATAGGGTCCTGGTAAGAAAATCAAGGATCTATAATATAATCACTTTTAGATATTGGAAAAGGTGGGAGATAATTCCTATAGACTCAATCTACCCCCATACATGCACATTTACTTAGTGGTGAATGTAGATAATATGAAACTTTATGAGCCTTCCATGCTATATCTGGAATAGGAATAGGTCCTACCATCTATAGAGGACTTGGCACTAGATGCTTAGGAAAATTTTATAGAGTATATGATCTTACATAAGAGGTCCAAAAATAAAATACAATGGCAACCTGGCCTTTGGTTTATTGGCTTGAAAGGAAAGATTCCGGGCAAAGCTAAATAGTACACCTGAGAGAAGGTGGAGGAAAAATTTCCTCACCTTATTCAATAAAATATTTTTGGGACCAAAAATCTCCAAAAATGGGGAAGTGTGATATGGATTGGATCATTATATTATTTTTTAATCCGTTTTGATGCTTTTAGAGAAGAACACGTGGATGAATAAGCTCATAGGACCATTTTTACTAGCGGGACCCGGTTTGACAAATTAGGATCTTAAACCTTCTGGGCACAGTTTGAGGCATCAATGACGCCTTTTAGGGTACAAATTTCCCAATTTACGTTGCACCTTTATTTAATACTCTACACATAGAGACCTCTCCAATGGCGTAAGAATCACCTTAATCGAAGTCTGTATGCAAAAGCTATGCGACTTGGAAGTTGACCTTCGTGTTTTGACCATGACAATACGAGAGGATGCCCGTTGGCACCTATTACTCATAGAAAATGGGATAGACATGTGATCATGATGAAGTGAACTCTAGAAGAGCTAATTTTGTAACTCTATTTTAGAGTTGGATTCAAACATAACCACTAGTAGTCTATTGGGTTGTGTTATAATAAGGTCACTAGCAAGAAAAGAGTCCTATTGTTTTCAAGGGAATTTTGTTCCATATAAGAGCATGATAGTTGAGAGGGATATTTAGAGAGCACATATAGAGTATTTGTGCACTTTAGTAGCCCAAATGACACATACCTTACTTCTTTGTACTTGCAACTATTTTATATTCAGAGAAAGAGAGCAGATCCACCTCACCTTCTAGTTAGGTTTTCTCCTGAAAGGGTTTCACAAGATATATGTTGTGTTAATTTTGGTTTGTAAGTTTTTATTTCACTTTTCTCTATTTTTTCAATGTTATAATTTTCAAGCATGCAAAATAAATAGTATTTTACAGATCCAAAAATCTAAAGAGAAATAAATACTCATAGTGTAGATTTTAGATTTTTATGTATAATTTTGTCAGATATGTCATGACAAACTATCTAGTGTAATACCCACGACAATTTATGGATCACAACCTTCACTTCCATCTTGAACAAGGTTTTTTAATGGTCCATGGCACTCGAATTGGGTGGATCATTTTCAATTTTTTTCTTAGACTCCCTCTTTGGTTCTTCCCGGTCCCAACATCTCTCGTTTGATCTTACTTCTACGTTAGAATCTCCTTCTCCAAATATCCATATATTATTGGTTAGGGACATCATGAGGAATATCACATTATAGCTTATATCTACGACTTCTGCTTCGAGCTGCACAAACCTCTCTTTTAAGGGATCTTGAGGGTTATTAATAGATTCATCAGCCATGGTTGGGTTTTTATGACTTTCAAATAAGTTGATATAGATCCTATAAAACTCCCCACAATATGCCCAAAGAAACCCAATCTAATACTAATATGGTTGATGGGTAATTTAATTGTGCTTTAAATTACTTTACATTAAATTTCCAATCCAGGATCGTAAACTTGTGAAGTATACGACACAATATATGCCGAGTATATGCTTGGAGTTTAGCTTTCAATTATAAAGGAAATAAATTGCAATGAAAGAGATTTCTACTCTATAAAAACAAATAAATTGAGATGAAATGAAATATTAATCTAGAAAATCTTTAGAGAGTTAATCTAGGAAAGCATGTACAATTAATCTATGAGATCATGGAATCTTAATCTATTAAAACCTGTGAACTTAATCTATTAAATCATGAGAATCTTTATTCCATTAAAGTAAATTTAATCTATGAAAACTTGTAAATTTAATATATAAAGCATTTGAAATCTATTTCTATGAAAGTAAGCAACTCTAATCACAAATGAAAATGCTTTAGAATTTAAAATTTGTTGTATTTTTATATTTCTCAATAGTTTGATTGCAATATGGAAAAGAACGAAATGACAATTAGAAGCTTGAAAATAAAGCATCTATGACAAGTAAATAAATCAAATCATAAGTGATCATTATAATGTAAATTATTTCTCAATTAAAAATACTAGAGAATTGTGATGACTTCAAAAACTAGATTGATTTAGGTTCAAAATGAGTGATCTCGTTCTAAATTTAATCGAAAGTTCAAATTCTTTTTTCTATTGATATATTTTTTGCTCGTAACACGAAATATGAAAAATTACATTTGAAATATCTATTAATATCTCCAAAATCGTGTACCGTTTTGAAGAAATTCTCGCGGTTGCAACTAAATTGGCTCATTCTTCACAAAACCTGTGTTTTAGTTTGTTGATATCTATCTTAGTTTGCCTAGAAAATGCATTATAAGTTGACTGGTTGAAAATTGCTACTAATCTAGATCACCATCTTCAATCAAGTGTTGAAGGCTCACACTTACAACACTAAGCAAAGTGCTACTTCTGATCTGCAAAAGAAACTAATTTAAAACATAAGAAAAGTAATATAAGTTACATATATCATAAAACTACATGAATTATAAAACTATAAATTATAACAAAACAATAATATAAAACTATAAACTAAATAACACAAGAACTTATCAAATGTGTTTTATTCCATCATAGTTTGGAATTATGCTCCAAGAGTTCCTCTCTTTGAATGGAGAAGGCACTCCTATTTATACAAAAACTAAGACGACTAACCAATAAAGGTAGATCCAAAAATATCTCCTAGATCAATACATCTCTCCTAAATCCACTAATCTCTCCTAGATCCACAAATATCTCATGTGGTTACAACCGTGTGTTAACATCTAGTGAGTAGCATCTCTACACATCCTCTCACAAATATCTGAAATATTCGAGAGGAAATATTCTCAAAACTTCCATGATTCTTCTCCATCAAACGTGTTTGAGTGATTATCTCAAATCTTCCTTAAATCTTTAAGGGTTGAAGATGAAATTAGAATTTGAGACTAAGTGACAAATATGACATTGTTGGAGTCTTCAAAAATTCCTACAAATATCATAAAACTCATCCAACTTTTAGATATAAGTGAAAACATGTTATTTTTCTAATATTTAATCATAAATTCACTCAAAATACTAAAATTATTGCATTGGAAAATAGTAAGGTTAAACTCATATATAATCATAAAAATGTTCTTAATGTAAGGTTATAGGATAGTGGAATATAAATTAAAAGTGAATGAAAAGAAGATGAAAAATATGACATTTTGGAGACCCAACATTCCCGCCCCCCCCAACCCCCAACTGAATATGTTGCGTGTCCTCATGCAACCTTGCATTAATTATCATGAACTGAAGTCATCTTATTTTCTATAGCCTTTTGGAGTGAGAGATTATGTTTTATCAACAGGTCATTTTGTGACTTGAGATACTTTTCCCATATTTGCACCTTTTTTGAAGTCTTCTTCAGTTCTTTCTTTTTCTCAATATCTTGCTATTGTGGAGCCTTCTTTGAAATATAGAATATGTGGAAGCTCCTGTGGTTGGTTCTTTTGTGGCAACCATAAGTATTGCAAGTGTTGGTTCCGGTGTAGCAATGATTTTCTTTTACTCTACCTCTTTCTACAACAAAGAATACTAGGAAATGCATTAAAACTTAAGGCCCATTCATATACATATCAACCAATATTTTCTCATAATCTAAATCATATTCATCTTTAAATCGAAGAGAAATAATAATTAGTTGGGAGAAACATGTTGGTCAACAATATATGAGGTGATGGAATATGGAATTGAAAAATGGTAATGAATATTCCCACCCCAATTTAAGGTGTTTTCTATATTTGGAAAATGGAGAAAGAACTGTAACATGGGAAATTTTCCAAATACGCATCTTTTAGCATTCAAGGAATTATTGATTAAATATTAGAAAACAACATACCTTCACCTACTTGAAAATTACATAAGCTATCCATATGGGAGATCTTGGTTGTCACCGATGATCATGGAATGTGAAGTGAAATAATTTGATCTGCTTCTTCTTTTCTTTTGGTTGTATAAATAGAGGATGAAATATGAAATTGGAGCCTTTGTACCTTCTTATTAATGAAACGAGGAACTAAATCTTGATTTATTGAAACACTACTACAAGTTGTTGCTTATATCACAACCCATATAGTCTTCACATATAACCCTGATTAGTACAATTCAATCTATGTGAATGGATTTAATTGAAGTCTAACATAGAAAGAATTCCTTGGATTGCTGACCAAATGTCAATCATTAACCATTGCGAGACAACCCATCAATAATGTAAATGAGTGTTAAGGTACAAGAGTGCATCTTGATAGGCACGAATGAATGTGTTGAAGTCGAGTCACCGACAAGATATAATAATCAAGAGACATTGTTGATTCCAATTTTTGTTAGCGAAGAGACTTTCTATTGATGTATGCAAGCTCCAAGGCACTTAAAATAATCTTTGAACTTGGTCCCAAATAAAGTGTTGAAGTCAATGGGACAAGATTTGTTGGAGATCGACCTTGAGGAATCCCACATCACCCAACTCAAGCATAGAACCAAAAATAATTTGAAGAATAATAATGAAAGATTAAAACCATTATGAAATTACATAACTTATTGTGAAATTTTCTCGCCAATTGCCTGGTTTTTAGGAAAATCTTGTATCGAATTGTGTCAGTAAACTAGTTTTCACAAGAGGACTTTTTTGTTTCTTTTTTTCTCTCTGTTTTTTTTTCCTCTTTAATTTTTTTTTCATCTATCCTACTCTAGTTGAAAAAATAAAAATTCTTTCAAGTATAATAATACTTCCAATGGATCCATGTGCATAACAGGATGAAAAATAAACTCATATGTGGGTTTGAAATATATTCTTTGATATATACCAGAATATGAGAGACCAACTGCTTTGATTGAGATGATGTCAAGAATTGTTGAAGAAGAGAGTGGTGCTCCAACTTAATGATTTTCTGGAACCAAAGTTCAATATAGTTGTGATGCCCTTGGTTCACTTGCTCATTTGGATAATTTTGTATGTCTTCTTCTTCCATGCTATTCATATATTCTAATATGGAATGGTCGATCTCTTGGATGCATAAAGGATCTAATGATAGGCATAGTAGAAATTCCTCGATCTCAGGTTCCAATGGTTGCTCTCCATCAGATGTGGTCCATGATTCTTTAGTCTTCCCTAGATCTTATTCTTCTTGATATTGTTCCTCAAAGACAGCTCGAGAATTTTTTTGTTGAAATACTCTTCTTTTTCTAAGATGAGCATCATTTAGATCAAGAGGAGTTGTTTGAAGAATTTGTACCTTGGAATTGTGAGTGGGTTGAGGTATTTTATTGTTGGGGGTTCAAAAATGGTTGTGCAGGTAGTGGATTGGAAATGTCTGTTTAGAGTGGTTCAGTAGGTGGTAATGGGATATGTTGAACAAAAGTCAATTGTGGGTGTAAATGAGGTTGTGGTGGAGGTGAATGGTATGAATAAAATTGAGATTGGTATTTAGTATAGTGAGGAAAATATCGAGGATATGGTTGATTTCTTTCATAAGGCCCTTTCCAACCTTGTTGCCAAGATTCGTTTTGAGGTTGGGATTGAGATGGACAAGGTTGCCAAAGCAAGAGTGTGTTCCAATTACTTTGAGATTGTTGTGCATAAACTTGAAATTGTAAAGTAGAATCCTGCATCATATCAGGTTGATGAGGCTACCATGGTCTCCTTGGAGCTACATAAAATAGTCGTTTAGGTGTTTGATTTGCTCCATTGTCCTTTCGATAAACTTCTTTTAGACCTGATAATGATGGGAAATCTTTAGTAGCATGTAATTCTACATAGATAACACAAATTTCAATGTTATCGAGTGGACATTAGTGTAAAGCATGTTTCTTTCTACATTTAGGGAAAAATATAAACAAAGTAGAATTATCAACTTTTTGCTTGTTTTTCATTCTTATCATATCAATCTGTTCACTTAAATTACCAAGAATATCTATTTTAAAATTATCAAGAAAATTTCCAAGTTCAGCTCGACTTACCGACCTTCATGCCGACATACTTACTGGATCTCGAGGGGATCTACCATACTTTGCTTTTCCTCTTGATATGTGCTTACATAATTCACAAATCTCTTCAAATGATAATAGAGAAACATCTCCTTTACCCATGAGATTAAGGAGATCAATCCATTCATCTTTAATTTCTCTAAGTAAGAGGGTTTTTAATGTATCAACTTCGGAATTATGTAATTTCCCCCTCTTAACATTATATGTAAATATCTCTACCATATCCTCAAGGCTCTCATCTTATTTTTGAGTCATTTTAAATATTTCCTCTTTAATATCATGATGTATACAATAGTCTTTATATTTTTCTAGAAATATCATTTTCATATCATCCCATGATCTTATTGAATTAGTCCCTAAACACATGAACCATTTAAGAGCTCTATCCTTCAATGTAGCCAGAAACAATTTCAATTTTTGAGCATTTAATAAGTAACCATAAGATTTACAAAGTATTTCAAATTCAAAAATAATGATTTTCGGGTCTTCTCATCTCATACCATGGAAGTTGGGAAGTAAAAAGGGAAAAAAGTTTTTCATTTTAACATTTATATTAGTAACCTGAAAGGGAAATACAAAGGGATCTCCTTCATTGTCAGCATTTACATCCATTTGTTCTACCTCCTCTACCACCATTTTCATCTCTAGGAGGCGGTCTTCTTCTACCTACAAAAGTATGAACTTTTGGTGTGGATGGTGATGTTGTTCTTAGTGCACGACATAATCTAGTGGGGATGGTAGGTGATTGAGGAATTGAATTTTTTTTTAAATTTTGATCTCTAATGAATCTACCTCTAAAATGCACTATAAAATGAGTGAAATTAAACTTATGCAACTAAAAATGGATGCAACTAAAAAATGACATGAAATTCAACAACTTCGATTAGGATAAACTTCACAATATGATGTGCAAGTTCTTACCTCTCGTCTTACCATTTATCCTTTCCAAAGTTGTTTAAATTAAATATAAATCTAAATTGAAAGTTAAATCCTATATATACTTCCTCGACAACGATGCCAAAAATGTTGAGCAATTTAATTATGCTTTAAATGATTTTACATTAAATTGTCAATCCATGATCGTAAAATTGTTAAGTATACAACACAATATATGTTAGGAGTTTAGCTTTCAATTCTAAAGGAAATAAATTGCAATGAAAGAAAGTTCTACTCTATGAAAACCAATAAAATGACATGAAATGAAATATTAATCTAGAAAAGCATTGGAGAATTAATCTAGGAAAGCATTGAAAAAATAATCTAGGAAAACATGTAAAATTAATCTATGAAATCTTGTAAATTTAATATATAAAAAATTTGAAATATATTTCTATGAAAGTAAGAAACTCTAATCACAAATGAGAATGCTTTATAATTTAAATATTTTTGTATTTTTATAGTTCTCAAGCACTTGATTGCAATATGGAAAAAAATGAATTGAGAATCAGAAAATTGAAAATGAAGCATCTACGACACGTAAATTAATCAAATCCCAAGTGATCATTTAAATTATTTCTCAACTAAAAAGATTTGAGAATTGTGACGACTTAAAAAACTAGATTTATTTAGGTTCAAAATGAGTGATCTCCTTCTTTATTTGATGGACAGTTTAAATTATTTTTTTTTATTGATATATTTGTTGGATGCAAAAAAAATATGAAAAATTACATTTGAAGGATCCATGAATATCTCCAAAACCATGAATTTTTTTGAAGAGATTCTTGTCTTGCAAGTAAATTAGCTCATTGCACAAAACCCATATTTTATTTTTTTTAGATCTATCTTAGTTTTCCGAGAAACTGTGTTATAAGTTGACTGGTCGAAAATTGCTACTAATCTAGATCACTATCTTCAATCAAGAGCTGAAGACTCACACTTACAACACTACACAAAGTGCTACCTTTTATCTACAAAAGAAACTAAATTAAAACATACGAAAAGTATTATAAATTACATATATCATAAAACTACATGAATTATAAAACTATGAATTAAAACAAATCAAGGATATAAAACTATAAACTAAATAACACAAGAACTTATCAAATGTGTTTTATTTCATCATAGTTTGGAATTATGCTCCAAGAGTTCCTCTCTTTGAATGGAGAATACATTCATATTTATATAAAAACTAAGATAACTAATTAATGAATGTAGATCCATAAATATCTCCTAGATCCATAAATATCTCCTAGATCTACAAATCTCTCCTAGATCCACAAATATCTCATGTGGTTACAACCATGCGTTAACATATATTAAGTAGCATCTCTACACATCCCCTCACAAATATCTAAAATATTTGATAGGAAATCTTATCAAAACTTCCATGATTCTTCTTTATCAAATGTGCTTGAATTATTATCTCATATCTTGAAGGGTTGAAGGTGAAATTCGAATTTGAGACTAAATGATCAAATATGACATTGTTGGAGTCTTCAAAAATACATACAAACATCACAAAACTCATCCAATTTTTAGATATAAGTGAAAATATGTTATTTTTCTAATATTTGATCATAAATTCACTCAAAATACTAAAATAAATGATTTGGAAAATAATAAGTTGAAACCCATATATAATCATATAAATGGTCTTAGTGTGAGGTTATAGGATAGTGTAATATGGTTAAAAGTGAATGAAAAGAGGATGAAAAAGATAACATTTTGGAGATCCAACAATGATCTGTAAAATGCTATGGATATTCCACTGGGAAATTCATCACAACATATCTACAAAGATATAATGAAAATCTTAAATATACACTATAAGGTTAATTTTTCCTTATATTTATGGATTCGTTAATTGTTGTGTTATGCTTATGCATGAAATGTATGAAATATAGAAAATAGAGAACAAACACAAATGTAATCACTCACAACCATAATAACACAAGATATGACCTAGTAAACCCTTATGGTAGAAAACCAATTAGAAGGTGAGGTTTCTTTGATCTCCTTTTCTCTAAATGTAAATCGGTTAATCCATAAATTGTCGTGGATATTCCACTAGACAGTTTGTCATAATAGATCTAAAAAAATTATAGTTAAAAATCTAAAATATACATTATTACAATTTTATTTCTCTTTAGATTTATAGATATGTAGATGGTTTTTAAGAGCATATACATGTAAATTAAAATTACGCAGAAAATAGGGAACAATGAAATAAAATCTCAGACACACACTTGACATAAGATATGACCTGGGAAACCCTTTCAGGAGAAAAAATCAGCTGGAAGGTTAGGTCGCTTTGCTCTCTTTCTCTAAATTAAAAATGGATGTGAGTAGAAAGAAGTATGGCCTATGGTCTATGGGATACTACAATGTACAATTTCTCTTTGTTTTCTTTTCCTCCTATCCCTCTCGGCTATTTTTTCTCATCTATGGAACAAATTCACTCGAAAGAATGGAATCCCTTTTCCTCCTAGTGGCTCAGTTATAAAACAACCCTATAGCCTACTAATGGTTAGTTTTGACTACCTCAACTCTTAACCATAGTTACAATATAGACTATTCTAGAGTCATCTTCATCATAATCACATGGCTAGCCCATTTTTCATGAATAATGGGGCTAACATGACATCCTCTCAAATTATGGTGGTAAAAATAGGAAGGTCAACTTCTAAGTGGCATAACTTTTGCATACAAACTCCAATTGATGTGATTGTTGTGCCATTGGAAATGCTTTTGTGTGTAGAATAGAAAAAGGGGTGGAACTAAAGTGGAAAAATTTTACGCACAAAAAGATATCATTTTATGCCTCAAAATCATTTCAGACCCCATTTTTCCAAACTGGGTCTCATCGATAAAAGGGTCATGTGCACTGATTCCTCCACTCTTTCCACTCTAAAAGCATCGATATGGATGTGAAAAAATATAATGATCCAATCTAGATCATAGATGCAAGAAAAAAGAAGGGACACTTGTAGCTTGTGGGAAACTACAATACACAAATCCTCTATGTTTTCTCTCGCTTTATATACTCTCATAGACTCTACTCATCTATGGAAAAAAATTCACTTGAATGGAATGGAACCTCTTTCCCTCCTAGTGGCATGCCATATAACATAGCTTGATTGCCTATTAATGGTTAATTTTGAATCCTTCAACTCTTAACTAGAGTTACAGTATCAACTCTTCTAGATTCTTCTTCATATGATCATGTGCCTAGCCCCTTTTCCATAAACTTTTGGGTGGCATAACTTTTGCATACGGACTCAAATTAAGGTGATTCTTGTAGCATTGGAAACGTATATGTGTGTAGAATAGTGTTGGGGGTGAAACACTTAAGAAACAAAGTTTCACCCCCAAAAATGCACTTAATGCCTCAAACTACTTTCGAAATGTTTTAGACACCAATTTACCAAACTGGGACCCATTGGTAAAATTGATCATGTGAGTTGATTCTTCCACTTTTTCCTACTCGAAAAAAAATCAATATGGATGAAAATTAATATAATTATCCCATCCAAATCAACCCTCCTCCCACTCCCTCTTCTTCTTATTCCCCAAATCATTTACTAACCTCCCCAAAGAGGTCAAGATCTGCTTGATATCTCTTAGGTTTCATCATTTGCCATATCATTGCCTAAGTAAAGATCTGCTTTGCTTAAGGATGCTTATATTTCTTATACGGGTCATTTTCCCCTTAATAGCCTAAGATTTGCATACTTAGCGCTCTCTCATCACATTTCATATTAACTGCTAACTTTATTATGTAACTCCTTATCTTTTTCCCCTCCCCCGACTAACGCTATGTTAATAATTCCCCTATATACTTATCCCTTCCCCTGGTTGAAATATAACCATAAGTATCGCTTGGGAATTACTAAGTTTACTTGAAACTTAGTAAGAACCCTCATTTCGCTCAAAAAACCATCTTCCTAAGGTGTTTGGACTCCTTCCAAAACACAAAAACCCCCTTCAAATGCCATCGGACTCACTCCGATGCATCAAGATCCCTTCCAAAGCTGTAAACGGCCTTTCCGATCACATTAACCCTCCTCCGATAAGTCTTCCTCTCCTCCGACGTGATATCGCTGTCGGAGGTCGCAGCATTCATTCATCGGCCCGCCCCTTTATACTCTCCCGATATCGCTTCGCCGATGCGATTTCGTAATCGGCAGACACAAGGTTTTTTTACCTATATACATACGCCCCCTCTCGTCCGTTGATGCGATATTGCTATCGCATCCGAAAGCATATCGCATCATGATCCATTCATTTTCGCAATATTTTCCATTATCACACAGCCGCATGCCATGTCGCCTTTCCGAAATTGGCGATCGCTCCCATCGCATCATATATATAAAAATCATTGCCCTCTGTCCTTGCCGATTGCCGATCTCTGAGTTAAAACCCCGCCGTACTGCCACGTCACCCTACCAGATCACTACCGTACTAGGACCCCTTGCTGACGTCATACTAACGTCATGCCGATGTCATCACTAAAGGAAGGCGCGAAGGGCGCAAATCGCAGCAAAGAGAGCCCAGAATGAAAATCTGAGGCAGTTTTCGATGCGCGATTAGCGCTTAGCGCTAATCGCGCATCGCTAAGGAAAAATGACCAAAATGGAAAGCCTCATATCGTTCGGCTTCCAAGAGGCCCGAAAATTCACAGTTTTAACAGGATTTCTTCATTTATGATTCCTATTCAAATCGGCCAGCACCAGTAGCATTCCAGAAGCCACGGAAATCATTTGCAGCAGCCATTCTTGCCTTGAAAGGGCAGAAAAGGGGCGATTTGACAGTTTCAAACACGCCGAGGGAGAGAAAATGGCCCGATTCAAGTGTCAAAGAGTATCAGAGGAAAGATGAAGCCCAGATTAAATTAAAGAGTATCAGTGAAGCGGCAAAGAGTATCAGTTCGAAGCGGGCGAACATTAAAAACCCCCAAACAAAGTCAAAGAAAGCGGTATAGCCATTTAAAGGCTCTCAGATCACAATTAATACACATCAAAGCCACTCAAGAGTAGGGGATCAAAGCCCAAAGCACAGTTATGGCTAAATGAAATGCACAGAGCCAAAAGGACAGATTTCAAATCATATTTTTGAGGCAGCTGCCCTGCGCGGCACTTAGATATCTTCTTGCATTTATTTCACAACAAGATTAGGTTAAAGAACTCGTTTTCCTCAGATCTGCTTAAGATCTGCTATAATGAATATTTTAGAAATTTTCCCTATATAAACCACCTTGATGCATTGTTTAAAGGGTTGGTTGGTTGAGTTGCCCCAAGAGAGACTCGCTCTGTATATCTGATATGTTTTCTTTAATCAAAGACTGCTGAAAAGCTTGGAGGATGGACTGTCTGATGTGTTGTTACTGTTCTGAAGAATGAATATGGAATTCTTGTGCTGCAACATGATCCAATAAGTGGCTCTTATCTCTGTTTTAAATTCATACATGTTTTTATCATACATATATCACCATCTAAGTTACAGAAAGAAAGATTAGCTTAGAATTTGCGTGGCTGCACTCTATGCTCAGTTTCTGTGACTTCTATATGTTTTCTTCTGACTCAGGCATAAATATGAATTCCTCATGGCTCGTATTTGCTCTGTTTCATTCATGTTTGACGGTTATCTAGGGATTCTTTATTGCTCCTGGATAGAGCTCATTCACCCTCCCTCTGTTAAGCTGAAAGAGAGATTCTTAATTGCCTCTCTTTTCTTAGCATTCAATCCATCTCCATTTAGCTTGAAAATTGTTTCATGTGTAGCTATCTTGCTCCATATTCCTCTTGTGACCAAGAAAATGCACCAGCAGTCCCACTCCTTGACTCCACGCCCAATGGTTTGAAACTCTCACACTATACTTACCTCTCTATTTGGAAGCCTCATCCATCCCACCAAAATCAAACAAAACCCCTTGAACTCAATAACTAGCCTAAAATCACCATCAACAAAGCTAAATCATAAAGAGAGAGCCCTCTCTGACTGCTGGTAGGCTAGGACCTGCAGTCCAAAGATTGGTTTGTGGTTACCTCGGCCGTATCCTTTAAGGAGCTTTAAGGACAACCTGAGTGATAACATAATGGCGACTCCGCTGGGGACTTCTTCAGATAATTTCACAAATCAAGTTGGAAAGCTCCACTGGGAAAGAATCTGACCTCCAAAAGTTTCTTTCTAACCCACTTTTCTTAGAAAAATCCCCAAAAAACAAGTTAGAAGCTGGCTCCTAAGAAGAAAATACATAATACCAGGTCAAACCCAGACCCAAATCCACCAGCTGTTTTTGAAAATCCGAATTTAATCCCAAGAAACCTCAGGAAATTAGAGCGAAAAGAAGACTTTGCTGATTCTAGTCCTGACATAGTTCGGCCAAGCGGTGTTCCCACCCCTGTCAAAATTTTATTTCGTTCAACTCCTAGTTCCCCTTGTTCCCTATCCACCTCTCAAAGCACTCCTTCCACACCTTCGTTCACTGCGCACGCTACCACTACTACTCCTGTTATCCCAGTTGTTCCAGCTGTTCCATTTATCCCTATTGCCCCACTTATACCTGTTAATATGGCTAATAGATATGCACCCCTACAGCTGCCTGCTAACCTCGGGGCTATGCCTCAGGATTAACAGACTAAAATAACTTATTTTGATGGCACAAGTTCCTGCACAGCCCTTCAGCATACAAAGAAGATGCAGGATTACTTTGAAAGCTATGAGATTGACGATGATGGGGTAAGAATGAAGATTTTTGTCCAAAGTTTGACAGGCGATGTCAGGACTTGTTTAGAGCACTCCCATCTAATTCCATAGCAGACCCAGAAGCCTTGTACCAATCATTTATCAACAGATGGGAGAAGAATAAAGACCCCTTGCACATACTAGCCGAATACGATACAATTAAAAAAGGCCCTCAAGAGACTGTTTTGGACTATTGTGCAAGATTCAATAATGTCTACAATGCAATACCACAGAACTTAAGACCTCCACTTGACCTTGCCTTGTATAAATTCCCTGATGGTTTCAACCCGGATATGGCCTACCAGTTAAAAGAAAGAGCCCCTAACAGCCTTGCCGAAATGCAAAACGTGGCTGTCACTGTGGAGGCAAATTTAATTGCCAAAAGAAACAGAGCCAGAACAGAGAGGAGAACAACCTTTAAGGAAGAACCCTCAGCCATAGACCAAAAGCTGGATGCCCTTATCAATGGCATGCATAGGCTAGTAGACATATTGGATAATGTTGAGAAAAAATCATCTTGGGATGGGCAGCAAACCAACGCTGTTAGGAACCCGAACTTCAGAAGGAATCAAAACCCAAATGCCGGAAGGGCGAGCCCAAACCGTGAAATAAGTCCTCCTTTCCAAGAAAATTACGCTGAGACATCAACAGCTAATGAGCCCATGGAAGACACTCACATAAACTTAATGGGTTTGAAGAACGAGCAACACGTCTTCTTAACTAAAGAAGACCAAAATAACGATAACATGCATCAATGCCAAACTCAAACCCAAGAATCTTTCGACTTTGAACAAGCCTATGACCCAGTCGTTTATGAGATAAACAAGCAATATAAGCTAAGAACCAGAATGATTGATGTGCCCAAACCCATCAAACCAAAGGAAAAACAACATCCCGATAAAATCAAAGGCAAGGCCGTTATAACAGAACACGTTGAACAATCTGTCCCAAACCCACAGCACGTAACCATAGATGATATAACTATCGAACAACCTTCTAAAAAACAGCCTGTCGTGCCTTTTGCCTCAAAGGAAGACGTGCACATCGTTCCAAAAAATCCTGCCCATAACTGAGAAAATGCAAGCGATTACTCTCCATAACGCTGGCAAACGAGAGAAAATCACTGATAATTCCAATGAAAAAGAGAAATCTTCCATCATCAACACCAAGACTCCACTGGAAAATCCATTTAATTTAGAGGCAGAGATTGGAAAACTTAAGATATCCATCCCCCTCTTAGATCTTGCCAAGCATGATGTTTATAGGCAGCAAATACAAAGATCGTTACAAATGCCAGAGGTTAAGGATGATGTAAATGTTTTAGATGATACCCCAGAGCTGCTCTTTGGCCCAAAAGTCAATGGAAAAACAGTCAATGGAGCAGTTTTTCCATTTTATATCAATTTGCATATCCATGATAAAATTTTACATAACACAATGTTTGACTCAGGTGCATCACACAATCTTATGCCCAAAGCAGTAATGGAAAGACTAAACCTTGACGTAACCAGGCCATACAAAGATTTATTCTCCTTTGACTCAAGTCAAGTCAAGTGTTTAGGTCTAATCAAAGACTTTTATGTCTCCTTAGTCCAATATCCTAACAAGACAATCCTCATGGATGTGGTGGTTGCTGACATTCCACCGAAGTATGGCATGCTCCTATCAAGATCTTGGGGAGAAAAACTCCAAGGATCCCTTCAATTAGACCTCTCTTACGCCACTATATCAGTCTTTGGGCAACCAAAAAGACTATATAGAGAAACACTCATGAAATATATGGTGAGTAGCGAGGATGAGCCACAAAACCTCCCCATCTACTCAATCCATATTGATATGGATTCATTTATTTTGTTTAATAATGATAGCCGCCCTTTAACTGATGTCAAGCCTTTGGCTTTAGAACAACAAGCACACATCAATGAAGAATCGGTTTCACATACCCATGAGACTGTCACAACAGCCAATGCAACCAGTACACAAGAAGAACCTCACCAAACACGAGACTCAGGTCCGCCCAATCCTAAAATGACTGAAACTCTAAATACTAACCACAAGCAAGAAATCACATGGTATTTAGAGTTTGATGGTTCAGTAAACAAGTTAGGAGCAGGGGCTGGAATATGGATTCACAACACACATAATAATCATGCACAAGGTCATGCATATAGACTAAATTTCAAATGCACCAACAACATGGCCGAGTATGAGGCACTCCTTTTAGGCCTTAGGCTGCTCAGAGCTTTAAGAGCTGCCAAAGTGTCTATTCTAGGTGACTCCGACCTAGTAATCCAACAAATGAAAGGCAAGTTTGTTACTAATGACAATAGAATGAGGGCCTATAGGATTGCTGCCACTAATATAATCAATACATTCATTGAATCCACGATTGCCAAGATCTCAAGAGATCATAACATTTACGCACATAGTCTAGCCACTTTTTCTAGTACATGCAAGCTTCCCTTTGAGCCAAATCACCATTTCATTGCCGAGATAAAACATAGGCCTGCTATCCCAAATAATGTTAAAGATTGGCAAGTGTTTGAAAGCGATGAACAAATTAACAATTTCCTCACTCTTGAGGAGGAGTTTTCAAATACTAACATTGACATGGATACTATGATGGACGAACAACAGCAAACAAATGAAAATCAGCAGGTTGTAACCGCTGTAACAGCCAAACAAATGCTGAACCCAACTGTTTTTGACAATGCAAACATAGAAGAGCTGAAACAGATGCATTTGGAGGAAATAGTAGAAACAGAGGCCCCGATCGTTGATCTAAAAGATAACTTTCTCCCTGCTAGCCTCACTCCATTAGAAGATATGTTTGATGCCAATGATGTTCCCAAAAAGCCAAAAATACAGCCCCTAAACACTGCTATAGAAGAACATAACATTGGGACAGCCGAGAAGCCCAAAATGATCAAACTATCTCAATCTTTGCCAACTGATCAAAAGCCCAAATATGTTGATTTGTTTAAAGAATTCCAAGATGTATTTTCTTGGAGTTATGAGGATTTGAAGTCCTATGACACCTCAGTGATCCAACACACCATTCCCTTAAAACCAAACCAAAAGCCCTTCAAACAAAAACTGAGGAGAATCAATCCTATGCTTCTCCCTTTGATTGAAAAGGAAGTGAAAAGAATGTTTGAAGCGGGTATCATAGCACCCATCAGATTTTCTGAATGGGTATCCAATCTTGTTCCCACAAGGAAGAAGACAGGTGAAATTAGGCTATGTGTAGATCTAAGAAATTTAAATCAAGTCTCCCTAAAAGACCACTACCCCTTGCCAAAAATGGACCACATTCTACAAAGAGTAGTGGGGTCATCTAGAATATCTTTGCTAGATGGCTTTTCAGGTTTCAATAAAATACTGGTTCACCCGGATGACCAAGACAAGACAGCCTTTACCACACCGTGGGGAACATTTAAGTATGTGAAAATGCCTTTCGGACTTAAAAACGCTGGTGCTACATTTCAAAGGGCAATGGATATTGCATTTGCCAAGGAAATACATGATTTCCTAGTTGTCTACCTCGATGACTTAACCCATTTCTCCAAATCTGATCAAGAGCACCTAAAACATTTGAGGCAAATACTCATGACATGTAGAAAATATGGCATTTCCTTGAACTTCAAGAAGTCTCTCTTTGGCCTTGAAGAAGGTAAACTACTAGGCCATATCATCTCAAAATATGGGATTAGAATAGATCCTGAAAGAATCCAAGCCATCCTCCAAATCCCATATCCAAGAAATATAAAAGAGTTGCAAGCATTCCTTGGGAAGATCAATTTCCTAAGGGGATTTATCCCAAATCTAGCTGAACTGGTAAGACTGTTAAGCAACATGTTAAAAAAGGATGCCAAGGTAAAATGGTCTCTTCAAACCAAGCAAGCCTTTGAGAGTATCAAAATTGCCTTAACCCAAGCCCCTGTCCTCACAAGTCCTCAGTTTGACAAAGATTTTATCATTTTTTCTTTTGCATCTGAGCACACCATAGCTGCTGTCCTTTTGCAAAATGATGATCAAGGAGCTGAACAGCCAATTGCATTTTTTCACCGAGCTTTAAGAGATGCTCCCTTGAAGTACCAAATCATGGGGAAGCAGGCCTATGCCCTTGTTAAAGCAATCAAAGATTTCCGAGTCTACATTTTATATTCACATGTGATTGCCTATGTCCCAAATGCTGTTGTAAAAGACATATTAACTCAAGAGGGATTAGAGGGCAAAAGAGGCAAGTGGATTGCTAGTATCATTAAGTATGACATTGAAATAAAACCAGCCAAGCTCATAAAGGGACAAAGTTTAGCCAAACTGATGTCCGAAACAAACTTTCAAGCCTTAGACATTAACCAACTGGACAATGAACAGGAGCTGGCGACTCCACAGATCAATGAAACCTTTTTGCAATCTCAATGGTATGCTGATATATGCTTTGTATTGTTAAACCTATTTGCTCCCCCAGGATTGTCCAGAACCAAGAAAAGATTTTTAAAGATGAAGGCTTCAAAGTTTTGTGTCATAGATACTGCATTATTTTGGAAAAATCATGAGGGAATATTGCTAAATTTTTTAACCATGAATGAAACTAACAATGTCATGAAAGAATTCCATGTAGGGGACTGTGGAGGACATCTATATTGGAAATCCACTGCTGATAAAATTTTAAGGGCTGGTTTCTATTGGCCCTCTCTATTTGCAGATATAAAGAAGTTTACTATCTCATGTCATAAATGCCAAATATTTGAGGGCAAAAGAAAGCTGTTACCCTTGCCCCTTAAGCCCATCTCAATCGAGAAACCTTTTCAACAATGGGGTCTTGACTTTATTGGAGAAATCCACCCCTCTTCCTCAGGCCAACATAAGTGGATTTTAACAGCCACCAACTATTTCACCAAGTGGATTGAGGCCATCCCATGTAGGCAAGCCAATGACTCCACAATTATCCAATTCCTTGAGTGCAATATCCTTTCCAGATTTGGCTGCCCTGAGAAGATCATCACTGATAACGTTGCAGCCTTCAAATCCAAAAAGATGATCAATTTTTGCCAAAAAATTTCATATCACCTTAGGCCACTCTACAACCTATTACCCTCAAGGCAATGGCTTGGTCGAGTCATCTAACAAGAGCCTGATTAGTATTATCAAGAAGATCTTAGAAGAAAACAAGAAGAACTGGCATAGGAGGCTCACAAATGCCCTATGGGCAGACAGACTTTCAACAAAGAAATCCATTGGGATGAGCCCTTATGAGCTGGTATATGGCATGGAGGCCAGATTTCCATCTTCCTTGGGCCTTCCTATCATCAAGTTGTTACAAGAGATCCAAGCAAAACCAAATAATATTCAAAGAAGAATAAATCAGACCATTCATCTCCAGCAAACCAGAGAGCATGTGTATGACAGAGCTCAAATTGTGCAAGAAAGGCTAAAAAAGGCATTTGAAAAAAGGACTAAAGCTGAGGATTTCTTTATTGGCGATAAAGTGTTGAGGTGGGACTCACGAAGAGAAGACAAGGGAAAGCATGCAAAATTTGATTTTATATGGAAAGGCCCATTTGTTATCAATGCGATGCAAGGAAATAACACGTATTTTCTCAAAACTATAGATGACAGCACAGTGGAAGACGGCCCTGTAAATGGCCGAATGTTGAAACATTATCGAAAACCCTTTTAATGGATGCAATTCCCCTGTGTATATATTTGTATATTAGTATTTGTATATACGCCAGCACTTTCTTATTATGTTTGTATAAGCAATTTGATTGCTTGGAACGAAGCAGCGTTGTTATATCAAATCAAATTCAGTTAGAAGTGCTACAATCAAACTTTCCACTTCAGTCAATAGTATCAAAACAGAGGAGCGTTTTTTAGGTTTTGTATCAGCACCCCGATCAAAGAAAAAACAAAGGAAATACATCAGTTTTGATCCATGTTTTGAGACTATTTCATAAGGCAGATCTCAAGCATAAATGTATGTAATATCAAGCACGCGGAAGAAAGCAGGCGACGCTATATAGTTCACAGTATTTCAGTTGAGGAGAATGTTGTTCAGATCTCAAAACTCTAGTCCTTTAGCATCCAACGAAGAATCGTTTTCAGTTCCACAGCAACAATAGAAGATCAAGGCAGTCTGAGCTGCTGTTCTTGGATTTTCACAAAGGAAAAGCCATCCCCAAGTGGAGCCACTATTAGCCTCCTGCTGCAGCAGGTATTCATCTTTCATGATCGACATTTTTACATACCAAATATGTCATACTTTGCATGCTGCAACGCTCCATATTTGCTACAGAGGCCAGAGAAGTGTCCATGAGAATGTGCTAGTTTAAGTGCCACTGCTATGTTCCGTTTTTGCTGAGTTGATCCATTTTTGATGAGTTTTTTCAATTAAGGGAGGGCCAAACAGCTTAATCTTGGTCTCCCTAGGTTTCAATTTCCTGTTGTAGAATATAGAGAATTAGTATCTGTCCAAACAGCTTAATCTTGGCAGATTTATAGATAGGTAGAGAAACAAGGGTGCTCAACTGCTTAATCTGGGCCCCTGGATGAAATAAGTGTAGATGTAGATAGGAGGACAGCAAGAAGAAAAGAATGAAAAGCTGGGTATGCTAGTTCAAGTGCACCCAAACCAAAAGAAGAGAAAATGCTAGGCAAGTAGGCCGGGTAGGTAGTTTGGTGGTTGCAGAATCATGGCTTATGATCCATTTTATGTTTTCAAGTGTTATATCTATTCAGATCACAAATGCAAGGCAATTTTCCCTTGGAGGACTTCAAGCGAGACATGACTAACTCCCCCTTCTTCTTATTCCCCAAATCATTCACTAACTTCCCCAAAGAGGTCAAGATCTGCTTGATATCTCTTAAGTCACATCATTTTCAATATCATAGCCTAAGTAAAGATCTGCTTTACTTAAGGATGCTTACATTTCTTATACGAGTCATTTTCCCCTTAATAGACTAAGATTTTCATACTTAGTGCTCTCTCATCACATTTCATATTAACTGTTAACTTTATTATGTAACTCCCTATCTATCTCCCCTCCCCCTACTAAAACTATGTCAATAACTCCCCTATATACTTATCCCTTCCTCTGGTTGAAATATAACCATAAGTATCACTTGGGAATTACTAAGTTTACTTGAAACTTAGTAAGAACCCTCATTTCGCTCAAAAAACAATCTTCCTAAGATGTTTGGACTCCTTCCAAAACACAAAAACCCCCTTCAAATGCCATCAGACTCACTCCGATGCATCAAGATCCCTTCCAAAGCTGTAAATGGCCTTTTCGATCGCATTAACTCTCCTCCGATAAGTCTTCCTCTCCTCTGACGCGATATCACTGTCGGAGGTCGCAGCATTCATTCATCGGCCCGCCCCTTTATACTCTCCCGATATCGCTTCGCCGATGCGATTTCGCGATCGGCAGTCGCAAGGTTTTTTACCTATATACATATGCCCCCTCTCGTCCGCCGATGCGATATTGCTATCACATCCGAAAGCATATCGCATCGTGATCCATTCATTTTCGCAATATTTTCCATTATCACACAGCCGCATGCCATGTCGCCTTTCCGAAATCGGCGATCGCTCCCATCGCATCATATATATAAAAACCATTGCCCTCTGTCCTTGCCGATTGCCGATCTCCGAGTTAAAACCCCGCCGTACTGCCACGTCACCCTGCCACATCACCCTGCCACGTCACTACCGTACTGGGACCCCCTGCTGACGTCATACTGATGTCATGCCGACGTCATCACTAAAGGAAGGCGCGAAGGGCGCAAATCGCAGCAAAGAGAGCCCAGAATGAAAATCTGAGGCAGTTTTCGATGCGCGATTAGCGCTTAGCGCTAATCGCGCATCGCTAAGGAAAAATGACCAAAATGGAAAGCCTCATATCATTCGGCTTCCAAGAGGCCCGAAAATTCGTAGTTTTAATAGGATTTCTTCATTTATGATTCCTATTCAAATCGGCCAGCGCCAGTAGCATTCCAGAAGCCACGGAAATCATTTGCAGCAGCCATTCTTGCCTTGAAAGGGCAGAAAAGGGGCGATTTGACAGTTTCAAACACGCCGAGGGAGAGAAAATGGCCCGATTCAAGTGTCAAAGAGTATCAGAGGAAAGATGAAGCCCAGATTAAATTAAAGAGTATCAGTGAAGCGGCAAAGAGTATCAGTTCGAAGCGGGCGAACATTAAAAGCCCCCAAACAAAGTCAAAGAAAGCGGTACAGCCATTTAAAGGCTCTCAGATCACAGTTAATACACATCAAAGCCACTCAAGAGTAGGGGATCAAAGCCCAAAGCACAATTATGGCTGAATGAAACGCACAGAGCCATAAGGACAGATTTCAAATCATATTTTTGAGGCAGCTGCCCAGCGCGACACTTAGATATCTTCTTGCATTTATTTCACAACAAGATTAGGTTAAAGAACTCGTTTTCCTCAGATCTATTTAAGATCTGCTATAATGAATATTTTTAGATATTTTCCCTATATAAACCACCTTGATGCATTGTTTAAAGGGTTGGTTGGTTGAGTTGCCCCAAGAGAGACTCGCTCTGTATATCTGATATGTTTTCTTTAATCAAAGACTGCTGAAAAGCTTGGAGGATGGACTGTCTGATGTGTTGTTACTGTTCTGAAGAATGAATATGGAATTCTTGTGCTGCAACATGATCCAATAAGTGTCTCTTATCTCTGTTGTAAATTCATATATGTTTTTATCATACATATATCACCATCTAAGTTACAGAAAGAAAGATTGGCTTAGAATTTGCGTGGTTGCACTCTATGCTCAGTTTCTGTGACTTCTATATGTTTTCTTCTGACTCAGGCATAAATATGAATTCCTCATGGCTCGTATTTGCTCTGTTTCATTTATGTTTGACGGTTATCTAGGGATTCTTTATTGCTCCTGGATAGAGCTCGTTCACCCTCCCTCTGTTGAGCTGAAAGAGAGATTCTTAATTGCCTCTCTTTTCTTAGCATTCAATCCATCTCCATTTAGCTTGAAATTTTTTTCATGTGTAGCTATCTTGCTCCATATTCCTCTTGTGACCAAGAAAATGCACCAGCAGTCCCACTCCCTGACTCCACGCCCAATGATTTGAAACTCTCACACTATACTTACCTCTCTATTTGGAAGCCTCATCCATCCCACCAAAATCAAAAAAACCCCTTGAACTCAATAACTAGCCTAAAATCACCATCAACAAAGCTAAATCATAAAGAGAGAGCCTTCTCCGACTGCTGGTAGGCTAGGACCTGCAGTCCAAAGATTGGTTTGTGGTTACCTCGGTCGTATCCTTTAAGGAGCTTTAAGGACAACCTGAGTGATAACAGAGATGAAACCAGTAAGAAGGAATATGAGAAGCCAAACAAAGGTCTTATAGGAAGACTAAGCAAGAAGGCTAAGGTGAAAAGTATGAAGGATAAGAAAGCATTCGAAGAAACAAAGGAGCAAGTGGCATTAGCTCAACCTGCCAGGATTAAAATCAAGACTGAAGACACAGTGGAGGATGAATTTTTTATGAGACCTAGGACAAGGTCTAGAGTTCAATAAATTGATCGAAATCTGGATTAGGGGCAAAAATTCGCTCAAAAATAAAATTGCTAAGAATTGATCAAAACCTGAACGATAGCGTTCGTCTCGGCGATACGATCCCAATGCAACTCGTTTCACTCAAAACAACGTTCGCATGAGAAGGATATCACGTTCTGATCATTTGGTCAAAGAGGCAAATTTTGGTACATGCTAATTGGGATGTTGACTAGGGATCCATACATCCTAGTTAGAAAAAAAATATTCCAGGGAATATTCCCACAGGTAGACCAACCAGATCGTGACACTTTGTAGCACGTTATTGGTCAAAGGAAGCTTTGTTGGACCAATGAGAGGGTGGAAAGACTAGAGGCCGCCACGTCCCCTCTCAAAGGTCGGTTAAAAGTTTATATGGTAGGTCAGGGAGTCAAACCCGTGACCTCAACTGTACAAACCCAACACGCCACCGTTATTACACAACAATCGGACTTAATAAAATATGGTTTTGGTTTGTATTTAAATGTTAAATAAATTGAATTTAGAGTTAACCACTAGCATTTACCACTAGCATTTTCATGTGACCAACACGACGCTAACCACCAACATTAGCGTTAACCGCTAGACAGCCAAACCGCTAGCATTCACCGCCGCATGTGAACGCAAACCAAGCTTAACTGCTAGCATTTTATGCTAATCGCCAGATTAATAAGCTAAGCGGGATTAGTGCTAATTAATCTGTGTTTATCATTTAATTAATGATGGATAAGTTTGGTGGAGCCTACAAATCTAGATCTAACTCCAAATTTGGTGGAGTTAACTGGAGTTTTTCTAGATTTAGTGGAGATTTCCTAGAAAAAATTGAAGTCATAACTTTGGCACCAATTTTGGCTTAGAAAGAGTCATTCCTAGATGATTTGGATGCTCTGAACACAATGGAACAGGTTGCAAAGACAAAAATGCACTTTTTTATGTGATTTTTCTACTTTGAAGTTTAAGGAAGCCTAGGGCCATCAAGAGAGGAGGTCAAGCATAGATCAGCTGAAGTCCAATTACAGAGCTTGGAGAGTCATTTTTTGGGTTTTTGGGTATTTTGAATCTAATGGAGTAGGTTTCAAAACCATTGGAGCACTACAGGTACATGTAATTAGAGAATTTACCATTAATCCAAAGAGGGACTAGCCATTGAAGCAGGTCCAAGGAGATGTAGCCCAGGAGGGGTGAACTCATTTATTAGCTTTGTGTTTATGAGTTTGTTGTGTTTTACTTATCTGCAATTTACTTGCTGCATATGTGTTTTTAAATAGCTAGTTAACCTCATAAATTATTCATAAAGGACACTCAATACTTGACACATATTTCCTCACATTTTGGTTAAATGAGACGATCCTAAACACATTTTTAATACTGATGAGGGAGCTTGCATAACATTAACAAGTTTTCCCAGCATTTCATATCAGGTTGGTATTAGAGCACTGTTTAGCTCATTTTAACCCTGAGATGGTTTGTCAAGGTTAGTTAGAAAATTAGCTATTGGTTTTGTATTTGTGCAAGGAGAATTTAACTGTGTGCAAGTTTATGTGTGTAAGCTGAAGAGTGATGGAAGCTTCAACAAGTGATGTTTCTAATCCATCTTCCTTAGCAAGACTCTTTGATGAAGAGATATTGCAAAATCTTATCATCATGAGAGATATTGTGCAGGAGTTGTATGAATATAGGAAGGAGAAAACTATACTTCAAGAGGAGTTGATAGCCATGAAGGAGGAGAAGCAAGAGCTTCTTGAAAATATGCATGAGATGGATATTCAACTCCATGATGCCAAGGAAACCCTAGCCAAGTATGTGCATGAAAATGAGGTATGAAATTTAAGTTTATCTTCAATTTCTTCTCAAAATGAATGTTTTGGTGTTTTTGAAAGACACACTAGATGAATAGTGTCTAAATTATTGATGAATATGGGCTGTGAAGGTAAAGGGTTAGGAAAACATGCAAAAGGCATAGTTGAACCAATTTTTGTTGAGGAAAGGCCTAGGTATTTGGGTCTTGGTTATGAGCAACATGATGGAGAATTCTCCAAAGCCAAGGAGGCACACGAAGGTGTTCCAAGGAGGACTTTCATTACATGTTCATTACCTCAAGCTTGTGAAGTTTATATTCATGAGGAATGAAAAAGCTTTATACCCACTTTGAAAGAAGATGCTCACAGGCATGCAACTAGTGGAAATTGCAAACAAGAGGATTTTGAAAGCTCTAAGTTCATTGAAACCATTATTGGTATTCCGAAGAGATCCACTACCTCATCATATTCACCTCCTCAAGAAGGCGACAAAGGTGAATGTGAAAGGTATAAATATTCCTTTAATCAAGTTTATTTTGATTATGATAAACATGGTAAATCTTCACGTATTATTTGGAGAAAATTAAATGTTCCTTTTGTGGTTTGAATAACCATATTGTTTCGAGGTGTTGGAAGAGGATAGCCATACATAGGAAACTTTCAAAACAAAAGAGATAGAAAGCCAAAGGTCCATTGGATAATGGAAACCATGTTGAAAAGAAGATGCAATTATTTTGCACTCATTGCCATAAGAAGGGTCATCTTGTAGACAAGTGTTGGACTTTGCATCCAACAAGTCATCCACGACATTTGAAGAAGGTGGAGAGAGATTTTGGCAAGAATGGAAAAGAGGATTCCATAATTGATGTGGGTCAGGATGATACACATGATGAAGTGCAGCTGAAAGAAGCGCCATTGAAATGGTTTGGAAAGAGATGGTTAGATTTCTTAACCAATTAAGGCCTTGCATTTCTTTTGATAATTGATGCAAATCTTGCCTTATTGATGCATTTCCTTGTTATTTGGATGCATTTCTTTTCTATTGAGAGGATGTTGCATATTGCATGAAGCAAGACGTTGGAAAAGTAGAGTTATGTTGCTTCACTTAGATGCAGCAAAGATGGCAATTTGCAACTACAAATTTGCATGCATGTTGCATTCTTGAACTTGCATGTTTATGCCAGGAAGGTGTTTGAAAGTGGAGTATGTTGACTCACTTTATTGCAGCAAATTTGGTCATTTCATCTCTTTAAGTACTCGTACATACCAATGGGATTCTTGTACTTGTGAGAGAGTTGAGAATTGTTATACATGCATGAGAGTTTGTGTGTGTGAACAGTGGAATTTTTTATAGTTTCATTGTGCTTGAACATGCATGAGTGATTGACTTGTGTTGATTGATTTCTTTGTTAACATGTACGGATTCAACTTGAGAATGTTGATCATTTTCACATGAATGAGTTTCAGCTTGTGTGGTCGATTGATTATTACATGTATGTTATATCGACTTGGAAGGGTTGATTTTGTCTCCAAAGATGAAAGGGAGATGTGAAGAATTGTTTCATGAGAATGTGGAATTCTTGTTGTAAATCCTCAAGTTGTTGTATATTCTTTTGCTTGACTTGAAAGTCAGTTGTTTGAAGAAGCATGTTTTGTTGACTTTTTTTTAGTAAAGCATCAACTAAACACCAAGATGGTTTATACACCAAGATGTAATATTACATGGCGATGTTCACATGATGTGATATTTGTTGCTTTGAAGAAGCAAAAGGAAGAGGTCGTCAAGTTACATTCTTGCATGAGTGTTTTTCAAGGAAACACCATTAATCTTGAAAGGTGTTTCTTGTGACAAGATGTCGCAGGATTTTGGAAGGTTCACGCTTGAGCAAGAGGCTCATGATTAACCTTCATTCTCAAATCATGACAGGAGCAACATGTTAAAATGGGAGGATAATGGAATCAAGAAGCGTAAGTGGAAAAAAATGCCAAAAAACTTTGCAGCCCTTGTAAAATATCAAATGGTCTACAATGTGATTTGATGTGTTGACGCCAAGAAGTGAAAGAGATGGCAAATGCATTCTTCCAGATGTGGAATTTGTATCTTTGGATTTAAGAGAATGGTCATTTCTTTTCTTGTTATTATTGATATTGGAACTCATTATTGTAGTTCACTCAGATGGGCTTAACTTGGAAAAGTGGTTTCCAAGGAGAAGATTGCATCGAATGCATGTGTTGCAAAAGAGGAACATGATTCTCAGTGGGAAGGCCATCAGTCAAATTTCCAAGCACTGAGGGATCGTTTTGGTATACCAGGGTGTTTAATTAGTAAGTAGCCAGCAAGTGTTGGATTGGGTAAGCAGCAAAAGGAAAACATTGGCTGATGTGCCAAGCCATTTGCAAGGCAAGGCATGTCAGTGAACACAAGTGGTTGTCATGGAGATTTTTCAAAGTAGAATCAATTGATATAACTTGGGAAGGAGAAGATTATTCAGCTCTCATTAGATAACCAAATTTTGTGGGTCCAAAATCTTGTCAGTGGGAAGGAGTGATCAGAATATGGATTTGGGGAAAAAAATTTCTCAAAAATAAAATTTCTTGGAATCGATAAAAACCTAAACGACAACGTTCGTCTTGGCTATATGATTCCAGTGCAACTCGTTTCACTCAAAACGGAGTTCGTATGAGAAATATATTGCGTTCTAATTGTTTGGTCAAAGAGAAGAATTTTGGTACATGGCCATTGGGATGCTGACTAGGCATCCATACATCCTAGTCAGCAAAAGGAATATTCCAAGGAATATTCCCCTAGATACTCCCACAGGTGGACCAACCGGATCTGACACTTGGTGCACGTTATTGGTCAAAGGCATTTTTGGTGGACCAATGAGAGGGTGACACGTGGCTAGCCCAGAGGCTGCCACGTGCCCTCTCAAAGGTCAGTTAAAATTTTATATGGCAGGTGGGGGAGTCAAATCCATGACCTCACCTGCACAAACCCAACGCGCCACCGTTATGCCACAACAATCGGACTTAATAAACTATGGTTTTGGTTTGTATTTAAATGTTAAATACATTGAAGTTGGAGTTAACCACTAGCATTTACCACTAGCGGTAACTCCTTGCATGTGACCAACATGATGCTAAATACCATCATTAATGTTAACTGCCAGGCAGCCAAACCGCTAGAATTCACTGCTTCATGTGAATGCAAACCAAGCTTAACCGCTAGCATTTTATGTTAACTGCCAGATTAATGCGCTAAGTGGGATTAGTGTTAATTAATCCATGTTTATCATTTAATTAATGACAGATTAGTTTGGCGGATATTTTGGTGGAGCTAACAAATCCAAGTCCAACTCCAAATTTGGCAGAGTTAACTGGAGTTTTTCCAAATTTAGTAGAGATCTCCCAGGAAAAATTGAAGAAGCCATAACTTTGGCAGTTTTCGACCAATTTTGTCTCAAAAAGAGTCATTCCTAGATGATTTGGATGCTCTGAACACAATGGAATAGGTTGCAAAGGAAGAAAAATGCTTATGTAAATGATTTTTCTACGTTGAAGTTTAAGGAAGCCTAGGGCCACCAGGAGAGGAGGTCAAGCCTAGATCAGCTGAAGTCCAATTGCAGAGCTTGGAGAGTCATTTTTGGGGTTTTTGGGTCTTCTGAATCCAATGGAGTGGGTTTCAAAGCCATTGGAGCACTGCATGTGCATGTAATCAAAGAATTGACCATTAATCCAAAAAGGGCCTAGCCATTGAAGCAGGTCCAAGGAGATGTAGCCCAGGAGGGGTGAACTCCTTTATCATCTTTGTGTTTATGAGTTTGTTGTGTTTTACTTCTCTGCAATTTACTTGCTACATAACCTCATAAATTATTCATAAAGGACACTCAATACTTGACACATATTTCCTCACATTTTGGTTAAATGAGACAATCTTAAACACATTTTTAATACTAATGAGGGAGCTTTCATTACATTAACAAGTTTTCCCAGCATTTCAGATCACAGACCGAGGAAGAGGTAGCCCCTTAGGTAGTAGTGGATATTTCTGAAGACAAACAAGTAGATAAGAAAGATCAAGACAAAGTAGATGAAATTAAGGGACTTGAAATAGTATAGCCAGACCATGAAGAGGACATAGCACAACCTGAAACATGCACTATGCATTATGAAGAAGAGGACCCTAAAATGACCAATATGAAAGAATCACTTTATAATTAATATTAAATGAGAATAACATTCTTGAAGAAAAAGAACAGAGATCTAAAGGAATCAGTCAAACTAGCAGTGGACAAGTCAAAGTCACCTACAACAACAGGTTCTAAGGGAAAGGGGAAGCATGTTTCTTTCGCAGAGCAGGTCAAGAATGTCACAGTAGAACCTAGTGGGTCACCAGTCAAGGCTTTCATGTCTAAGTTTAGATATGTGCAACAGATGAAGAAAATATCTCATGCTCCTGGAAAACCCCCCTTTAGTCAGTGGAATGAATATAAAAGGTGCTTGGAGGATCTGGAGGAAAGTGAGAACCAGGTTAACCAGATCAGACAATAGAATCTAGATTATAAAAACTCAATAGAGCACATTTTTGCAAACTGTGATAATGAAGTTAGGGAAGCATCTAAAGCCCTCGACAAGAGAAAAAAAAAATTCAAATGGCCCCTGCCGGTAAGGAGGCAATTTAAAAGTTTATATGTTAGAAATTTGGTATTGAACGCATAGTTGAGAAGCATGAAGAAAATCTTGGATGAGGCACAAAGATTGATAAAGAAATATGAAGGAGCAATTGTGATACCTCCTCTTGTAAGGGTGCCTAAATTGGATTCCAAGCTCATGACTAAAGCCAAACCCACCATGTCATCACCTGTTGAACAACATGGCTTCACTCCTCAAACTTTTAGTAGCAAGGTTTTAGGCAAAAGAGAAAGGAGGTGATCAAGCCTCATTTCATGGTTCCAAGTTTTCTGATGTTTTAATATTATGGATTTCATTGTTTGAGTGCCATATAGTAGCATGATAGCATTTTAGGAGGATCGGAAGGCACTCAGTAGACTACTGTAGAAATTTCACTACGAAGGTGTTGCGTAACCGCTACACTAGCTGTGCCTAGACCATCACACCCATGTTGGAGGGAAGCCACCTGTTAGATTTTCAAGAGTGTCACATGGAGTATGTGTGACATACAACTCATCTCCTTAGTAGCCCGCCATGTGCCATTTCCAACAAATCAACGTTTTGGATGATGCGCTGCTGCTATGCAGCCTTTGTACACTTAGAAAAGCAGCTTTGAGCTTTTTTCTATTTTTCTTCACGATGATCTTGTTCGAAGATATCTTGGTTTTTTATTTAGAAAAACTTTGTTTTTAAGAGACAAAAACATTGTTGTTTTATGCTTTTGAGCAAAAGTACTTTGTAAACAACAATTTCCTCTTTTTTTTAGTTTTGAGATCAATCCCCTGTTGGATTGAATATGCATTAAACTTAGACATAGTGATATCCTATGTGTGAATTATATATTTTGATTAATGAAGACAAAACAGGTTGTTGATGGTTCAACATTGTGTTGGTTTCAATTTTCTACAATTTTTTCTTTTGTGATCAATTCATGGTGCAGTGCTTATGTAATGAGGGATATCAATTCCACTGTACAAGGATTCTTATGGTATGATGTCTGGGATTATTTTTGTTTATCGCTAAGTTATTCTATTGTCTTGTTGTGTTATATGAGTATTATGATTTCAGTTGACTTAGAATTTAGTTAAGTTGCTCTTTTCAACTGTTTTCATGTTTCAGTTGCAAATGGAATGTCTTATACTCATGTATGTTATCTCTTTCGTCTATCCTTTCTTTCTCATGTAAAAGAAATATTGTTTATTTGCAGAGGAAGAAATTTTCCATTTTGTTTTAGATTGTCCCTTCTATACTACAACTTGTCATTGTATTTGAAGTCATGCTGAAAAGCCCTTGTAATAGATGTTGGTTTACTTGCATAAGAAAATGAATAAAATGACAAATTGATCATATGTTATTACCTAGCTGACCACTCATTTTTCAACCAAATATCTTTAGAATTCCATTGTCAGAATTGGTCTCTACTAAATTTGTGCTTTAAAGTCTTTATATTTCTCGAGTGAGGGAGCCCCCTCTGGTTGAAGAAGACCAATCTATCAACCAAAAGAGGTATGTGGTTGCTGTTGGCTTGAGGGGGCCTGACCCATGTTCAACGTTAGTTAGCCAAACAGATCCCTACACTACTGGCCCTTTCGGCATCAGCCCGTGGAGCGCGGACCAAAGTCTCACCTGAAGTAGTATGTGGGGATGCTGGAACCAAGTTTCCGCACCCTGAGATGGCCCTGTTGTTGGTTTATTCCTTCTATTCCTGATTTTGCGCAGGCCGTTAAGTTCTAGGGCTCTGTCTTCCTCACCCCTTACTCCTTCCTTCGATACCTTCGTGAAAGGGTACGACTGGCTTTTGCGCAACCCTAACCTTCAATTTAGATACTTTCACGCTGCTAAGGCAGCGTATTGCACAGATTGTCAAGTTATCTTAGGAATATTACTTATCTTATCAGGTAATCACAATTAGCACCGTGTAAACAGATGTTCTTACTTGTGTTCACTTAACCAATGAAATGACATACATTCGCGCATCATATAAGCATTATAAATGAAATTGATACATAACTTGTCAGGATGCATTAATAGGAACAAAGACACAGAATTTGCAGAATGCTTCTCTTTATTGATATCTTGCAAGTGATTATAGAATCTATCCGCCCTGTGCACACAGCTACAGGGGTCCGCACACTCAGCTGTGGACTTCCACCCTTGGCCTCTGCCACTCAGTTGCAGAGCCTCTACCTATGCTACGACCCAAAATTTAGACTTCTTACTTCAAAGCTGTGACTATCTTACTCTTATCTGAACTACCTAGAGCTTACTTACTTAGCTCTTTTTATACAATCCCATGGTCCGCGGACCATGGGTAGATCTTTTACAACTGACTTTACTTTACAAAACTAAGGGAGGATAACCCTTTATGACTCATGACACCTTCGCGCTCCGTGACCACAAAATGTGGAGTCTTTACAATTTTATTACAAAATTTGACCCAAAACATGAGCTTTTAGACCCAAAACTGTCCTTGGGGGATCTTGTTCCCAATCGGACCCTAACACAAACATCGTTACTCACTCTCAAGTCACTTGGCAGGCGCGTATATCTTTGCGTGAAGGTATTCCAATTCGACTCGGATGACCGCAACCTCAGTTGTGCACTATGCAGCCGCCTGCTTCGTGTCTTCGACAATCTGCTCAGTCACTGCTCCTGAACTGTCGGCCTAAATCTTTTGCTACGTGGCTTGCAAAGTCATGATATTTCCTTCAATAGAACCTGTCACTATGTAAGCCTCATCCAGCCAGGGCTTCAGCATTCCCTTTAGCATTGCTTCCTTGTGTAGTGTCGCATCCACCTGTTCCTTCAACTGCTTGGCCTCCTGCAGCTTCGCTATTCTTTGTGTCAGTGCGACGGTTCACGTTGTTCCCTTAACCTCATCATAGCACTGTTGTAGCTCGCACGCTTCCGTCTCTAATTGCTGGAAATTGGGGTCCTCCTACAAGCTTGTCAGGACCTCAAAGGACTGCTCAAACAGTTGTGTGTAGTCTGCTACTGCACTATCCACAACCGCTACTGCTTCTGTGACAGCGGTCGCCCACTACTCCTATTACACACATTTTGTCACTATCCTTGTACTCGCCATTCCTTGATCCTATAGGACCTCTACAGTGAACCCTACATGCTTTCCCTTCATGAAGAAACCCAATTGTGTCCCTCTTCATGAGCAGATCAATTCCCTTTTGCACCATTTCCCCTGAAACTTCTATTTTACCCTTGTTTACAAGACCAACGCTAATGGTCGTTGTCTTCCTCACGTCGAAATGCAGGGATCAGCACTTTCCATAGCATCGACTGGAGCGACTGAGCTTTGTTCCAGTCGCGCTGGTCCTCTTATGGAAATTTTTTTAAATTAAGAGCCGAAGCTTCCAGCTCTAGAATCTTGGTAACGGAAGTCTAGTAAATGGTTTGGCTGGATGGGGCCGAGGATGTCAATTTTTTCCCCTTTTCCCTATAATTATGGAAGTACCTCAAGGGATAAGACCTTCTCCCATGAAAGCGGATCCATCTCCCATCCATTCATCTTATATAAACCTCTGTTTTTCCTAAGTAGAAGCTAGTGTTAATGTTGGGGTGCTAGTGCTAATTAAGTTTGGAGTAAACAACAAGTTGTATCTCTCTAGTTGTGTAAGGGAGAAGTGTGTTTTGGTTTGGAGTGAATCCTAAATGGAAGAGCTTAAAACTATTGTTGTTGAGGCCATCATGGAATGATATCAAAAGTGTGTGGGAACCTGGTCTTGTCACAGGAGAATGACAACGTCAAGACAATGGTTGTAATCTCTTCTTGATTCAATATATATATATATGCAACTATCGATTGATTTCCTACATGATTTTTCATCTTACATATTCATGCCTTAATGTTTCTTGACTTGTTAAGTAGGTTGAATTACAATTTGTCTATTATCACGATTATTGTTTGCTATTGTTTACATATTTTAGTTGTTTGAAGAAGGAAGCGAGAGATAACTGGAGCGAGCAAGCAAGGACATCATCAAACGGGATAAGAATACTAATAGGTAGGCCCTCTTAATTAGCTCTAACCTAAGGAAATCTTCCATAGAATTATTAGTTGTGGCTAGACCCATTATCGGGTTAGAGGAATTTGTTTGTGTCCACACTTATAATTTTACTTCACCACAAATTGGTGACTCCACTAGGGATCCAATCTCGCTTGTCTTAGATTTCATGATTTTGTGTGAAATTTTCTAGTTCCACTTTTTCAATTTGGTTTTGTTTCTTTTCTCCTGCTTACTGGCCTGAGTTTGAAATTCATAGTAGCAAATCTGGTCCCTGTTTCAATTTTTTTTTTCTTGGCTCCCTCGATTAGCAAGCTTAATCCACTGACAGTCATGCCACTCAACGTGACATCCTGAGAAACAGTCGCATCGACCAGCCTCTGGTGCTTTTTGTCAGTTAGGCAGTCGCGCCGATGCCTGTAAGTGAAGATTAGGGTTTGTCCCCAATCTTGGCTAGTGTGTTTTGCTCTCATGATTTCGACCTCGTAAGCCTTTTGGATTGTTTTCTCCCTAACTAGAAAGTTTCTTTTCATTTGTTTTTTTTTTCTTGTTGGCTTGTAATATTTCTACTTGATTTCTTGAGTCATTGAGTGGTCAGTGGCACTAGGGCATCTAGATTGTCTTCCATTCAGATATTTGTGGACTCAGTGAGTCGAGTTGCAGGTGTACTTACTCACATTTCGTTTACGGTCCTTTTGCGATTTTGACCTCTATTACACAAGTTTGAAAAGTTTTCGTTTGCTTGTCTAAACGTTTCTTTTCCGGCATGGATTACGTTGCTTGTCTTTTTGTTGGTAAAGTCGGTGCTTCATTAATCTGAATGAGCCTCTCTTTTCATGTTTTCATTTGCTTGAAGAGATAATTGTCTCGAAAACTTTTTCATTGAATTGTTTTATGCGAAAAGTTTATTTTGTTGTTTCATGAAAAATATGAAATTCTAGTTTGTTGCATCATTGTGCTATGATAGCTTTCATCACTAAAAGACTAGAATTGCATTGGCATTTGAAAAGGAAAATAACTCTTTTTGCTTTTGAAAGGACTGTTAGATATGTGCTTGTCAGGAAATTAGGAATTGGAATGCATTTTTCATTAGTTTATTTTTTCGAAAAGTGAAGTAGTGAAAGATCATTTTGCTTTCGGTTGCTTGGTTGTTTGCATTTGATTGTGTAGTTTCTACCCTCTCTAGTGTAGGCAATTCATCAAATTGAAAGGGTCTTGTCTCATTTAGTTGCATTTAGGGTTTTTCGAGTCGCATCGCTAAGACCTGAAAACTAAAACATAACTCAAGATAAACTTTAAAATGAATTCAATTAACCTAAGGCGCATTTGACATTTAACGATCATATCTAGAAGGTCTAGGCTAGAGACATGTTCTGGCGTCTTTAAACCTAGCAGTTGTCATTAGCTTCAGCACTAGACAATGCTAGTACGGATTTGTGCTCCCCGTACCGTTGAGTATATAACAGGAGACCCCTCTAGGCTGCAATCCTTTATCCTTAGGAAGTTGAGTCAGCCACCTTGCAAACGTGATACACCGAACACAACATTCAGGGAGATTGCCTGCTCGTACTTCTCGATTCGCCGGGAGGTATTTTGCAGTTCACGGTTGCCTAGTAATCCTATTTACCTAGATCATCCAGAGCAGTCATTTGATATTTTTGACTCATTAAACTTAAAATATCATTTGAGCACTTGTCCTTTTGAGCTTGTTTCCAATCGAAAGCGATAGAGTCATCTTTGTTTCTTTCTCGACTCTTAAAAAATTAAAGAGCACTAGTCTTTTATGCATCTTAATAATTGATTTCCCACGATCCAATAACACCCTACTAGTCTTTTCTGAGACCAAACCATGAGTTTCCCTTAAATAACATTTTAAAGCCTTGAAATTTATTTTTTCTATCGACTAAGACAAGGTCATACTAGCTGAACCATCTGGTTCACCCAGTTCCTCCTCCTCTGCTTCATCTGAAAGATTTTCTAAGGAGCCGTTTCCTGAGCTACTAGAGTCGCTCGAGGACGAAGGTGTTGAACACGGAATTGTTCTTAGCATTCAACCTTTTTCATCTCGTCCTTCGCCTACTTTTGATACTGGGTCATCCGCCGATCTTGGCTCAAAATCTTCGGACAATCCCGTTCAAACTCCTGAGAACTCACCCACCACCGATGGTTAGCTTGGACTAGTTATCTACCCTTCGAATCCTCTGTTTGACCCTGTTGTGATATCACCACAGCGTCCTTACAGTCCGTACAACCAGCCGGGTGTTCCTTTGGAACTATCCCCTCATACTTCTTCGGCCATTCATCGTCGTTTGTTCCCAAATATGGAACCCGAAGGCGATGCTCCAGTCACCTCTCCAGAAGAGTCAGAAGTATCTACTCCACACACTGTCAAGGAGGAAGAAAAACCTTTTCCTCCTGAGGGTTTCCCCTATACAGGGGGTATTCCCGCCAGTTTGCCACCTAACTATGTGTCTTTGGCACAGTTGGTTTCAGGTACACCTAGTGCCTCATCACTTTACCATAACCCTGTTTGGGTGTCAAGCGCCATGCCTACTTCAGGTCCTTTCATTGCAAACACAACTTCCCAATAGGCTGTCACCTTTATCTCGGTGCAACCCACCGTTCTGAACACTCTTTTATCATCAGTCCCAGTCACCCGTCAGTCCCAACCAACGGTTTTGAAGAATATCTTTGTCAGTTATTCCATCCCTCTAGTCAGTGGCCAAGTTGTGCCACCACCTGGGGGGCAAAACCTGAATGTTTCTATGGTTTTAGGTGCCACCAATGTGAATGGATCACAAGACCACATGCTTGGTATGAACCAGCCTTCTTTAGGTGTTATTCATAACCCTGTTGATCCTGCAAGATCAAGCAATGTCCAGTACCAATAGGTCCAAAATCTCATTGGTTTGTCTAGATCAACCAATGTCCAATATCAGCAGCCCTATGAGGCTCAGGTCCAATACCAGACTCCTCACATTCCATATGGCTCTCAAGGAATGGTTAATAAACCTTACACCCTTCAATTTGGGTAGTACATTCATCCTGGCTCATCCACCTTCAAGGGTGGCTATGGCCAGATTCAATTCGGAAATTTTCGAGGCATTGTTCAAGTACCCTTCAAATAGCAAGGAAAACCTCTACAACAACAAGGGCAACCTTTGTTACTGTAAGGGAAACCTCTATTGCAACAAGGGATATCCGCGCAAGAGAAAGGGAAAATTATCCTGCAGCAAGGTCAGCTACAACAACCATAAGGTCAACACTTGCAACAGTTGCAGAAAATGGTGTAGAAGCAGATGAAATATGCTCCACACACCTCCCAGCCCATGTCCTCGCAGGGCCAGCCTCTACATCCCCAGGGACAAACTTTGCAACAGCAAAACCAACCCAGGCAGCAACAACCCTTGTATACATATCAGCAGGGTCAACCCTTGCAAGGCCAAGGCCAAGGTCAAGTCCTACAGCAGTAGGCCCAAAATCCTAATGTCCTAGGTCAACAGGTCCAGAATCCTTCTGGCCAAGGGCATCAGGTACAAAACCCTAATGCCCTAGGTCAACAGGTTCAAAATCCTTTTGGTCAAGGGCAATAGGTATAGAATCCCTATATCCAAGGGCAACAAGTGTATCAAC
Source organism: Pinus tabuliformis (assembly GCA_031772625.1). Lineage (NCBI taxonomy): Eukaryota > Viridiplantae > Streptophyta > Pinopsida > Pinales > Pinaceae > Pinus > Pinus tabuliformis. The sequence goes on from CM062807.1 coordinate 384,071,289, forward strand.
CTTATGCCCAAGGAAATCAGGTCCAAATTCCTCTTATTCAAGGACAACAAGTTCATCACCAGTATGTTTAAGGACAACAGGTCCAATATCCATATGTCCAAGGTCAACAGGCTCAACAACCTTTTAACCCGTACGTTGCTTATCAACAACCTATGGTTGGATAGTTCCAAGGTATTCAAGGTCAAAATCCTCCCTATGGTCAAGGTAACCCGCAATGGGGGTAGTATCAAATGCCATATGGCCAAAATCCCCCAATGTGGGGCCAAAATCCTTACCAGCAAGAATGGGCTCCCCTGTTCGGACTCGCTTATTGACCTCCTATACCTTTTAACACCCAATTTCCATTCTTGGCCACACTTGAGTTGCCAGATGTATCTCGCCTTACGAATGATCTGATCCTTCATTCGCCATACTGGCCTCCAATGTCGTCCAAGATACCAAGCAATTGTCCAAATTTCGATGGGAAAGTGAAAGAAGATCCTTAAGCCCATGTGATGACATATCACCTCTATTGCTCTTCAAACTCTTAAGTTGATGACTTCATTCGTCTCCGTCTTTTCCAACAAACCCTCATAGGTGCTGCATCCAAGTGGTACATCAAGCTTCCTCGAAGTACTTACCATGACTTTAATTCTTTAGCCATGGCTTTCCTCATGCATTTTGAGTTTCCGGTTTGATATGAAACTGGCACCTATTTGCTCACATCGCTTAAGAAAGATACTGCGACACACATCTTCGATCACATCCATGAATGGAGACGTAGACATCGCTTGATCAAATTTGAGATTGCTGATCAGTTGCTCACTGAATGGTTCACTAAATCATTTGTGGCCCCAATTTCTTGCGATATAGCTATGGGTGGATGTGTTATTGAAGAGCAAGCCATAGCTCGTTCCCAGTACTTAGATCTAGTTTACTCTCAGTTTGGCACTTTGTATGAGTTATTACCCGATGCTCCGCGGCCATCATCCAATCCCACGGCATCAAAGTCACAAGTTGTACCTCCTGTCGATGGAGTTATTGGTTCAGTATCCCAGACCCTTGCTAAATCTTCTTCCAAACAAAAGTCGGTCTCAAATGTTGTTCCTAATAGTTCTTCCCAGAATCCACCTGGCCCTGGTAAAACCTCAGAGGTCCATGCTGTCCAGTCTACCACAGTGGACAAATCCTCAAAAGGTAAGAAGAAAGGCAAAGGCAAGGGTAAGGCCAATGCCCCAAAACAGGGTCCTCCCAAATCGTCTGCTGGCGAATCTTTGCAATGGAAACCTAAGTATCCCTGCCTCATTTGCGAGGAAGATCACTACACTAAGGATTGTCCCCGACGATCCGAAGTTAGTCGCTTGCTCAAAGGGACCCCCACTGTCCTCAAAGAGCCATTTCTGTCTCAGCAGACCCAAATGGCAAACCAACCCCAATTTTCTTCCTCAGGATCTCAAGTCTTCATGATGAGTACGCCTATTAATGTGGCTACTAGATCAAAAGATTATCAATATCCTGCTACGACAATTGGGAAAGAGAAAGAAGCCACCCCTTCTTCTTCTACCCTGAGTTCTGGACCTCTTCATATCGAGCGCCCTAACCCTGATTCAGCCATACGACCACCCTCTCGAGATGTGTTGCAAAAATACTCGTACAATCCTAAAACCCGAACCGCTTAGCACTATAATATTGTTGAGGATTTGGCTCAGGTGCCATCAGCTATGTCGGCTCTCGAGGTGCTCCAAAGCTGCACATCACAGTGGAAATATTTGCTGTCAGCTATCGGGGGTATCGATCCCACCGATTCCAATTTGATATGTTTTGATCTAGAGAGCCAGGTTCCGTGCCTCCATCATCAGATTGCCTTTCTCATTTAGGTAATCATTAATGAGAATACCATCCACAGGACTGTGATCGATGAAGGTGCTTCCACCTGCATCATGTGAACCACATGCTAGAAGGCTATTGGTTCTCCTGCTTTAAACCAATCTCTGAACACTTTGGAAGCTTTCGATGGGTGCGATTCGTGACCCTTTGGTGTCTTACCTAACCTTGCCATTACTATGGAAGGCAAGATAGTGCCAGTCGAGGTATAGATTGTTGACGCCAACCTTAATTACAATCTTCTACTCAGCCAAAGCTGGACCCATGCCATGCATGCTGAAGCCTCCTCCCTATTTCGCATGATTCGTTTTCCCCATCAAGGGAAGATTGTCACTGTTAACCAGTTGCCTTTATTTGCCTCTTCCTCCTCGGATGGAAATGTTTTTTACATCAAGCACACTGGTGCTCCCTATGAGAGTGTGGGGGAAGGTCCTTTTAAAGATTCTGCCTTGATGGGAATTTTTCTGTTCCCACCTCCTCATGTTGCCTCTATCAACATGGTCTCGGTTAAATCTAATCCTTAGGTCATACCTTCACCAGGTCTTGTTGATACCTCGGGCGAGGCTATGTCACTTAGTCCTGCTGAAGTCAATTACATGGAAATTGTTTCGGCTTCAAGTTCTGTATCCTCTAATTTTTCTGTTTTGAAGACCTCTCTCAATACGTACTCTCAATCCTCGTGGCTTGGCACTTTGGAATCACTTGATCCCTTAGCCGAGACCTTCTTTGCTGATGAATGTATCATGGAAGTCATGTCTCTCAAGGAACCACCTTGGATCGATACTCATCATCGTTTCTTGAACCTGCCTCACCCGACGGTAACGTCTACCGCTTTCGAAGAGTCCTCTTCTCTGTTTCCTTCCCTCCCACTTCTGCCACTGATCACGACTCATGAAGTATGGTTGGAAGGAAATTTGGGTAATATTACCCAAACAGTGACGATTGATATTTCTATCAAGCCTGGTATCGTTGAAGATGTCCATATCAAGGTATCTTGTTATCTAGATGAGTTCAAGACTTATACTCGTCTATTTCAGGAATTCCATGATGTGTTTGCGTGGTCCTACGAAGAAATGCCTGGCATTGATCCTAACATCGTTGTGCATGAAATACCAACTTATCTGCACGCAAAGCCCGTTCGCCAACGGCTCCGCCCAGTGCACCCTAGGAAGGCCGCCGCGATCAAGGGTGAAGTTGAAAAACTTCTCAAAGCTGGGTTCATCTATCCCATCCCTTTTACAGAATGGGTGTCCAACATTTTCCCGGTGACTAAAACACAGGGCACGATTTACGTTTGCGTTCATTATCGAGATCTCAATCGTGCTTGTCCTAAAGATAACTATCCTACTCCCTTCATTGATCAAATCATTGATGAATGTGCCGGGAGCGAGATCTTTTCCTTTATGGACGATTTTTCTGGTTACAACCAGATCAACATTGCACCGGTTGATCAAGAAAAGACAACTTTTATCTGTCTGTGGGGTACGCTCGCGTACAAAAATCTCCCTTTCAGCCTCAAAAATGTTGGGGCTACGTTTCAGTGGGCAATGTCCTATGCGTTTCATGATATCCGTAACATTGTCCAGCCTTACTTGGATGACCTTCTCGCTCATTCTCGTAAGTGCTCAAATCACCCGGACCATCTTCAACAGATTTTTCTACGCTATAGACACTACAACATTCAGTTAAACCCACATAAATGTGTTTTCTACATAGAATCTTGACGACTCCTCGGCTTCATCATTTCCAAGGATGGTATTCACCTTGGTTTGCTGAAAGTCGAGGCCATTGTAAATTTACCCCATCCATCTTCACTGCACCAACTTCAGAGCGTGGAAGGAAAGGAAAATTTTCTCGATCGTTTTATACCCAATTATGTTGGGCTAGCTAGAGGATTTACCTGGTTGATAAAACAAGGAACACCCTTTGTATGGGATGAGGTGGCCCAAAAATATTTTGATGATCTCAAGGCCGACCTCATAACTGCTCCTCTGTTGCACCCTCCATATTATTATCAAGATTACTTCCTTTACCTAGCCACGGCCCCTAGCACCATTGTTATGGTCTTGGTCCAAGATGACGACGAAGGAAATGAACATGTTATCTACTACCTTAGTCGTAATCTCCTCGACACTGAAACACGTTACGCACATGTCGAGAAGTTAGCTTTGGATGTCGTCTAGGTTGTACAACGCTTTCGGCACTACATCCTTTTGCGCACGACTACTGTGATTTCTGAATGCAACCCGATGACCTATATCCTAACTCGTCAATTACTGGGGGGCAAATATTCTAAATGGATCACGATCTTGCAAGAATTTGATTTGGTATTTACAACTACCAAATCTAAGAAGTCACTCATTTTCGCCAAATTGATTTGTTCCCTTCCCTCTATGTCTCTCCCTGCTGGTGTAGATGAACAGCTTCTGGATGAGACTCTCTTCCTGATTAGTACCCTTGATCCATGGTACGGTGATATCATCATGTATATCCAGACATCCACGTTCCCATATGCATTGACTAAGGATGATCGTTGATGGATTCGGCATCACTCCCAACCCTACTGTATTATTGGCGATACTTTATACCGTGTCAGTGTCGATTCAGTTCTTCGTCGATGCCTTACGATCGAGGAAGATGAAAGAGTTATCAATGATTGCCACTCCGGGGCATGTGGTGGTCATATTTCTAGTTACACTACCGCTAAAAAAATCCTTAGCGCTCGTTATTTCTGGTCGTCTATTTTTAAGGACTGCATCCTTGCTGTTCGCAAGTGCCACGAATGTCAAATTTACCAATGCAAGATGTGTGCCCCACCCACTCACCTACACCCCGTCATTACCATTGGTCCTTTTGCCAAATGGGGCATCGATTATATGACATGTAACCCTCATTCGACCAGGGGGCATGGCTATATTATCGTCGTTGTGGATTATTTCACCAAATGGGCCGAAGCGATGCCTACATACTCTGCAGACAGTAAGATGGCAGCTCAATTCCTTTTCAACCATGTTATTTCCAGGTTCGGCATACCTCAAGCCATTTTCACAGACCATGGCTCCCATTTCAGATATTACATGATGGATGAGCTGACATTCGCATTGGCTTGCGCCACGATGGCTCGACCCCATATTTCCCTTAGGCCAATGGCCAAGTTGAAGCTGTGAAAAAAGTTTTGGTTACAATGCTTCAACGTACTATTGGGATGCACAAGTCAAATTGGCATCTCATGCTCTTTTCAGCTCTGTGGGCTTACTGAACCTCGACCAAAGACGCAACTGGTTTCACACCATTCCAACTGGTCTATGGTCTAGAAGCAACATTGCTGATCGAATGCGAGATTCCTTCACTCAAGTTAGTTGTTGAACTCCTCCCCGAAACATCACCTCAGGAGGAATGCCTCTTATATTTAGAATGATTGGATGAGACTCGTCGTCTCACTACCTTGGTTATCGAAGCACAAAAGAAACGGGTCAAGTCCCATTTCGATCAGTCAGTCTCCCTGCACACATTCTCTGAGGGTGATTTCATCTTACTATACGACCAAGCTAATGATAAGCTGGGGGTAGGCAAGTTCGAACCATGTGGCATGGGCCCTACATTGTGAAACGTGTTTTGCAGAAAGGAGCCTATGAGCTTATTGATTTTGAAGGTCATCTTGCATGGTTACTTGTGTACATTAGTGTGTCATTCATTTTTGTGCAGTGTGGTTTGATCTGTTAGTTTTCAAACATCTTTCCTTTTTACTATGCTTTTCTTGCTTTGCAGATGTCTGCGACTCCTCACTTCGGTTTCGTTGATGGTGCTTTCCGTAGTACCCAAAACCTATCATCCGTGGCATGGGCAATTTACGAACCTAACGATGAGTTGATTGACCTTCAAGGTATCTGTTTAGGTAACACAACTAACAACATTGTTGAATACAATGCAGTCATCGAACTGTTGTCTGAAGCCATTGCTCTTGACATTAGAAAGTAGTCGTCAACTTGGATTCATAGCTTGTTGTCCTTCAACTCAACGGGAAATATTTCACCAGAAACCCTGAAATATTGAGAATGTATCTTCGTATTCGTCTATTGGAAAGACCTTTTGATTACATTGCATATCATCATATTCCTAGGCGCATGAATACATTGACAGATGCATTAGCTAATTATGTGTTGGATAGACATTTATGAAACATGTGAAAAGATAAAACAAACCATTTTTACCATAGTGAGAAAGAAAATACAACATATATATACGTATATGGTGATAATGTTTGATACATCAGAACCCCAAAAAATAATATGTGTGTCCAAAATAACATCGGCAGCTTGCAGGCCTCATATATTCGTGGCACGTAGGCCTAAAAAAATATAGTGTTGGACCTAGGAACTAATCAGCATGGTGATCGCGGTAGCATGATACAGCTCATGCAACACGAGTCAGTAATTGGCGAATCCGATCCGAGACCCCCTCCGTGTGTCTCTGGTACTGAGGAGGAATGTCTCCTACCTGATCATACTCCGGGATACCACGAGTCAACCCCTCAAGGTTCCTCACGATCTCCTCCTCATTGTCACTTCCCTCCTGATAAGGAGCGACAACATCAATTGGGCGAGGGACGCGCCTGGCTATTGGGGACATCCCAACAGGCCGCTTTGGTCCAACGTCTGCATTAACAAGAGAAATGTTATAAGCACATATACGCCAAAAACAATTAAAAAATCTAAAAAATTAAAAAGATTTATTTTTACCTTCATCGCCAAAATCCTCTCCATCTGGTAAGGGCATGTTCGAATCTCCATGGAAGTCAGTGGCACTGTATGGTCAGTCCTCCACAACGATCTTCTGTCGTTGTAGCCATGAAAAGAATGCAGGTTTGTACGACATGTGCTGACCCCCAGTGATCCTGGGCATCAAACAACTCCAGCAGGCCATCCGTATATCACGTGGAATAGGAGGATCCACCTCAATCAGCTAATACTGGAACAGTGGCACCCGTTCCAAGAAAAATGTCACGAGCACAAATCCGAAGCAAAATTTCTTCTAATTCTCTGCCTTAGCTTTGGTCATCTAGCGCTTTATTTTGATCTTCATGGCCTTTGCCTAGTTGAATGACGTAGGTGTTGTACAGTCAATATCATACAGGAACTTCGACTTGTTGGTCTCATGTTCTGCCTGGGACCCCGCCACTCTGTTGATGGTCAACAGAAGCACTCTCAGTGTTAGATCCCGAACACTAGAAATCTCAATCTTCCCACTCTTGGATTTCAGGGCCTCAAGGTAGTGTTCAGCAAGAAATGAAGATATGCTTTCCCCAATCAGTCGTGACCCGTACAAGTTGATTGGTTCCCCTCTTCGGGATAGTCCAGTGATGAAATATATATCTGAAGTTTCCAACTCCAGCTCTTGGTCACCAATGAAAAATATTTCCCGATTTATGTCCCAAAGACTAATCAAGTACTGAAGCAACTCGGGTTGGGCCCGCATCCCTGGCGTGAGAAAGAATTTGAGGAGCCCACAAGCCCTCAAAGCTTCCAGGCAATTTGGATCATTCAGTGCCTGGGTGTCCACATCCTCATGTTCCCGTTCTTTCCAGTCCACCATTTTTGGTGACTCTTTCCTGCAAAAGCCATTAATTTAAGTCAACAATCATGCTTGGCCCATAAAATTCAATTTTTAATGGTGATTTTGTGAGGAAATATGGTTTTTCCCTATTCTCGGCGCTGGCGCGCCTGTTTTAAAAACAGTTGTGCCGACGGCACAACTGGCTTGGTTAATCACCCTCGGCTGGCGCGATTCTATGCCCAGAAGTCGTGCCGACCGAGGAAGAAAAACTTTTTACAAAACCTCCCTCAAAAAACCTAACAGTGGCTTAAAAAAGGAATAAATGACATGAAAATGGAGCTCACGGCTTTGGATTTTACCTGTAACTGATGGCTCGACGAATGACCTCCTGGATCTCCCACAATTTGCTCCGGAACAATTAGGGCAAAAGTGGGTAAAAAATGTTCACAACAAGGTAAAATGGTAAATGGTGAAAATATATTTACTTTTCTCCTTTTTATTCATTTTTTTCATGAAAATATCAGGTTTTTGTAAATATTTTAACCTATTTTGCCTCAAGAAATCCATAATACACTTTACCATTTTGTGCAGCAATAGGTTATGGATGTTTGACGATGACAACGAGTCACATTTCAGCTCTTTTCTCGACTCGTTAAAGCTCATATGAAAAGATTGCCGAGTATTTTTCCCTTTTGACTCGTAAGAGAGAATAAAATGGGGGTCTGCTTTCAAGCTCTTTTCCGATACTTTAAAAACAAAAATATGATCGAGCCCTTGTTGTTTCGAACTTGTTAACGGATGAGAAATGTTGTGCACCCAGTATAAGTTTACCCCTTTTTCGGGCTGGGAGGCATTATTTACAAAGAAGGCAATCCTTGACTGAAATGGTCAAGTGATTCTCTCAAGTATCGTTTTCTACCTTTTCAGGCTCGAGAGACACAAATGTACGAAAAGGGACCATGTGGAGTTTTCTTTGACGTGTCTTTTTCAAACTCCCTAAACATGAAAAAGATACCGAGTTACACCTTTTTTGGACTTGTTAAAAGGTTAAACGACATCGGATTCGTCACCATGACGAACATGAGCTTCTCCTTCCTAGGGCTCGCTAAACTTACTAGGTCGAATTCATCTGAAGGATGAACTTACAGTGCAAGCATATGCTATCCCCTTCAAGCTTTCGATTAAAAATAATTGGGTTACCTGCCAAAAATGGTGGGGGGAAATTTTGAAATCTAATCAGTTGTGTTGGCAGCTCACTCTTGAACATGACACTTTCTGCTTCGTATCAGGTTGGGATATCCTCCTTTGTATCGTTGACCTTCTCGGGTTGGGCCGTTCATTTTTTGCCTTCCATTTTATCTCTGCCACGTCATCATGACCACTGATCCTATGGATCCAAAAGCTTCCAAACCTCCAGTCATGTCGCCGATATGTTCAAGAGTTGTCTGTTTGCAGTTACACTTACCTCTGGTTCTCTGTATCATCCAAAATCATTTTGTATCCTTTTGTCTCGCATCGATGATGTGGGATACATTATGGCCTCCTTCGACACGGTCACTTCCTATCGACTTCAACTCATTATCCGGGAAGTTGACCGAGAGACTCCCCTCCGGTACCTTAGAACTTGCATGCCCTAATGGCAAGTTCTTTGCACTCGATGACAATTCCACATCATTGGCTTTCGATTGAGTGATTTCACAGGTGTTCAAATTCAGTTCCTCGATTCACATTCCGTGGATTGTGCTACTAGTACCTTGAGGACCATTGTCATTATTGGTGGTTTCTCTCGCGCTTCTTAATATTTTACATCATTAACTAGCAATCAAGTTACTTTTTGGCATGTTCAACGTCAACACATCTATTCGCATGTTAGGATTTGTACTTTGATCATGTCGTGTTGGAGTGCAAGATCCTGGACTCAGATCACAACAGTCCAGGTTGCAAAGTGATGTGACATGGTTATGTTGATGTACATGTCTCTTTCAGATGGATGGTTGTGAGCATACCATGAGTTATCATATGTGATCCTTCTCATTTTTGGATGTTTGCGATGATACCTTGGTTTCATTATGATCCTCTTTGACGGATGGCTACGCCCATACTTGGATCCATTTACATGATCATTCTCTAGATGGCTACGTCCATGCCATGATTCTTATGTCATTTCACAGAGTTTCTAAGTTATGTATATGTATTTCTACTTTCTTGCAGGTTTTTCGATGGTAGACTATGATTCCCCGCACTAATTTATAAAGCATTTCATCCCTCACTCTAGTTCGTCCTTCATGCTTTAGGGGTCATCTGTTACACAACATTTTGTCACTATCCCTGTACTTCCCATTGCTTGATCCTGGAGGACCTCTACAGTGAACCCTACATGCTTTCCCTTCATGAATAAACCCCCATTGTGTCCCTCTTCATGAGCAGTTCAATTCCCTTTTGCACCATTTCCCTTGAAGCCTCTATTTTTCCCAGTTTACAAGACCAGCACTAATGGCCCTTGTCTTCCTCACACTGATATGCAGGGATTAGCACTATCCCTAGCGTTGACCGGAGCGACTGAGATTTTTTCCAGTCGCCCCAGTCCTCTTATGGAAAGTTTTTTAAATTAAGAGCTGAAGCTTCCAGCTCTAGAAGCATCCTAATGAAAGTCTGGTAAATGGTTTGGCCAGATGGGGTCGAAGATGTCAGTTTGGGGTCCTTTCCCCTATAATGATGGAACTACCTCAAGGGATAAGACCTTCACCCATGAGAAGAGGATCCATCTCCCATCCATTCTTCATATATAAACCTCCCTTTTTCCCAAGCACAAGCTAGTGTTAATGTTTGGGTGCTAGTGCTAATTAAGTTTGGAGTAAACAACAAGTTATTCATAGTTGTAGCTCTCTAGTTGTGTGAGGGAGAAGTGTGTTTTGGTTTGCAGTGAAGCCTAAAGGGAAGAGCCTTAAAACTATTGTTGTTGAGGCCATCATGGAATGATAGCATAAGTGTGTGGGAACCTGGTCTTGTCACAGGAGAACGGCAACGTCAATACAATAGTTGTAATCTCTTCTTGATTCAATATATATATATGCAACTATCGATTGATTTCCTACATGATTTTTCATCTTAGATATTCATGGCTTAATGTTTCTTGACTTGTTAAGTAGGTTGAATTACAATTTGTCTATTATCACGTTTGTTGTTTTTTGTTGTTTACTTGTTTCAGGTGTTTGAAGAAGGAAGCGAGAGATAGCTGGAGCGAGCAAGAAAGGACATCATCAAATGGGATAAGCATACTAAGAGGTAGGCCCTCTTAATTGGTTCTAACCTAAGGAAATATTCCATAGAATGTATCAGTTGAGGCTAGTCCCATTATCGGGCTAGAGGAATTTGTTTATGTCCGCACTTATAATTTTAATTCACCACAGCTCCTTTACTTCTAGCGGAGCTGAAGGCTGGGCCTTCAACTATAATTCCATGATTTGCAGGTTCAACTCCAACTAAACCCTCACCATCTCAGTACGAGTGTCGCGCACCCCAATGGCCAGCTTGCGAATACGTACCTCAACTAGCTCCTCCTCCGGAATGGCCAACTCATGGACCATTCGACATGCCTCCTCGACGACCTGCATAATGCGCTTGCTCTGATTGGTCACCTTGGTCTTAGCGGCGATGGAAAAATCTCACTGCAGTGCCATCGACTCACTTTTTATCCGTTGTTCACTGATCACCTCGAGGGTGCGGTGCTCACGAGCCCTCAACTCTTCAATCACTCCATCCTGCAAGAGGTGGAGCGCCTCACCCGGGAGCGTTGCCAAATTCAACCCTACTCCCTTTAGGGCACTGACAGTGGGCCTGTCATTCTCATTATTAGTGGTCAGAGCTCCATCAGGTAGCACGATCGTGCTGGAGGCCTTCGCACACAGCATCTTAGTAGCCTATGAAGTGCCAATAGACAGGCTTGTAGACACCGTGCCAGCCTGCGATGCGTAGGTCTACAACGCCTACAACCTTGTCTCGATAGCCCCCAAGATGATCTGCTGCTACTGCTCAAATTTTTGCAGGGCCTCCGTGGTGACATCCCTCACTGTGTCACCGATATCATGCAAGTCACCCTCTGTTAGCGTGATAGGGTCCAGTGATGTCTTGGTAGCCTTCGATTTCTTCCTGGACCCTCCCTTCTCCAGCTCCCTTGGGCGCTTGATGCGGGTGGACGTCTCTTGTAGGTCCTCGCTGTGTTGTTCTGTCTCCTCTTCTGCCTCAGGTGAAGGCGAACTTGCGCCTTTGTCAGAGCCCCGCTCTATTCCACCTGTCTACTTTACTGTCTGCCGCGTGGCCTTACGCTCTGCCTGACCCTTATCAGGGACCTCCTTCTTTCTCCTTTCAGCCAGCTGAGTCATCTTTAGCTTGGCCTCTTCCGTCTTTTTCTCTGCAACGGACTTGCTTCCTCCCACTGCCAAGTCTGTTGTAGCGCACCACTTTGCCATTCATTGATCAAGCACTGCATCAATGGCGTCATCCATTGCCAGGTAAAGCAAGTCGTACCATTTCTACGCAGGGTCCTTCCGCGCCCTAATGGATACATTATGGAAGTCTACATTAAATTTTGCGTAGCCCTGCAGGTTGGCGTCCACCGTAAGTGACAATCACGGTTTGTGATTGATGGCCATGCAAATGTTCATCTCCATCAAGATCCAGAAGATCTCACTGTCCTTGACTCACTGCGCATCCTTGGTCACCCACAGCGAAGCGTACTTCGCTGCTTCTGGGAGGTTTGGCGTGATCGAAGGGAACTGACTGTCCTCTAGCAGTTCCCATGCTACCAACACAATTAACAGTAAGAGCCACGCGTAGCGGAATGCCTTGTTGAGCTTATGTGCTTCACGACAGTTTTCCAGGAACTCACCGCGAAGGTAGTCCAACCAGTTGAACTGGACTCCTTCGGTGCACTAGGATGCTAGCGCGATGATAGGAACTGACACCTCATCGACGCGACACTTCCTCATGACCTTCCCTGCTAATATCTATGTGGCTACCTTCATAGTAGGGTCACAGATGCTAGATATAGAATATCTACCCGGCATATTCACCAATTTAAACTTTTGTTTCATAGACTCCACGAGGGCCTGCTCACCACCTTTTCTGCCAAATATTATGGTCAGATTCTCTCTTGTGTAAGGCAATCACGTTATCCTATGAATCAATCTATCCATGATGGGTATTGGATCCTCTAGCCATAGGAACCCATCATGCACCAAGCACAGCAGCTGCTTGATGACCAATACTGTCACCAGGGTGCAGTTGTAGTGCGGCACCCAAAGCAGGTTGAGAAACCCTGCCTTATCTACTCCTCTGAGCCACCTCCGCGGCTCCAATGCAGTCATTCCAGTATTCGTATCAATGATGTGGCGCATCAGTTTCTCGGTTTCCAAGTGTGGGAACTGCTCATGATCAACCAAGTCCCAATCCTCGAGTTTTAGCAGCGGTACTCATGCGTTTTCATAGAGGGACATACTTGGGAAATTGAGTAATAGGGTCCGCACCCTGGGCTTCAACCTCCTCCACTTCAACTCCCACATCCAAGTCATCATCCATCAGGATTTCCTCAATGTCTTCCTCCTCCGGCTCCAAATTTATGGTCTTGCCTTTCTCCTAAGTAGTGGGTTTCTCCTTGGCGATGCGGGCACTAGTATGGCAGGTTGCTTGTCCATTTTATCCTTCACGGTCTCCTTGGTTGGGGTGGGTTTTGGTCTCGGTGTCCTCGGTGATTTAGGGACTTCTGCTAATACTTCGGCCACTCCTGGAGCAGCTTTCTCTGCCTCCATCTCAACTTTTGGCACCGACTCCTCTGCTTTGGTATCTATGGTTTATGTGGGCGCCGACATTATTTTCTGCAAGAACTCCTGTGTCTCCTTCGACAATGTCTCAAATACTTTACTGGCTATCAAAAGTTCGTAGTGCTCGCAATTCGTGTGCGCCTGAGAGCTCAACAAGTCAATTCTCAAAATGCCAAGTTTTTTTTGCTGGACAACCACTTTTAATTTATAGGGCATTTTGAATTCAAATCTGACCGTTCCCCCCAAATTCGGTTCATTAATTCCCGATTGGCGGCATATTTTCCAGGATCCGAGCCATAAATTTTGTCTTAAATAATGTTCGCCCGCTCCATTTTCCTCATTTCTATCGTCAAATCATGAACAGTGACTTTAACGGTCACTTTCCGGCTGAATTGTGTGATTTCTCCATGGGTAGTGCAACTCCCTTTGCATTGTCGCGAACCCTGTGACACTTCTTTGCTTCACACAATCCTCCAATCGCGCAGCTCTCCAACCCGGGCAGTGTAGTTTATAGTCCCGCACCTCCTTTCAGCTACTTGGAGCACTAAGACTGTGCTACCTTCATTTAGTCACATGATCGGGCCACCAGTGTATGGCTTCAACCGACTTCCATTCACCTTTCCTGGGAAGGGTTCTCCATTCAATTTGACCAGTTGTACCGCTCCTCTGTTGGTAATTTCCTTAATGACATAAGGCCCTAACCAGTGCATTCTAAACTTCCCTGGAAATTTATCAAACTTACTGTCATATAACAAAACCAGGTCATTTACCTTAAAGGTGCGCGACTTAATGTGTCGATCATGCCATGCTTTTTTTCTCTACTTTTGGACTTGTTGGTGAAATCCAACTAGAAATCTCTCTTCCTCAAGCTCATCCAGTTGTGTGAGCCTTTCCTCCAAGGCTCCGCGATCTGTCATACCCATGAGTGCCACTATGTGTAGACTAGGCACAATATATTCCATAGGAATTACCACTTCAACACCATAGACAAGCCTAAAGGGAGTTTGTCCAGTCAACTTCTTGCACATCGTCCGATAAGCCCATAGTACTACAGGTATGCGTAGGTCCCAATCACTTCGTTGAGCATTGCAAACCTTGGTCAGTGCATTCTCCAGCACTTTATTGAATGCTTCCACCGTCCCGTTAGCCTGCGGGTGATAAGGTGTGCTCTTCTGGTGATATACCTGAAATTCCTCTGTTAGCACGCTGATCGTCTCATTCAGAAAGTGCGTACCACGATCACTCATCAAAATCTTTGGACAACCAAATTGTGTTAGTACATACTCAAAGAGGAACTTCACAACATTTGCGCCTATGCAATGCTTCACAACTTGTGCCTTCATCCGATGACTCAAATACTCCATCGCGGTGATAATGTACCTCGCTCCCGTTTTTCCTTGGGGATGAATGGGTCCCACAAAATCTATCACCCATTTCTCAAAGGGTTGTAATGTCATCTATGGATTTAGAGGCATCTCATCCCTCCGTGATGGCCTGCTAGTCCTTTGACACACATCACACGCCTTGCAATATGCTTTTGAGTCCTAATGGACGGTTGGCCACCACAACCCTGCGCATAGAATCTTCTGCGTGGTCACTCTCCCTGCGTAATCTCCTATCACGAAGCCCCCATGAGTGTCTGTGAGGATGTTGCTTCTTTCAAACTCGAGTACATATCATTGCAATATCTCATCAGACCCCATTTTGTACAGGTGCCTAGCAATGACAAAACATTCTACCACGCGCACCACTAACTCCTTCTTCTACTGGACGGTGTATCCCTCCGGGGCAGTTCCTATCATCAGGAAGTGTATTATATCCTCAAAATGACCATCCGCGACGCGCACTGCAAATAGCTGCGCGTAGGCAATTCTTCCTCCAAATTAGTGGGTTCTTCCCCTGTTTCAATGTGTGACAGATGGTCTGGTCCCGTGTTCAGTTGTCTAGGCTTCACAATAACTTCAAAATCATATTCCTAGAACAATAACAGCCACCTACAGATTCTCTCCCCCAACACAGGCTTATTGACTAGGTATTTCAGTGTGGAGTGATCTGTATACATCTTAAAATGGCCTCCCAGCAAGTAGTGTCTAAACTTCTGGAGTGCATATACCATAGCTAACCCTTCGCGCTCGATGGTGGAATAGTTCTTTTCTTCCTTAGATAACCTTCTGCTTTCAAACGCGATAGGATGATCCAAGTCTCCTCCACCAGCCTGTGTCATTTGTACCTTCAGCTTCCCAAAGTGTGTTCTCATCATCCTCCTACATTTGTGCCAATCATCGAAGCTTCCTTTGTGTGTACCCCACCATCTTGCGGGCGTAGCGTGCAGTGCCCAGTAGAACGCCTAGAAGCGCTGTTGTTCTAGTACCTCCCTCGCAAATGCATCCAAAAAGATATCTACATCATTCAGGCCATCATAAGTAGGCAGATTTCTTACCTCTGACAACACACAGTGCAGTAACCGGGTCATCATGTTACAGCGCAGTGTAGTTACCTCAAGTAACTGATTCTACCAGTGCTCCAATTATTCATCAGAGTCCGAGGTGCAAGAACTCTCGCGATCCCATGTAACTTTTCCATCCGCCGTCGGATTCACCCAATCTTGGTCTCATGCTATTATCTTATACATACAGTCCAGATCATCATTGCTCTCATAATCGTGAACTAGTTTAGTATAGCATGATCCTTTAGTAGAATCTAGGGGTACTATGACGCAAAGCGATTTCTTTTCAAATATCATATTTCGCTTCTTTAGATTGATCACCCCGTTCATATCAGTAGCCCAATCAATTCCAAGGAGAGCAGGGTAGGGGTTGTTGTCATCCATAATTTCTATTACTTCAAAGTCAGCCAGCGCGCTTTCACCTTCAATATCTATAGTCACCCCTTGCAGCCACCCCATGGGGATGATCTTCTGCTGATTCATCGTCCTTAACTGAATCAACGACCACTGTAGCGCAGGTCTCCCCATCTGCTCCCAAGTCTGCTTTGGTAGGACATTCGTGTCTGACCCTAGGTCTAAAATAACCTGATCCATTTCGTATTCTCCTATCTGCGCAATCAGCCTCATCTCCCATCCCATCCTTTTTTTATGCTTACCAATATTTCGTACTACACACAACTCAGTCAGGGTGTTTCCAACACATCTGTTTATACGTTCCTGTAGCCCCTTCACAGCCTTGCTATCGTGCAGTAACTTCATACTAGTCTCCAGGAAGGTTATAACCATAGTAGGGTCCATCTCCTGATCAAGATTTTCCTTACTTCCTGAGGTGGAGGCCTCAATGAAACTCTTCTTTGCTTCCATGAATGTTTTGCATGCACGCTCCAAATCAAACTCAACCTCTGTTGGGGCTTTGCAAACCCATGTGTTGTCTTTGGGTTGTTTCCCCTTGTCATCCCCTGTTGTGATTCCACTTCGGAGCACTATATTTACGTTCGGATCCTCTTTGTGTAGCTCAAACCTCATCATCTACAGGTTCTGAGTAGGTTGAGGTGGTAGTGCCCCTTTGTCACATATCCTTGCTATCAGCGTAGGACAGTCTTCCATTTCATGATCAAACAGAGTGCAATACTTGCATGACAGACGTGTTGGGTTAGTGCAATCGCGGGCATAGTGTCCTAGTCCTCCGCAATTATAGCAGATCAACTGTCCCCGACCTCTACCAAGTCCTCCTCTGCCTCAGCCTCATCCGTGCCCCTGAAAGCCTATCCGCGCCATCCCCGCGCTCTGGTCAAGGGGTCGCGTTTCTTCCTGAACCCTATAGGCAGGAGTTATATCCATCATTAGTTCATAGCTTCTGCAATTACGCTCATCATGCCCTACCAACCTACAAAAGTTGCAGAACAGTTGTTGTGGTGTCTGTACAAACTTCTGCAGCAAATGACAGTTATCCATGGCATGTTTTCCTGCTACCTGACATATAGCGCACCACAATGCAGGCCCCACGCTCGGTCCTGCTTGAGCTTCTGGCCTCAAAGGCATCAATCCCCCTCCTGCCAGGTAGTTCGCAAAGACCAGGCAATGGTCTTTGTCATGCCCCTAACCCTTGCATTTCAGGCAACATATCTCTTCACGCACCTCTGGCTAAACTATTATGTCCTGCTTTAAATTTTTCATCTCAAGGCAAAGATTTTTCAACTCCTTGTGAATCTGTTGGACCCCCAGATTTGGATCTTGCATCAGTGTTACATACAGTCCCATTGCAATCTCCAAGGCCTTTGCTTGAGTCATTATCTTCTATTGTGACAACACAACCCTTAGGTGTGGCAGTAGCGAAGCCACAAACCATTCGCGATGTTGTCCGTCTGTTAGGTTCATGTTAGCTTCACAGATTTTACACTTCAACCTCTGATTGAGTTCCCAAGGTGTCTCACTTGGCTGCATTGTGGATTCTTTAAACCCCACAATAGATTGCGCTTTAGATTTAGGCCTTTTGAATTCTCTATTCAGTGTTGTCTGGATGTCTACCACTCTAGCATTCGGGTTATCATTAGAGTACTTGATATACCAGGTTAGCGTGCGATCCTACAGAGCACTAACCAATGTTGCCTTCTTCATGTGATCATCTGTCATGCCCTGAGATTCCCATACAGCTTTTACGACGAACCAGAACTAGTTCGAGTCCTCATTTCCTAAGCCTTTAAACAAAGGCAGTTTCACGAAATTTTCCATACTGAACTGTGGTGGGGGCAGAGGTGGTACGGATGAAGTCACAGGTGATGGTGGTGAAGTTGAAGATGGTGCTTGTGGAGGTGGCAGTCACGAGAATCCTTGTCTTATTAACTGAATAGAACTTCGTGGAGAAACCTGCGCTATCCCTTCTTCGTCACCTCGCGTAGGTGAAATCAATGGACTATATTCAGGACCCTTTCTTCCTTTGTTCTTGTAAGTTTTTTCACTTCGCGTAGCTTCAAACATCAAGGTAGCTGCATAACCCATTTTTTGCACAATAACATTTTAATCTAGGTATTCAAATATTTCAAGTACTTACCTCGTGGTCCTTTGAAAAAGCGCCACTCCACCTCATTGTAGCTGACTGAGGTATTGACTACAAATTTAGTTACAAATCCTCCTATGATGCAATTGAGCCAATGATCGACAGCGCGGGCGATATTATCCTCCGATGCTTCCAATTTATGTACTAGCTCCAGGGTCCAAACAATAGGACCGTCAAGTTTCCACCTTCCTTAGCTATCTGTTAGCTTCGCGATCCACTCATATAGCTCAACCAGAAGGGAACAGAAAAAGATATCGTGTATTTCTGTATATAGGTACCTATCCAGCCACTGCTCCTTTGTCAATCACAAACTTTTGTTCTCCTGTGCCGCGAATTTGTGGATCTTCCTATCCAACCAATCTCCAATCTCTTTCTTAGTTGAATTCCAATGATACGACATCACACATCTCTTATGCAGATTCTGGTCCTGGCAACGGAACCATTTGTTGGCTTGAGGGGGCTTGACCCAGGTTTAGCATTAGTTAGCCAAACAAATCCATACACTATTGTCCCTTTTGGCATCAGCCCGCGGAGCACGGACCGAAGTCTCACCCAAAGCAGTATGGGGGGATGCTGGAACCAAGTTTCTGCACCCTGAGATGGTCGTGATGTCGGTTTATTCCTTCTATTCCTGCTTTCGTGCAGGTCGTTAAGTTCTAGGGCTCTGTCTTCCTAACCCCTTATTCCTCCCTTCGATACCTCCATGAAAGGGTACAACTGGCCTTCGCGCAGCCCTAACCTTCGATTCAGATACTTTCGCGCTGCTAAGGCAGTGTATTGCACAGATTGTCAAGTTATCTTAAGAATCTTACTTATCTTATCAGGTAATCACAGTTAGCACCACGTAAACATATGTTCTTACTTGCATTCACTTAACCAATATAATTACATACATTCACACATCATATAAGCATTATAAATGAAATTCATACATAACATGTTAGGATGCATTAACAGGAACAAAGGCACAGAATTTGCATAAAAGATCTCTTTATTGATACCTTCCAAGTGATTACAGACTCTATCCGCCCTACACACACAGCTGTAGGGGTCCGTGCACTCAACTACAGACTTCCACCCTAGGCCTCTGTGCACTCAGTTGCAAAGCCTCTACCTACGCTACAACCCAAAACTTAGACTTCTTACTTCAGAGCTATGACTATCTTACTCTTATCTGAACTACCTAGAGCTTACTTACTTAGCTCTTTTTATACAATCCCATGGTCCGCAGACCATGGGTAGATCTTTTACAGCTGAATTTACTTTACAAAACTAAGGGCGAAAAACCCTTTATGACTCATGACACCTTCACACTCCGTGACCACAAAATACGGATTCTTTACAATTTTATTACAAAATTTGACCCAAAACATGGGTTTTTAGCCCCAAAACTGTCCTTGGGGGATGTCGTTCCCAACAGTTACCTCTGAGTTTTCTCCTTTCAGCGTAGAGAAAACTATGGAATGATAATAAAAGGTACCATGGCTAGTCATGAAGGAAAGTCAATAATGAAGGAAGAATCTTTCAAAATTTAAAATAATATGTAGAAACTTAAATTCAATGATTATTACATAAATGAATTAGATGCAAAAGAAGCACAATTTGTGAGAAAGATGAAAAGAGGATCTAGAAAATAGAAAGGTAACCCACCATTCAAACATTTTAATTGTGGTAGAATATGACATTTTTGTTGCTATATATTCTTGTGCAAAATGTAAATACAATAATGATTAAGAAAAGCATGCAAATTGAAGCAATTTTTAAAGACACAAAAGAGGAAAGTATTCCAAGAAGAAATGTTTTTATTTTAGAGAAGATAGTAGCTCATCAAAATATAGTGACAAATATGCATCTAATATTAGTGAAGAATAAATTATTTTCATATCCATTGACAAAAACATTAATAAAAAAAAAGATGAAAACAATCAAGAAGAGAAAATAGCTTCATAGGATGATGACATTGACGGGGAACAAAATCTTGAAGTAGAGCTTGTTAGTGCCCTAGAAAAAAATAGAAACTTAGAGGCAAGATAAAAAAATAAAAATAAAAAATAGAAGGATATACTATAGAAATATGAGAATAAAAAGGGTCATGATATTGATGAAACAACAGTTTTCATCTTGAATACACAACTAGAAGAGGCAAATAGGATAGAATAAATAGTGAGAATCTAGTTTAAATAAAGGAAGAATATTGTGAGAAGCTAGAGGTTGAATCTATGTCCTTGAGAAAACAACTATAGAAAGAAAATTCTCAATTGAATCAAACCTTGAATTTTGGAAAGAGTACTTAAATCTTAGATGATATCCGTAGGTGTCAAAGACCATCTTTCATCAAAATAAGTGTTTTCTATAAAGAAAATCATAATATCTCCAAGGGAGAATCAAGCACAAATCCATTAGAAAAGGAAAATGAAGAAAATCCCAGAAGTTATGCTAATGTTCTAAAGAGCTCCTTCAACAATAAAAGCAACACTAGGAAAGGAGACAAATACTAGCAAAGGCTTGATTTTTATCACAAGATCAACAAGAATAAATTCAAAAGCACTACTCCACTAAGAAGAGCTTTTGTATCTTAGTATCAATATCTCTTCTTTGGCTATTTCTTTGCTTGTAATAATTTTTCTCATAAATAAATAAATTTTAACGATTATGTAAGAAATGACTATGTGAGAAATAGAAACATAGGATATTATAAGACCTCAAAGAATGGTTCTGTGAGAAAAAAAAATGTAAGGGTTTAAATAACAGTGTTGTTAGGAATCACAATTTATTTTCTCCTCTATTAGATCATATTGAATGCTATAAGTGTAATAACTATGGGAAAAAAGCATGTGATTACAGAAGATGCATAATAAGGCTACCTAAGTAAGGCAAGGAAGAAGATTTTAATAGACATCAAGAAGAATTCACAAATGTATGGAAAAGGAAGTAAGAGAAATAGGGATAATGTGTGTTTCACTATATGCTCAAAAAAACGGAAGCCAGTGGTATATTGACAATGGATGCTCAAAACATATGATAGGATATTAAGGTAAAAATTTACTCTAAAGTAAGAAAAAAATAGGCAATGTTATTATTGGAGATAACGCATTAGCAAGGATAACTAGAAAGGAGACAAAAAGTCTCTATAATGGAAAGACTAAAACTCAAAATATCTAGTATGTTCAAGGTTTGAAATTCAATATTATAAGTGTCAGTCAAATGCATAATTAAGTATATGATCTCATATTTTGTTCTAAAGGGTGTGAGATAATGAAAGCGGGTTATGGAAGAATAGTGGCAAATGCAACTAGGACCTCAAATAATGTATATGTCATAGATGAAGTTAAAGGAGAAAAAAAAAATTACAATTGGATGAAAGTTTGTTATGGCATAGAAGATGGGTCATATTATATTTGATAGTCAAGTAAAACTCAAAAAAAATTGGCAGTGAGAGACATGCCAAATATCTCAAAATCGAATGACATTATTTGTAATCCATGTCAACATGGGAAGCAGATTGTAATAAGCCTCAAGAAAAAAAATTACTCATCATCAAGGCTATTGGAACTTGTTCATACATATATTTACAGGCCACACGAACACAAACATTAAAAGGTGAGAGTTTCTTTTTGTTTCTTATTGACATTTTTACAAGAATGACCCAGGTAACATTTTCTAAAGGAAAATTTGAAGCATTTGAGAAGTTCAAACCTTTCGAAGCTCTTGCTGAGAATGTGGTTAATCTAAAAATAAAGTTCCTAAGATCATATAGAGGAGGTGAGTTTGAATTCAATGAATTTTTTGAACATCATGGAATTAGGAGACATTTCTTAATGTCAAGGAGTCCAT
Organism: Pinus tabuliformis; assembly: GCA_031772625.1. Taxonomy (NCBI): domain Eukaryota; kingdom Viridiplantae; phylum Streptophyta; class Pinopsida; order Pinales; family Pinaceae; genus Pinus; species Pinus tabuliformis. The sequence goes on from CM062807.1 coordinate 384,093,361, forward strand.
AGAAAAATTGAGTTGTAGAAAGGAAGAACACAACTGTGTAGGAAATGGTAAGAACAATGCTCAATGAAGCTAATCTACTAGACATCTTTTGGGGAGAAGAAATTAATAAAACCATTTACATCTAAATAATTATCAAATAAAAGTAAACAAAAATAAGACTCCTTATGAATTATGGAAAGGCAGACCAACTAAAGTCAAATATTTCAAAGTATTTGGAAGCTAGTGCTACATGAAGATAAATGAAGACAATTTAGGAAAGTTTGATTCCAAAACAGATGAAGGAATCTTCCTTGGGTAGGCATCTAAAATCAAGGGATACAAATGTTAAAAAAATATACTACACAAGGTGGTAGAGAGCACTAATATAAAAGTGGATGAAGCACTACCTCGAAAAGAAAAGTCCCAAGCGATTAATTTTCAAAGGAGACACTCAATAAAGAGTAAGAGAAGAAAGAAGAAGAGGAAGAGGAACAATAGAAGGATCAAGAAGAATGTTAGGTCCCTATAATACTAGTGATTACCCCATTACTATTGTAGTTGTATCCCTTATTAATATTGTTGTGCCCCTATTGTCCCCATATTGTTATTACTGTGCCCCATAGAATCCCTCTATTGTTATTTTTGTGCCTTTATATTATTATTGTTAGGTCGGATGGGTTATATTGTGACTCCTTAGACTCCTATATATAGAAAGGAGGTTTTGTCATTTGAATCATCAAAGAATCATTCATTTGTGTAATGTAAAGGAGGTTTCCCCCTCGAATAGGCTGAATTCTAAGGCGTTGATCTATCTTTTCTATCTTTTTGTGAGTTGGTTTCATAACATTTGGTATCAGAGCTTTGAATTCTAGGGTTTCGCTGCTCCAAATAGGTCATCGTGGCATTTGCGCTATAACTTTTTTTATGCGACGTTTCAGATGCTAAAACAAAAACCCATTTGGGCCAAAATCGTTCTAAACCGCAGGTCTGAATTTCAGATCTTTTCGCGCTATATTTGCGGAGATATGATCTGAGGAAGTTGGCATTTTTGCAGACTTTCGAATTACATTCCAAACAGGTGACCTAGGGAAAATAGTCATAACTTTTGTTTTGAGCATCAGATTGAAATTTCATAAGAAGTTACAGAAAGAGGACGGACTGCAGTTTCCTATGCACATTTTTCAGATCCTAAGGTCGAAATAGTGACACGTGGCACTTCCTACAAGTTCGCTCTTCTGAAAAGGTCTATAATCAGGTCATCTTGGGAGATTGTGCATAACTCTGCCTTGGAGAATCTAAATTTGATCAAACTGGTCGCATTGGAAATAGGACACAGAGGGCTACTGCAGGTCGCAATTTCAGAACTGGATGATCCGAAATTATAGAGATACATCAGAGGCAATATCGAGCTCCTACAAAGTGAAAAAAGGTGTGTAGATTTTTTTAAATTTTTGCTTAAGATTGGTTTGAAAATTTATTTTAAAGGAATTCAAAATAAATAGTAGAGCATTATTATCGGTAACTTATGCCCTGAGGAAAGAAAATTCAAACACCTAGTAAGCAACCTGAAAGCTCTAGCATGACTTATGAAGAAGAGGAAGAAATGCAATATGATATATCAAAATTACGAGACCAAGTTCAACAAATGTCACTCGCAAAAAAAGTAACAGAATCTAAGATGGATGGTTTAAATAAAGATGTAGAAGCTAAGATGAATGACATGGAAGCTAAGATGGACGATTTGAAGATAGATTTGAAGACAGATTTGAAGACAGGCATGGCAGATTTGAAGACAGATTTGACAAATTTTCTACAAGAAATACTTACTAATGTTGAAAGGGTAGTAAAGGAAACTCATGATGAGAACAAAAGAAATGTTAATAATGATTTCATAGACTCTAACGTTGGATCGAAGACCCACAATATTCCAAAAATCGATATGAGGAAGTTTGATGGCAACGATCCCGCAACATGGATATTACAGATGGAGCAATTTTTCGATCTCAATAATGTGCAAAACACACAAATGGTACGTATTGAAACTTTATATTTGGAACCAAATCAGTTTGTATGGTATCAATGGCTTTGCTCTCGTAAACAAATTATCACTTGGGCAATTTTTACGGAAGAATTGACAACACATTATGAGGATACAAAAAGAAACACTTTTTTTAGCCAATTGATAAGTCTCAAACAAAAGGGTTCAATAATGGAGCACATTGAGGAGTTCCAAAAATTGAACATAAGGGTAAAAAATATTCCAGAGGAGCATAGGATTGATGTGTTCATAGGGACTTTAAAGGATAATATCCAACATGATGTTCGCCTTTGGGAACCTGATTCATTAGAGAAGGCATTCAGGTTAGCAAGAAAAATGGAAAACAAAATTATGGCAACCAGGAAGCATACCACTCACAACCATAAAGATGGAAGTGTTGTTGCCCCTAGTCTTCCACAACCTATAAGGTTGACACCACAACAATTGGAAGAAAAAAGAGCAAAAGGGCTTTGTTACAGTTGTGATAGCAAATACACTAAAGGTCATAAGTGTGCTGAGAAGAAATTATTTTACATAGATTGTGAAGAGGAAGAAGAAAAGGAGCAAGAAAGGTCAAAAGAAGAGGATATACTCCAAGAACAAAGCCTAGATAAAGAACAAATGAATCCAACCATATCTTGTAATGCATTGGCTGGAATTACCACTCCTCAAACCATCAAGATAGAAGGACAAATCAAGAAGAAAAAGGTAATAGTGTTGATTGATTCAGGAAGTACCCACAATTTGATTCATTGTAAGATATCAAAAGAGTTGAATTTCTTCCTATATCCAGCACCAGAGTGTCATGTGATGGTTGCAAATGGAGGAATGACAAATTGCTCTGGAAAGTGCCATAATATCAAGCTATCCATGGGAGAATATGTATTGACTAGCCCAATGCTTTCCATTCCAATGGGAGGTGTTGATGTTGTACTAGGAGTCCAATGGCTACAATCCTTGGGTACAATAGCTTTTAATTTCCAAGAACTTTTCATGAAATTTTATGCGGAAGGAAAGGAAGTTGAATTAAGGGGTATTGCAGGGAAACCGGGAAAGATAATCAGCTCTAACAGTATGACAAAGCTTCAGAAAAAGGAACAAAGAGGTGTAATTGCACAATTATGTTCGCTAGATGTTTCCACATCGAAATCATCTATTTCTCCAGATCTCCAAAAAGTCTTGGACAATCATTCCAAGGTATTTGAGACTCCCAAAGGTCTACCACCTATTCGTGATCATGATCATGCTATTCATCTGATTCCAAGAAGTGTTCCTCCAAACATCAGGACATACAGATATCCCTATGCCTAAAAGAGTGAAATTGAACGTATGGTTGCAGAAATGCTAGAGGCTGGTATAATTCAACCTCGTCAAAGTTCTTTCTTTGCTCCAGTAGTATTGGTGCACAAGAAGGATGGATCATGGCACATGTGTCCGGATTATAGGGAGCTCAACAAGCTAACTATTAAAGATAAGTTTCCCATCCCTGTCATTGATGAATTACTGGATGAATTGCATGGATCAATTTACTTCACCAAGTTGGATCTTCGTTCAGGATATCATCAAATCAGAATGAAGACTGAAGACATTCTGAAAACAGCATTTAGAACTCATGAGGGTCATTATGAATTTTTGGTCATGCCTTTTGGCCTTACCAATGTACTTTCTACATTTCAAGTTTTAATGAATTCCATTTTCAAACCCTTCCTTAGAAAATTTGTGTTAGTATTTTTTGATGATATACTAATCTACAACAAGTCTTGGAAGGATCATGTTGAACATGTTGACAGGGTGCTACAACTATTGGAGGAGAAACAATTATATGCAAAAAGATCCAAATGTTTCTTTGGAGTACAAGAGGTGGAATATCTGGGTCATATTGTATCTCATGAAGGAGTTAAGGTAGACCCTAGCAAAATTAAAGCCATTAAGGAATGGAAAATCCCCACATCCATAAAGCATCTGCAAGGATTTCTCGAGTTGACAGGGTATTATCACAAGTTTGTTAAGAATTATGGGAGAATAGCAGCACCTCTAACAACATTATTGAAGAAAGATTCATTTTCATGGACTCCAGAAGAAACAAAGGCCTTCGAACATCTTAAAGAGGCAATGTGCCAAGCACCAGTCTTAGCTACACTGGACTTCACGAAAACCTTTATTGTGGAATGTGATGCTTCAGGAAATGGAATTGGTGTTGTTTTAATGCAAGATGAAAGACCCATTGCTTTTGAAAGTTGTCCAATCAAGGAAAAGTTTTTACACAAAGCTATTTATGAGAAGGAAATGTTGGCAATACTACATGCACTTAAGAAATGGCGACCCTACCTAATGGGAAGACACTTCAAGTTAAAAACGGATCATGATAGCCTTAAATACTTTTTAGAACAAAGATTAACCTCTGAAGAGCAACAAAAGTGGGTCACAAAGATGTTGGGTTATGACTTTGAAATCATCTACAAAAAGGGAAGCAAAATGTGGTGGCAGATGCACTCTTAAGAAAGGATGAGGATGTGGAAGCATTGTTGTGCGCCATTTCTATTATCCAACCAGATTGGATAAACGAAGCAAGGGAGGAATGGAAGAATGATGAAGAAGTGTGGGCACTTATTCGAAAGTTACAACAAGATTCCAGTACATCTGATACATTTAGCTGGCAAAATGATTTGTTATGGTACAAAGATCGCTTATACCTCTGTAAGAATTCCCAACTCAAACAAAAGATTCTTATGGAATTGCACACTTCTCCCTTAGGAGGGCACTCAAGATTTTTAAAAACTTACCACATGGTTAAGAAGGAATTTTTTTGGGATGGCCTTAAATCAAATATTCAAAAGTTTGTGGCGGAATGTTTTGTTTTCCAACAAAATAAAGTTGAAACAATTAAGACCCCGGGTCTATTACAACCTTTATCCATTCCAAGCCAACGTTGAGAGGAGGTTTCAATGGATTTTATGAGTGTCACCATGGTGGTAGTTGACAGACTTACCAAGTATGCACACTTTTGTGCATTATCACATCCATTTAAAGCCAGTACAGTTTATATGGCATTTATGGAAACAATTCAAAAGCTACATGGAAACCCAAAATTATTGTAAGTGACAGAGATCCCATTTTCACTAGAAATTTTTGGACAAAATTATTTTCTTGTCTTGGTACTCAGTTAGCTCATAGCTCATCTTATCATCCTCAATCTAATGGGAAAACTGAGATAGTAAACAAATGTTTGGAAGGATATCTTTGTTTCTTTGTATCTGATAAACAGACACAATGGGTCAAATGGTTGCCTCTGGCTGAATGGTGGTATAACACTTCCTTCCATACAGCAACAAAAATGACCCCATTTATGGCACTTTATGGATATCATCCACCATCCATCACATCATATTTAAGAGAAAATTCTAAGGTTCAAGCAGTGGAACATCACATCGAGCATCAACAAGAAGTCCTCCAACTCTTAAAGGATAACCTCGTGTTGGCACAGAATAGAATGAAACAACAAGCAGATCAACATCACAGCGAAAGAAGTTTTGATGTAGGTGATTGGGTATTCCTACGACTACAACCATATAAACAAATGTCCCTCAAGCAAGCTAAGAAGGATAATAAATTATCACCAAAGTATTATGGTCCGTACAAGGTGTTACAAAAGATTGGTACTATGGCATACAAATTGGAGCTTCTTGCAGCTTCTCGAGTGCACCCAGTTTTCCATGTTTCATGTTTAAAGAAGGTTATAGGCGACAAGCTCCCAGTTCAAACAATATTTCCAGAACTTGATGAGGAAGGAAAAATTATATTGGAACCGGAAGCAGTCACAGAAACAAGAACTTGACAGCTACGAAATCGATCAATTTCGGAGTATCTCATCAAGTGGAAGAACTTATCCACTAAAGATTCCACATGGGAGGATGAGAATTTTATACAGAAGCATCCAGAACTACTCAAGCGTTGAGGACAATACTTTTTTGAAGGAGAGGGGCATGTTAGGTCCCTATAATACTAGTGATTACCCCATTACTATTGTAGTTCTATCCCTTATTAATATTGTTGTGCCCCTATTGTCCCCATATTGTTATTACTGTGCCCCATAGAATCTCTCTATTGTTATTTTTGTGCCTTTATATTAGTATTGTTAGGTTAGATGGGTTATATTGTGACTCCTTAGACTCCTATATATAGAAAGGAGGTTTTGTCATTTGAATCATCAAAGAATCATTCATTTGTGTAATGTAAAGGAGGTTGCCCCCTCGAAGAGGCTGAATTCTAAGGCGTTGATCTATCTTTTCTATCTTTTTGTGAGCTGGTTTCATAACAAAGAAGTGGGGGAGGAAATATAACATCAACATCCAAATATTCCATCCAAATATTTATAAAAGAATCATCTATACAATAAAAAATTTGGTATCAAATATTAAAGAGTCTAGACTAGAAGGAGATTGACAAGTACATAAGAGCATGCCAACTTTTCTTTACTATCAAAAATAGATCCCAATAACTTTTATCAAGCTAGGGAAGATAAGCATTAGATTAGTGCTATGAAGAAGATCTGAATTAGATTGAGAAAAATGAGACATGTGAACTTGTGCCTAGACCAAAAGACAAGAATGTTATTGGCACCAAATGGGTCTTCAAGAACAAGTTGAATGAGGGTGGAAAAGTAGTAAGAAATAAGACTATATTGGTGTGTAAAGGATATGATCAAGTTGAGGGTGTTGGATTTGAAAAAACCTTTTCTCCAATTGCAAGAATATAAGTGATTAGAATGTTCTTGGTATTTGCACGTTTCAGAAACTTCCAAGTATATTAACTAGATTCCAGATTAGTTTTTCTTAATGGAAATTATAAAGAATAAGTATATGTTGAAAAACTAGAAGGATTTCAGCTGTCATGAAATGAAAATGGTCTATGCATATTGAAGAAGGTACTATATGTCCCAAAGAAAACTCCCAAGGCATGGTAATTAAAACTTGAAAAGTATCTACAACAACAAGGATTCAAAAGAGGAGCAACAAACAATAATATTTATTTTCTGTATTCAGGCTTCCCTGATCCATAATGAATTAAGCAAAGTCTTTCGGGTAGAAATCACATAGGAGAAATTTTTAGCCGACGCGTTTCGAACTAACAAGTGTGGTTCATCATCAACACTAGATGAAGAGGTAGACCATGACAAAGGCTTAAATAGAGAGCAATGTAGAGACATAATTTCAAGTAATGACTCTATTTGAACAATAATATTTAAATTATGGTATTAATTTATTAATATATTAAAACCAAATATTATTAAGTAACGACTATATTAAACGACTAGTTTTTGAAAAATAATATTTAAATAATGATATTAGTTTATTAATTTATATCAAAATAGATGTAGAAATTTCAACTGCTGAAGATTTCAAACTGAAAACAAGAGACACAATTCTACTTTACTGATCTGTGGAATGGAAATCACAATCTAGAACAACATGCATATACATGCAACAAGAAAACTACAAGTACACAATGATTTCTAGGGGAACGCAACTAGGAAAAACCCCTCAAGCCTCTTTGCATTAATCAATTGAATAGAGAAACTATGACAATTGCTTTCTCAAGCTTTGAGTACAACCTGCAAAATAATAATTTTTCTCTCTACTAAATGAGAAACTTTGGCAAAACACTTAGCCAATTGTTCTCTAATATAGCTTCCTATTTCCTCACGTAATTCCTAAGGAAATTAGCTCCTAAAATATAGGAATTTACTCCTATTTTCTTGTGTAATTCCCAAGGATTAATCTCCTAACTCATGCAACAAATGTACACTCAGACTAGTATACAACTGATGTTACACTACCTTGTCATCTCCACTTTAGCTGAGGAATTTAAATTCCCTACATGCATTAGCTATTTTGGGTTGATTGATCAATTAACTAACAGATCTCTAAGTTAGACTGTTGTCCCACTGCACAACTGACCTTCAACTGACTCTATCAATAGTTAGAGGTCAGTTAATAGAGTACAACTGAATATAACTGAACTAGATTGCTAAAATTTAATAATCACATATGCATAACTGAACTCCAATCCCTCTAACTCGAATTTACGGATCTAGCTGAGTGATAAGTGGCATTTAATACTAGTTATCTGCCTCCAAGTTGCCCTACTAATGTGAAAATTTGATTTACTCAATATGACTAAGGCTAAAGTCAAATCGAGCCTTTCTTGCTACATTTTTTCAACAATAGACAATGAAAATCTATTGATCATGATGGTATATGTAGATGATATTATTTTTGGAAGTGCTTTTGACACAATGAGAAAAAGGTTTATGGAAGAAATATAAAAAAAATTTGAAAGGTCCATGTTGAGAGAATTGTCATCCTTTCTAAGTTTGTAGGTTCTTTAATCTAGTAAAGGCATAGTCATCTCCCAAACTAAATACATCAATGAAATGTTTAACAAAATTGGGATGGAAAATTGTGCACTTATTAGCACAACCATGGTCACAAGATGTGAGTTGAGCAAAGATGATGAATCTCTAAATGCAAATCAAATAATGTACAAGTCAATGAGTGTTGTTTTTCTATATTTGACAACATCAAGACCAAAAATCGTGCAAGCAATAATATTGGTTGCAATATTTCAATATGCACCAAACAAGACTCATGTGCAAGTAGTAAAGAGAATATTCAGATATTTGAAGGGTACTCTAAAATTTTGCCTATGGTATTCGCAAAGCAAAGACTTTACTTTAATAACTTATAGAGATACATATTGGGTAGGTAGTGTAGATGACAAGAAAAGTACAAGTGGATGAGCATTCTTTCTCGGAAATTGTTTAGTATCATAGTTGAGCAAGAAATGAACCTCAATTTTTATTTCCGTAGCTGAAGTTGAATACATTGCAATAATGTCATGTTGTACTTGAGTTCTTTAGATGAAGCAGACTTTGAAGGATATCAATATCAAATATGATCAACCAATATCAATCATTTGTGATAATACAAGTGAAATCAAAATTCAAATAACCTTATGGTTCCTTCAAAGGCAAACACATTCCCATAAAGTATCACTTATTAAGAGAGCAGGTAGCCAAACAAATTTTTAAGTTGGAATACATTGCTACCAAGGAACATGTTGCAAACATCTTTGCTAAACCTCTTCCTAGAGAAATATTTGAATATCATAAAAAATGTGGGAGTGATATCTCTCTCAAATCGTCATTAAATGAAAGCACAAGCTTAGGGTGAGTAGGTCTTTTCCATTGATGTAAAAGGGGTAGAGGTTGAATATAGGGGGTGAAGTTGCAGACAAGGGGATTTATTTAACAATAGTAAAAAAATGTCTAGGGTTGTCATCAATGACAAAGGGGGAGATTGTTGAATAATGTGTTTTCATTGATGTCAAAGTTAGGGAGAGACTGAGAATGTCAAATTTATGGGGAGATCATTGGAAATATTGTCGTTGTTTATGTTAAAGATAGGTGGAGACTCTATATGTCCAAGATAACGATTTCAAGATGAAAATTGTTGGAAATGTTGTTTGGATACCCGTTTTTTATTGATGTCTAGCTTGAATAGCATACATTTTAAGGAAATTTTACCCTAAATACCTATATAAGATGGGATCATACGAAATATGGTTGAAAAATTTATTATAAGGCATTTCTAATGACAAATGGCACTCCCTCTAACTCCATAGGACTAAGAAGATATGAAAGATTCTTTTAATTCAACCCAACTAGAAAGTACAAATCAACCCAACTATTTTTACAAGTAAGAGTGAACGTATAAGAAATATAAATAAAGGATACACTAGTGAATTTGAGTACTATCCATCCAAGAAGAGATCTGAGGTGAGCAAGATAAGTTAGGGAATAATCTTGGGACCTTAAAGCTGGAGCAAAAATGTGATTTGTGGAGAGAACAAGTCATCTTGGAGTTTTCATTATAAATTTTCTTTTGGGATGTCTTAGACTTCATAACTTGGACGAGATAACATGGCGATATTATTGTACATGTGGTAGAAATTTAGAATATGGTTCACTATAATTTCAAAGATATGTTCTTGATGAAGTTATGCTTGTTGAATGCTCCTGAAATTTTCTTCAAACAGGTCAGATTGAAATTTTTGCTATAACTTTTCTTTTGGGATGTTTCAAAATATGAAACTTGGAGGAGATAGAGGGGAAATAATTTTGAACCTATGATAGAAATTTTAGACTTTAAATCAGTATAATTTTGTAGATATAATCTAAGGAAGATAGGGTTCTTGAATGCTCCTGAAATCTACCTCAAACATGTCAGCTTGGAATTTTTGTTGTAACCATTTTCTGATATGTTTCAGACTCTGAAAACTTGAGGAGACACAGATAATGTATATAGGTACCTGTATTAGAAATTTCAAACTTTTTTTTCACTATAATTTCAGATATATGCCATATGGAAGTTAGGGTTAATGAATAGTTCTGAAATCAACCTCAAACAACTCAATTTGTCATTTTTTCCATAACTTATTTTCTATGACTTTTCAAACTACGAAAATTTAAAATATCCAAGGAGACATATAGAAGTTCTTGAGGTAAAATGTTTGGATGTGTGGTTGTTGTACGAGTTTTTTATTGGGAAGATGGAGAAAACAACAAGTTTTGGGAGAAGAAAACCCAGTGAAGGTAGAAGCAGCAAGTAGACCTACTAAAGGCAGAAGCAGCTAACATACCTGATGAAGGTAGAAGTAGCAAGCATAATTAGTAAACTAGGTTAGTACTTATTAATATTTGTAGCAATGGGGATTAGTGTCTCTTATATTTTGGTTCCTATAAATATTGTAATGGAGGGGATTGGTATCTCTTGTAGGTTGGTGCCTAAAAATTTTGCGATAATAGGGTGGTACCTACAAGGTTTGTGTCAATAGGTTGGTGCCTACAAAGATAATTTATAAAAAAAAAATTCATTTATATATTGTGTTCGACATGTGAGATTGTTTGGTTATGAACCATGAATGTTTAAATAAGTAAGAAATTTTCTTATATTTATTCACCCCCACTCTTAGTATAAGTGTGAATCCAACAATTCTCATGTACAAAGGTAGAATTTATGTGCAAAATTCCCTAGGGTTGAGAAGTATATTTTTGAGTGAGATGTATAACATGCCTTATGATATATCCCCAGGGTCCTAGCAAAAAAATTTAGCAATTAAGAAAATAGATGTTTTTCTAGGTATGAAAAGGAGGTGGTTGATTTTATAGCTAGGTGTTTAGAGTGACAAAAATTTAAGGTTGAGCATAGACATATAGATGAATTTCTACAACCAATACCCATCCCTAAGCGGAAATAAGAAATTGTTTCTATTTATTTTATTAGAAATCTTCCAAAGGTTGTGAGGCAACATGATTCCAACATGGTGGTGGTGGATAAGCTCACTAAGGTTACCCATTCTATTCCAATGAAATCAAAACACAAGGAGACAAACATTACTTAAATTTATATGAAGGAAATTTCTAAGATACATGGTATGCCTAAGGAAATTATTTCAAACAATTGGATCCCAAGTTTACATCAAAATTTTGGATAGGTTTGTTCAAGGTATTTGGGAAAATTTTGAATTTTAGTAAGATATACCATAAAGATTTGGATGGTCATATAGAAAGACTCAATCATGTTAATAAAGATCTGAGAATGTATGTGATGGAAAAACCATCAAATGGGAAGAACATTTGGACATGGTGGAATTTGCATATAATAATGGGTATCAGACATCTTTGACGATGAGCCCATTTGATGCCTTGTATGGAAAAGGAAGAAACACACCCGTGAGCTGGGAAAACCCAGTGGACAAGTTGTTGGTCCATACTTGCTTAGGGAAATGGAAGAGAAAGTAACAAAAATCATGTAGAATATGCATGTTTCCTAGGATGGACAGAAAAACGATGTAGATAAGATTATACTAACCAAGGAATTAAGAGATGGTGATCATGTCTTCTTGAGAGTAAATGAAAAGAAATAATCATTGAAATTTGGAAACTATGCAAATTTGGTAGCTAGATTTTGTGGAACATTTGAAATCCAAAAGAGGATTGGCCTAGTTTCCTATGGGATTGCATTGCTAACATACATAAATATTCTTAATTTATTTCATATTTCATTAAATAAAAAGTATATTATTAATCCTAATCATGTAATTGAATGAAATATAATTAATATTGGAGCTTGAGGGATACTTCAAGCTCAATTAGTGGGAATTTTGGATAGGAAGGTCAAGGTGCTCTGGAATCACTCCATCACAGCCTTGGTAAAGGTGCAATGGACACATTTTAGTCCTAAAGATGTGACATGGGAAAATGAATATGCTATGAGGGTAGATTACCCCTATCTATATATATATATATATATATATATATATATACACACACACACACACACACATATATATATATATATATACATATATATACATACATATATATATATATACATATATATATATATATATACATATATATATATATATATATATATATATATATATATATATATATATATATATATATGTATATGTATATATATATATATGTATATGTATATATATATATGTATATGTATATTGTATATTGTATATGTATATGTATATGTATATGTATATGTATATTTATATGTATATATATATATCTATATATATATATATATAATGTATATGTATGTATATATATATATATATATATATATATATATATATATATATATATATATATAGATATATATATATATATATATATATATATATATATATATATATAGATATATATATGCACTTGGTACACCGCATGAATAAGGGGGAGGGGAATTCAACACCCCTAGGATGACCCTTGTGTGTTATGTACATATTATGTTTAGGATGGATAGCCAAGTACTACTTTTGGGTTGTTGTATCCATGTGCATATGTTTTTTAGATCAGTGTGCTTCTCTTTATATGTTTTATGGCCAAAGATCCCAGTTTTGTAAATATGAAATCACATGCATATTAATAAAATACACCACTGTTACAAACCAAGTCAGACAAGAGTGTAAGGGAGGCTAAGACTCCACAAGTATGAAAGAGGGGCTAAGGGATAAGTGATGGAGTATTTTATCCCAGACGATTGAGATTTTTTTTTGTTTTTCAAGTTGTCTGTGATTCTCTAGACTTAACCTATGGCTTGAGAAACTATTTCCCAAGGGCATCTAATCCGTTAAAGTCACCCAGGGATCACACCCGACCTGGGCCACACCATCCCTAAGCTGACTGGATTTTTTAGCATGTCTCTTCCCCCTAACATAGGTACAACCACCCCGTGAGGTTTCATCCTGGGTCACCTTGCTAACGAGGCCCGTCGTCAACCGATTATGCTAGTGGGACTTGACATTAGGCAACTAAGATGTTATTAAATTAAGACTAATTTAAAAAGTACACACATTTTAAGTTAAGTCCATAAAGTGACTTTATGGAGTGTCGAGTGTAAAAATAGGGACATGCACATAAAATTGAAGGTGGTTAGTGTCATTATGCATACATTACATCATATGACTATTGGGAGGTGACTAGACCTCTGGGAAGGGAAACAAGAACAACCATATGATAGGATGGACCTTGAGAAATATGAGTGGCATTGGGGGTAAAGGGAATATGATCCCTTATGTGTGGTCAGAGGGTTACCTAAATACTTATGAGCCAGTTGGAGCTCCTAGAAACCATATGGCTCTAGAACATCCCTAGCCAACCAAGCTGGACACCTTGGAGGGGTATTGGCATAGCCCGAGGGATTGCGGGTATAACAAAGGGGGTGCACTACTTCAGTTGTGGGGATGTGATATTGTTGGTTAGAAGTTAGTGGATTTGATACCTTGACCTGGTTATGTATGGAATTATATTAGTATCTTATATTATCTTATTTTGTTTTATATTATCTTATTCATTTTATGCAAACTTATTTCATGGTTATTTTTTACATTGATGCAAGTGTGGTGTGTTTCCTTTTATCAAAGCTTACTAACAACGTGAGAAATATTTCAAGGAAAATCATGCAAGAGATAACCTTGTGATAGCAGGATCTCTACCCAACAACATGATCAATGACAAGTACATAAACATTTCCAAGAGTGATCAATCTTTCTTTGTTTTATCATTTTCTTTGAACTTCCCTCTTATATATTTCATATTCTCCTCAATCTAGAACTTGAATTGGATGGATTGTTTTAAATTATGGTTTTGTTTTGTATGACTTGTAATTACTTAGGAAAATTCTTCTAATCATTGGTTGAAGTAGTGAACAAAGTATTGTCATAAGATTCATCTAACCATAAAGCTATATGACTTGCATTGCTACCATTAAAGCTACAATAGATATTGATTACAAGACTAGATTCGATTATGTCTTGTTTGGTTTATGATTACTTAGGGAGATTCATCTACTCATTTATTGAGACAGTGAGCATAGTATTGTTACAAGTGCCATCTAACCATAAAGTTAGATGAAACAATATAACTTGTATTGCTACCATTGAAGTTATAGTAGACTTTGATTGGAGGAATAGATTTCATTTTACATTAGCATTAGATTAGAATTTATGTTTATACAAATATATAGTTTTAGAAAGTTAGTATTTTGAGTGATAGAAAAGTTGATTATGCACATATTTGTAGAAATTATGGTGTAGATTTGCAACTGCTCATGACGTTTTAATCAAAATTACAAGACACAAACCTACTCTATTACTTTGCGGAAGTTAATTCACAATTTAGAACAAAAATATTAGACATGCAATAAGAAATAACACACATGCACACAATAGTTTTATTGGGAAAGCAATATGCTAAAAACCCCAATGTCTACTTGCATTAATCTGGTGAATAAAGATGTATTACAGTTGCTTTGCTCAGCTAAGCACAACTTGCAAGTGAATAACCTATCTCTCTTCTCACTAAGATGCTCTGACCCACAATTAGTCAATTTTTGCCTATGCTTGAGTCCTTATTTCCTTGAGAAATTAGGCCTCTATTATTTAGGAATTTCTCCAAAATGGATTGCACAATTCGCAAGGTTTATCATTTGACTGATGCAACACATGTACACTCAAGACTAGTCTACAATTGATGTTACACTACCTTGGAATCTCCACCACAGCTGGGGAACTCGAATTCTCTGCATGCACTAGCTATTTTGGGATGATCAATCAATTAACTGGATGATCACTGAGATTGACCGAAGTCCCACTGCACAACTAACCTTCCACGAGTTCCTCCAACAATTGGAACTAGTTTAACTAAAAACAACTTGAAATCACTGACTTTGATTACTACAAATTAGCAATCACACATGTTTAACTGAACTCTAACTCCTCCAACTCAAATTTACTGAGTAAACTTGGTGACACAAGCCATGTCACACAAATTAACTGCATCCAAGTAGTTTGCTGATGTGGAAATTAAAATTTTCTCAATTTAATCAAGGCAAAATCAAATTGAACTTCAACAATATTATGATTTCATTTCATAAGTTAAAAAACCCTAGTTAATAAATTCATATCTAAAATTTATGCAAATAAATTAGCCAACAATGTCATATATATATATATATATATATATATATATTCAACTGAATTTATTTGAAATGGTAGTTGGGAGGGAATTAAATTAAATTATATATATATATATATATATATATATATATATATATATATATATATATATTCAACTGAATTTATTTCAAATGGTAGTTGGGAGGGAATTAAATTAAATTAAATTTAGTTTAACTAACTAGTAACTTACCATATCATGTATTTTTAAAATTGTGAAATTTAGGTTCATAAGTATTTTTTTTTGTTTTATCAATTTTTATATTAAAAATTTATGTGTGTCTCTCTTTTATACTCAAAAGTATATCATTAAAATATAATAATCTTTTTTATAACTTTTAATTGTTATCCTCTTGACCTAAGTTTAACTCCTATAAATAATATGGTGAGCTTATATCAAGTATTGTTGTAAGAGATTTGTTAAACCCCGAGGAATATCTTAACCTAGTCTATAGGCTAGAAAAGTGCATGGTTACATGGAATATATGTGTTTTCTACTTTTTCCTAGTAAAAAGTAAATATATAGGTTTACGAGAAATTCTTTGGCGTAAATCACAAGATAAATCATTTGTCGACGTGTTTCGAACCAACAAGTGTGGTTCCAGCTTAGCATGTTAAATAGTCTGAGCAGAGACTCCAACGGCTATCTTGACTAACGGCTAATTTTGACTTTAGGACCAGAGTCAAGATTTAATGGAAATTAGTTAAATTATGTGAATAAATAATAATATAAAATAATTTAACAATTGTTAAAGGTTAGTTAGAAAGTTATTAAAAAATTATAAGTTAAATTATGTGAATAAATAAAAATATAAAATAATTTAAAAATTGTTAAAGGTTAGTTAGAAAAAAAAAAATTATAATTTGTTTTTAAATGGGACTTAAAGTATAAATAATATGTATATATATACAAAGGTTGGTTAGAAACTTATTGGAATAATATACATAAAAATAATAATGAATAAAGTTTAATTACGAAAGTTATAAAAGATAAAAAGATTTTAATTTCATTTTAAATAAATAAATAAATTCAAAAAAAAATTAAATAAATAATAATAATAATATAATTTCTTGAGTGATAAAGATAGAGTTGATAAATAACATTTATATTAAAAATTAATAAAAAAAATATTTCGATTTAAATTACCAATACAAATAAAATATTTTAAATTACACTTTAAAATACTTTATATCATATATATAAATAAGTTTAAAAAATTGTTATAATTAAAATATTAATAATATATTTTTCAATAAAAATAAAATTTTAATAAAACAAATAAAAAATATATTTATAAACCTATTTTTTTTTTTTTTTTAATTATGAGTTAGTTTACAAATTTAATTTAAATAGAGAACATGCAATGATGAATGATTCTTACATATACAAATGGTTGGATTCAACTCAAACACAATTTAAACACACAACAACATTTAATAATGAATTGTAATTATGATTTCAAAAGGTTAGTGTAGCAACTACAATCATGCATACGTTATGAATTAAATATGACCACGCAAAGTATATTAAAATTTTATTTGACATTCTCAAGGAGCCATCGACCCTTAACACGCTTTCAAAGGAGTTTCTTTGCTTATTTTAACAATATATGATCCACTTAAAAAAACTTATGAATCTAGAAGATTGCACATTCAAATATTGTTCCCACTTTTAAAATACGTATTTTATTTTATTCACATAATCCACTTAAAAAAATTTATGAATGTAGAAGATTGCACACATATTGGTATATGGTGATAACTTGTCCTCCAAATTAATGTCCACTATTAAAATATTGTTCATAAAATTCAATATCAATAATGTCAAAATTGGCAATAAAGAATGAAATCAAAATAACATATTTACATGGAACAAACCTGGTCATACACTCCATGTGCCACTATATTATTAGCTGGCATAAAATTAAAATATTGTTCATAAAATTCAATATCAAAATATTGTTCATACTATTAAAATATTGTTCATAAAATTCAATATCAATAATGTCAAAATTGGCAATAAAGAATGAAATCAAAATTGAATGAAATCAAAACAAACATATTTACATGGAACAAACCTGGTCATACACTCCATGTGCCACTATATTATTAGCTGGCATACATGACTATTTCCTTTAAAAAATGTAGTAACTAAAAGTTAAAGTAATCACAGCGAAGTTTTCTAGTGAGGCATGCTTGAATGATAAGTTTCATCCAAATTGAAGAAACATTAATTTATACGGGCCACTTTGGAAGGATGTGTTAATATATATTTTATTAAAACAAAATTACATATGCATTTCATTTTTTTTAATGGATCGAGGTTCTTGGCAATAAGGCTCACAAATCTGGTCATACACTCATGTGTTAGTATATCATATATGAATATACGTGTCAATATAATATAAGCTAGCAAATAATATCAATTACCTAATTATAAGTTAAAGCGATCACAGCAAAATGTTGGTGATGTCATGAGATTATGTGATTCATCCCAATGGAAATGGAAAGAATATTAATTTGTAAGTCAACTTTCTAGGGATAGGTCTAGTTTGAATATAATTATGGATTTAGTAAGTGTTTAGCTAGTGTTAAAGACAAATCTAGCGAGTATCAAGAGGGATCTAATTTTTCGAGGTGCAAACTTTTTGAAAAGTAAAATTTAGAAAATGGTTTTTTCCTCAAGTATTTTGATCTTTCTTGGCACTTGATAGATCAGTGGTCAAGATGGATCACACACACACACACCATGGTGTAATTTTCCATGGTCTAAATTGCATTTTTGGGTCCATAAATTCATTCAATGTCCGAATGTATTTTTTAATGCATAAGTGTCTTGGCACTTGGATTGTGTAAACTATGCAGGGTAAATTTGTGATTCCAATATTTTTTTTCTAAGATTTAAACAAAATTCACTAAAATATTTACTTGAAAATGGGGCCAAAGTGTTTAATATTGAGACTAACTGAAACATTTTTACCATAAAAAAGTATGTTTTTCAATTGCTTTATGATGATGATGATGATTAACGTCCACTAAGACCAATGTGATCTATTGGACGTCAAGAAAGTAAGAGATTAATTGTGACTCTTTAATATTTTATTTCTATGATAAAAAAAAAAGGGAAAGAAGCTCTCCAAGATCACTATTGTTTTGTTGACTTAACAAGTCAAGAAGATTGGTAGTGTGGCAAATGTTTTGGAAATGAGAACGGATGTGAGTAAGAGCTGGGAAATCTAAGAGAAAGTGTTTTTCATCTTCAACCCTCTTGGTATCACAAAGGTGACATATTCTTTCGTCCCAAGGTGTTTTGGGAATAAACCAACACCCGGTTTCACTTCGAAGGTCATGAGAATTAGTTCTTATCTTTGCAATGTTAATTTTCTTCTTAGTATTGGTCAAGACAGAAAGATCATTCTAGTTAGAAAGGGTAGGGTTGATCACCTCCTTATAATACCTTAGCTTCCTTTTTCCCTATAGCTCTTTATCATCCCACAATTTATCCTTAGATTTGGAAGTAATATTTTTTTTAATACTATCTGTATTCCCCAAGACAATCTCCTACTTTAGCCCCCATGCTGAGAAATCTATAAGGAAATGATTAGAGTGATTTCTCTTTTCTTGATAACTACTTGTCGTCTCTTTTTACTTTTTCTTACTTATTAGCTTCTTTACTTATTATTATGTTTGTATATCATCAAACAACTAACAAAACAAGAAGAATAAGAACACATAATGTAGGTTGCAAGCTAGGACCAAAACCTCTCTACTTGAGAGGAAAACCCGCAAATCTTTTCTCTTCTTATAGATTCTTCAATTGACGAATTCGAAGACCTCTAGACCAAGACCGATACCCTCCAAGACCAAGTCCAACCTTTCTAGATGATGTGTTTCCTTTGTCCAAGTCAAACGCAAGCAAATCTCTTCCAGTAGTACAACTTCGACCCCCAGCTTCAAAATTTTGGCCTCTACTAAAGGTCTGAAATTTTAGGCCCTCCTAGCAGCAATTGTTGCCACACGTGTGAGATTATTCTAGCCTCCCAGGAATTCTTTAGACCTTTGCTTGACTATCTCCTTATTTTAGTGCTTGAGGATGGCCTAATGTGACCTTCGCTGACCTTCTTTCTCTTCCTTCTTCAAGATCGAACTTGCAGAAGAAAAAACCCTAGACCAGCAGTAGAAAACCTAGCCTTCTTTCACACATGTGAGAGAAATAACCCATAAAAAAGTCATATTCGTCCTCTTCCTTCTTCGTTGTCTTCTTCCTCTTCCTCCTTCGCTTGAATGGGTGAGTGATAAATGTCTTCCAAGGAGGTTGATTTCCCTCCTTTATATATGCTTCTTAAGGTGGAAATGGCTTCTCAAATTAGGTCGACTTCCTAAGTTCTAGGCCAACTTGGTCTTGAAGGGTATTTTGACACTTATAATGAAAAAAATAAAATTCTTTACAAGTTACAATGTGCCCGATGGGGTCTTCAACTTATGAAAATGACTCTTTCGACTTCTTGACCTAGGACAAATCCTAGAAGCAATGAATGGGTGTTTGACCTCTAAGATAAAAGACCTTGAGCATGAAATCCATGCTCCAAAAATAATAATAAAAAAATTTCTTTCATTTTACAATATACAAGAATTAAAAGTACATTTCATATTTATGAAAACCAAACCTAGTTACATATTTTTCAACACTCCCTCTTAACTAGGGAGCTATTCATAAATGGTACATGGAAATTCTCAATATGAAGAGATATCATAAGAAGATTCGGATTGGTAACCCATATTTTTAGCATCATATGAACCATCATTTTCATATAACAATGCCTTGACTAACAACTCTATCTCTCCACGAGATCAGAGAACAATGTTGGCAAGACCAATGATTTATAGGCACCATCATCAGTGTCTCTCTCGGAACATACCCCACCCGGGTTCTCTCAGGGTATGTTCCACCATGACTATTATTATCTTGGATAGCCATTCCTCAAAGAATATTGATCATCCATGACCACTCTTATCTTGGATTCCCTACCACATTCTCAAAGAGTATCAGATGTCATATGCTTACCCAATCCTCCATTATTTCTTATTAAGTGAAGACAAGAATGATGTGCCTATCTCTCCCTCTCAACCAGGGAGGATATATCAGCCAAACCAATCTTGTCTCTCAAATATACAAGCTTCTTGTTAGGAAGAGATTTTGTCAAAATATCAGCTACATGTTCATCAGTGGAGATATATTGTAGTTGCAATACACCATCTTGTACTAGCTTCTGAATGTAGTGATACTTGTTGTTTATATGCTTTGTATTTCCATGACACACTGGGTCTTCATACAATCTTATAAAACTGGTGTTATCACAATGTGTCACTGTAGGGTCCATTGGTCTTTCAAACAAGTCAAAAAACAACTTCCTCAACCAGATAGCTTCTCTGCTTACTTCACAGGCTACAATATACTCACCCTCAACACTACTCAAAGTAATTGTATCTTACTTTATGCTCATCCATGAGATAATGGAGGATCCCAAACTAAAACATCCTCCTACAGTGCTCCTTCCATCCTACTCACTTCCTCCCAGTCAAAATTTGTCTATCCAATCAAATGGACATCATTCCTCCTATCATATTTCAGGCAGTAGTGGATTGTTCCTTGCATATATCTCAATATATGTTTTGTTTATATACAATGATCATGCCTCGACTCCACTTAGAATCAACTAAGAACATTTACTACAAAACATATGTCTGGACGTGTATTCACCAAGTACATCAATGAGCCAACCAATTACCTATACCTGGTAGGATCCACAGGACTCGATTCAGAACTCCTTAGTCTTTTCAATTTTGTGATCATAAGGGTTGTCATTGGTTTGTAATCTATCATTTCAACCTCTTCAACATCTTAATCACATACTTCCCTTGACATAGATAGATCTCATCAGGTCCTTACCATACTTCCAGTCCCAAATAGTAGTGCATCAGCCCTAGATCCTTCATGTCAAATTCCACTGCTAGTTGCTTCTTACATTTTTCAATTCTACCTTCGACACCTGTCAAGAGAAGATCAGCCACATATAGAACAATTATTACTGGCTCTCCCTTCACAACCTTAATATAAATGTTTGGATCGGCAGAACTCTTTGTGAAGCCTAATCTTTGTAGGTATGCATCCATCATAGCATACCATGCACTTGGTGCTTGCTTGAGGCCATATACTTCCTTATTCAACCTGAAAACTTATGCCTCTCTATCTTTAACTTCAAATCCCAAGGGTTTCTCTATATAGAATTCATCATCAATTGTGCCATTCAGGGATGCAGTCTTGAAATCCGTGGATGTTCCATCCCATTGATGTTTCCAAAGAGAGCAACATAATCGGTTCCTAGAAGTCTTGTGTTCATGAAACATAATAGGTTCAAGATTTGAATGTCCCTTACCTTTCAATTGGTATCACTATGATAATTGGTGGTCTAGGTTCATATGGAGCAACCTTTTATGAAAATGGGCATATCTTTCAGAAAGGAAGTATTAGAGTTTTCCTGGTGCAATATCCAATTTGTATCATCCTTTTTGGTGCAATTGGTATTATTTAAGCATCAATCTATATTTGGAGTATCCTAATCTCAAGAGGAGAAAAGTTGGTTAATGTAGATGCTCAGGAGAAGTGAGCATAGAGGATGAAGCAGTAGCAACAGTGGAGAGGAAGCTCAATGCATCACTTATGGTTCGTAATTGCAACACTAACAATACCATGAGAAATTTTGATTAGCATCATAATTAGTACAAAAGATGCATTGGAAGAGAGAGTATTCATTTGACAACCATAAGTTGTCAAAACTTGAGGTGTTCAAAGTAGAGGTAGTATATGTTTAGGGGGAGCATATCATATATGTCTATTTCACAGAGCTGCAACAACTATCATTTCTTGAAGAGAAGTATGCAAAGCAGAATGCACAAAAACAACCAAACCCTCGGTCATTGACAATCGATGATTGCATGGGGAAGAAGAAGAAGCAACTTGTAAGCCCTTTTTCCATTGATGTCAAAGGGGGAGATAATTATTGGAAAAGTTGTGATGGACCAAGCAAAGAAAATAAAGCCATTGGTGGCTCATGCAAGGAGATGTGTGGAAGCATCATGAGGATTGGCCATCAATGTGGAGAAGTGAAGAGGTGTTTCCATCAATGCCAAAGAGGGAGATTGTTGGAAAATTGGCGTTGTTTGTTTGGTTAGTGGTAGTAAAGTGTGTTGGAATTGATGTCAACAATCATGCTAGGAAATCAATTTGAACAGTTGGAATTTCCTGACAGATAGAAAGTGTGTTGGCATTGATGTCAACCAAATTAGCATGGATGTATGTGCTAGCATGATGTTAGGAAAGACAACATTGATGTCCACTATGCTACTTATGATAGCAGAAGATGTTAGCACTAATGTGCTTGGTGTATCAAGATTAGGGGGAGTCCCATGGTTGCTGCAGTCTCTGGTAGAGAATCACCATAGTAGAAGGCTTATTGGAAAATCCATAAAAATATGATTTTGTTGGCCAGGGAGTCCAGGATTCCAGGCACAAGAAGAAGATTCAAGGTGCAAATAATGGAAGAGAGTTTGTAGCCATGTTTTAGGTATTAAATGGGCTCAAGGGCTACCTCGTACCCTCTCCACTGGAAAGTTTTTTGAAAAATATTTCCAACGGTATGTGGAAGTCCAAAAATGGATCTCGAGATCAAATTTTTTGATAGCCAAAGTAAGGGTCTTGAAGTCAAGGATAATTTTAGGGGCGAATGTTCGCCCTTTGGCCAAATTAATGGGTTTTAAATTTTTAGTGGGCGAATATTTTGTATCATAGTATATTTTTACAAATCACCTCAAATAGCCCACCTTATTTTAAGGGAGAGGGTAAAAAAGGTAAATTTAGCCCTTGAAATTAGGAGTTACAACCTTCCATTCGCCCATTTTCAAGAATAGGTTTTATTTAAGTGAATCCTATGGGCCAAAGGCCCAAATACCATATTTATAAAAGAGGTATGGTAAATTAATAAAAATATAAATAAATGAGAGGTATGGTAAATAAATAAAACATTTTTTATATTTACTCCATAAGTCACATACATGAAATGGTGTAAACAAATAAAAATATAAGTAAAGTGGAGGTATGGTAAATAAATAAAACGTCTTTTCATACTTACTCAAAAGGTATGGTAAATAAATAAAAATACAAATAAACTAGACGCGTGGTAAATAAATAAAACCTCTTTTTATATTTAGTCCATAACCCTCGTTCTATTTATGAAGGCTCAAGAAAGAGGTTTTATTTAAGTGAATCCTATGGGCCAAATACCATATTTGTAAAAGAGGTATGGTAAATTAATAAAAATATAAATAAACCAGAGGTATGGTAAACAAATAAAACATTTTTTTATATTTACTCCATAAGTCACCGTATATTTACATTTACGAACACTCAAAAAATGTGTTATATTTAGGTGAAACCTATGGGAAAAATACTAAGGGACAAATACCATGGACTAGATTGTTATTAATACCATGCAAAAAAACATTATTAACCCTAATATTAGTATTAATAAAAATAAAAATGGCACATGGTATTGACCCATGGTATTCACCAAAATGGCACATGGTATTGACCCATGGTATTCACCTAGAATGTGGCCTATTTAAATGGGGGATTAAACCAACATAGATCCATCTTTACTCTGGATCTACTAACCCCCGAGAGGTATCAAATATCGTGATATGCAAACTAGCATAGAGTGAAAAAATATTTGATCCGATCAAGAGTAAAAATGGATGTTGTAATTTAATGTATGTTAAACATTTTAGCTTGGTTAAAATAAAAAAGAAAATAAAAGTCAACTATTAATTTTATTAATTTTTATAAATTACTAATAGTAATTTTTAAGCTCCAGGTTTATGACAACCCATGGTATTGACCCATGGTAATACCATGGTATTCATGTGAGCATAAACTATTTAAAGGGGAAATTCTATCATCTTAGATCCATCTTAATTCTGGGTCTACCAAGTGCTCAGAGCGATAAATAGATTTCATCCCCCTAAGAGTGGTAGATGTGGAGTTAAGATGGATATAGGTTGGTTTTTATGATAATGAAGATATTAAATAGACTTAGGAAATTATATTGTAAAAACATCTTAAGGTGAATGGTTAAAGCATAGACATTGGACAAGTATATTTGTATACTTCTATTTTAAACTGAAACAAATCCAGAGCTAAAAGGAATGGATTGATTGCACTAGTCATCCTTCTATAACTTTCCAACATATGCTGGAGTAAATAGATTGTAATTTGGGTAATTTTCCTAATTGCAAACAAGAACATACTTGTGTATTGGCAAGGTGGTTACGAGGTCCCTAGAAGTGATGAATTTGAATTTGTCTTGGTTTTATATATAGTATTAGGTTTCTTCTCATACTTTCTGTGAATGGCACGGGTGAATTTTATCCTACACCCACTAGGTTATCGATATGTAATTTCGGTAATTTTGACTTCAAAAGATATTTTAAAGAAATGCAATGATTTCATTTGTGTATTCAATAAACACAAGATTTTATAATTGAGTAAAATATTCGCCATGCCTGGTGAGAGATTCGCCAAAAAATTATATATACATATCATATTATTGATAAAATCGCCTTCCATTTTTCCTATATACCATGGAAATTCGCCCATTTATTATACATGTAAATTTAGGGGGGGTTCTTAAAATTTTCCCTACTTGAAGTCCTTAGGAGCTGGCCGAATTTCAGGTCTAGGGAAGCAGACTAAATTTTATAATTTCAAAACAGGGAATTAGGCCAAATTTCAGAATTGGGAAGCAAGTCGACCTTCAAAACTTCAGAACTTCGGGACTCGGAAGCTTGGAAGCTCGGAAGCTCGAGACGCCAGAAGGGATGAATATCAGAGCAAGTAGAATATCAGAAGTTGGATGGAACATCATAACCCCAGAGGTTTGGAACCATTTGGGACCTCGGAATTTCTGAGGGTTGAAGGTTCGGGAGGTTGGAAGGACTGAATATTGGATTAGGCCAAATATGAGAAGCGGGGTGAATATCAAAACCCTAAATTTTGGAGGGTCATAATTCCAAGACATTGGAGGGTCGAAATCTCAAGACGTCAAAAGGTCGGAATATCATAGGTTTATTTAAAAGGAAACCTCAGATAGCATGGAACCAGGGAAGCAGGTTGATCTCGGAAGTTCAGAAATTCGAGACTTCGTAACCTCGGAAGTTCGAAACCTCAAAACTTCAGGATTTCCCAACTTCTTATAAATTGAATTCTTTTAAAAGTGTCGAGGGTTGCGAGGAGCATGGATTACAAAGGAAATCATTTGAAAAACTAAGGACCTAGGGACCCTTTCTCTCTCCTCGGACAAAACACATGGAAGCAGTTGATTGGCCCTCAAGAGCTGAGGGTGGTAGAGGACATCATCATTATGTGGTTGTACGAAGGACACGTGGAAGTCATATTCAGCGTTATTGAGTGGCCTAATGGGGAAAATCCTGGTGACATGTGTCACCACTAAGGAGATGCCACATGGGATTGATGACAAGAGCATGAAATCATCCTGGAAGTATATCAGGGTTTAGAGATTCCGTAACTTTGTTGTAATTACTTTTTGAAAAAGCTCTGATACTAAGGATCTCCAATGTTGTTAGTGCTTGGTTATGGAAGCCCAAAGAACCAAGGGCGTAGAGAAAAAAACACAAGGAGATAGGCCCTCGGTAGGATCTTGAAGGTTTTAGAACCTAAGAGCTATGCTGCTAGTCACCACACCCGATATTATGGTAAGAAACAATAACAGGTGAAGCAAAAGGGGCTAAAGGCCAAGATCAGAATCTCGTGGTTTCATAACACTTGCCTTAATAAAGTTATGAAATGAGGGGCTCCAAAATTGTAGCACATAGGTGTATGAAGGATGTATGAGTCGATAGCTAAGTAAATGTGCATAATAAGGTTTGTGTCGGAGGAGTAATGGTGACTACAGAGATCACTAAGTCAAGGCAGCAAGGACCACGATTGCACAAATGCTTTAATGGAGTAATAATGACTGTCATAGGTAGGAGATAAAGACAGAGAGGGCCATGATTTGCAAAATTAGTAGCTCACTCTAGAAAAACCATGCTTGAGATTTCTTGCACACTACAAGGAGCCTTCCATGAGCTGAGACAAGCCATCCCTGATATTGCTTCCATGCTACAAGAAATTGAAACAAGATCAAAGCCTCAGGTACATGATATTTTTTCATAGGAAGAATAAGAGCCTTGTTGGGTGTGCAGGATTGACTAAGGATTTAGGTTTCGACATGGGAACACTCAGGTTCCCATCCTCATGTTTAATGCATCAACAATGAGTGAGAAAACATAGCCCATTCTCAGTGGTTAATGAGGTTGCAGTGCGTGAATGTTGAAAGCATGGATGACATAGGCAACATTGATCACAACGAAGTAGTGAAACAAAACCCAGGATTGCAGCAGAGCAATTTGGGGGAAGCAGCATTGTTGCTAGTGAGCTGTGTGGAGAACTCTATGTGTGTACATTGTTGAGGTGAGGCCAAATGAGGCTGTGCTACAAAGAAGAGGTTGTGTGTGCCTATTCCATAGATGAAAGAGGCAAAGTGTGCGAAGGTTTCTATGTGAGGCCGAGTGAGCTTGTGCTACAAAGAATAGGTTTAGAGTGCCTATGAGAGGAAAGAGGCTGAAGTGCCAAGAGCATAAGAAGAAGGTCGAGAGTTGCATGCATGTTGTTGAGAGAAGAGGTCCAAGAACAGTAGACTATTTTTTGGGTTGTGTGTTAGTGAATGTTGTTGAGCGGAACAACAAGTTGCAAGAAAGTGTGAAGAGGACAGAGTGCTACATGGACCAAAAAAGGTTGTTGAGGAGAACATAGATGAAAACAGGCAGAGAGGCTCCCAATTAGAGTGAGCAGTAAATTTTCTTTTGAGTGTGGATTGGAGCCTACTTACAACAAGTTGGTGCTTCCATCTCTAGTGGGTGTCTGAGAAGTCTTTGGGGTTGGTTCCTCCTGCAATTTGGTGCTTGTACAAATCCAAGAAGCTGCAAGTTGGTGCTTGAAAAAAATCCATGAAGTTGGTGCTTCAGATGGTGCTTCTAGTAGGCGGATCAGGTGTCTACAAAAGGAAGGAGTTGGTGCTTTGTGGTAGTGGGTGCTACCTGTGAGAAGTGGCTCACAAATAGATTGATGTAATAGAGTAGGTGCTCTTATTTTTACATCAATAACAAAAACAAGCTTGGTGGTTTTTTCCAGAAAGGGTTTCTAGGTTAAACCTCTGTGTCTCATGTGAGTGTTGCTCATGATGTGTATGTTTGTGTTGATTAATATGGTTGTTTTTATGGTTTGTTAATGGTTTCTCTCATATAATGGATGCCACGTTTGAATGAGTAAAGATAAATTGGCATCAAAGTTCAAATTAGACTTAATATTGATTCACCCCCCCTCTTAGTATTAACATTGTTTCCAATAACATCTTCATAATTTATTTTGAATCTATTAACTATGTCACTCTCCTCATCTAGGCATAGAGGGTCAAGGCTAGAGTTATTACTTAGGAGAGTAGCTTGGTTAGTAGCAGTTCTAGCATTGAAGTCCCCAAGCAAAAGGATATTACCTTCATTCCTTAGGTTGTGGATGTCATGTTCTAACGTATTGAAGGGGCAATTCTTATCCAAGTTATTTTTCTTATAGGAGGTAGAGTTGATAGGAGAAAAATAAAAAATTGTGAGAAAAATCTTATTAGAGTTAGAATCAAAAATTTTGATCCAAATGTACAGATTGAAGGGGTCGATTTTATGAAGTTGAATGTGAGAAGAAACATTATCTTTATATAACAAGATATACCACCAAAAACTCTACGAGAGGATTTCAAGTTCCAAGTTGAATAGAGAATGAATTTGTCAATGTGGGGGACCCTAGATTCATCATGCCCCCAACTTTCAACTAAGAAAATAAGATCAGTATCACTCAAGATCCAACTTAAAAAATGACCTTTACACCATAGAAAACCATGACAGTTCAAAAAGAGGATCCAAAGTGATCCTAATTCCTATTTTTCACTCTCATTTTATAGTCTATCTCTAATGAAATCTTTCCTACTCCTAATGGTTCCCCATTTCCCTTCCTTTATTGCCTCTTTGACTTTTTAGACCTATTTCCCTAGTTCATCTTGATCTTATGGAATAAGATCTTCATTTATAAATATTCTTGACCCGTTTAGGTTTTGGGATTTCCTAAGTATATCTAGTTTATGGTCATTACATCTTACCTTAACACAGATTAATCTCTGTTTATTCTCAAGTATCTTTCCCACCCTTTCTTATTCTGTGAGATAAGTTGCTTGAATTTGTGACTTTGTTTTCAATTTTTCTTTTACTATTTCTAATGTGCCCTCATCATGTTGATCTTCTATACCAATTATTATAAGGTTCAAGGCTATTTTGTGGCGCTCATGATCTAATTCAATTATTTTGTTAATTTCCTCTTTTATGGGTTTGATATCTAATTTATTCTATGTGCTATTTAGGATTGAATTATTATTTAGTTTTTATTTTAGATCTTTAATCTCATTTCTCAGGCTGCAATTTTATTCAACCACTCATTTCTTTTTGTGTTATATTTCTTGCATCCTATCTTTCATTCATTAGAGTTCAGTCTTGAATGCTACCATTTTATTTTCTAATGATTTGTGGTTGTTGTCAAGCTTGTACATCATTCTAGTTTAATTTTTTTTTCTCTTTCTTGTCTTGGTCTTTTTAACGATTCAATGTACTCTTTTTTTTGCTAAAGCAAGAGTCGTACCTTTGTTATCATTAATTCAAAATATTTTACATAAAATTCAGCCGTCCACGTGGACTCGTGGACCAAGAAAAAGCTACTCTCTAAAAACCAAGGGCATCGAGTTAAGGGTAAAAACCCCGATCCCTACCGAAAAAACAGCAAAACCCTCAAATGCCAGATAGTACCAAGGCCAAACATTCGACCCCCCGAAATCCGAATGGGTGAATAACACTCGTACAAATGAAATACCTAACATCCTCGAAACTCGCCATAAAACAGAAATCGGACTTGAAGCCTTTAATCTCCACCGTCAAAACTCCTTGCCCGAGCCAACGGCTGAGGAAGACATCGCAATGCCAAGAAGCCTGCCGATTAACTGCATGGACCCACTGACATGCTCGTTGATTCTTGACTGTAGATCCTCCATACTTGATCCGACGGCTGAGGAAGATATCGCAATGCCTAAAAGCCCGCCGATTAACTGCATGGACCCACTAACATGCTCGTTGATTCTTGACCGTAGATCCTCCGTGCTTGATCCGACGGCTGAGGATCATATCGCATGGGTCTAAAGCACCGATAGTTAGCGTGCGATGAGGGCAGTATTCGTTCCCACCCCTTGGCCACATGGAGCGTGGTGAGTGGAATCGCTCCCATTTCATAAAAACTGCTTCCAGCTTGAAAGGCTCACGATAAACTGAAAACCACTCCGTGAGCGGAATTGTGTCCCTGTGAAGAGAATCTAGGGTATTCCGGCCACCAAGAAAGCCTGGATTCCGGCTTCTCACTCCATCCCCTCTGCACCAGTTAATGAACCCATGTAAAGTAAAGCTCCATCCCTCCGGCCAACTACCCGAAAAGCAGAATCTGCCGAGCCACCCATGAAGGAAAAAATAGCAAGTCATAATGATACCAAATTATCTGGACACAGCCTCCATGGCTTTATTTCGATACACCATCATATCTTCATCCGCTTGGTAGTAACACTATGCCTTAAGTCGGTTCTGAGGCAACCATTGCCAACCCATCGCGACCCTGCTAATGGTGCTATTCACTCCTTGATTAGCCAGAAAATCTGCCAGTTTGTTGGCCTTCCTTCGCACATGGTTAAAACTTACCATGCGTAGGCCCAGGAAGTGGAACTGGATCCGTTGAAAGACCTGGATCAACCTCCAATGTTTTGAGACCTTCTCCGGCTCCGTACCGCAACTAATTCTTTTGACCGAGTTAATGATTAACTCAAAGTCAGCTTCGATAATCACATTTTGACGATTATCCTGCACCAGGAGTTCTAAGCATTGCTCCATAGCCATTAAATCTGCCATATTGTTAGTGGCTCTGCCTAAATGGAAATGGAAGATGGAAAGGATATTTCCGTTTTCATCCCTTAACACCCCTCCAAAGCCAGCAGTGCCCGGGTTGCCTTTTGAGGCCCCATCAATGTTATATTTCAAAAAACCCTGAGGGGGAGGATACCAGTAGTCCTGCTCAGTGTCCATTTTCCTAACCTTCCTGTCCAGGCCCTGAGGAATAAGCCCCTGCATACCCAACTGTCGGAGAATCCTCATTTCAACATTTGAAGGTGGATTCTTAGGGGGATTTCACACTGTAGTACTAACTGTCTCCTTAAGCTATTTCAAGATCTGCTCAAAAAGACATTGGTGGGGTCTCTTTTCATTTTTGAAGATTATTTTGTTCCTTTCTTTCCAAACATTCCAAATAATGAAGCTTGGCGTAAGAGCCCAAGCTGAGCCAAGAATTTCATAATCAGAAAAATTTCGCCCCCAGTTGATTACGGTATTGATAATACTCCCTCCATCCCTGACAGTCTTTTGGAAAATGGTGGCAAAAGAATCCCACAACCTGGAGGTGAAGATGCAATTATTGAGAAGATGTTCCATAGTTTCCTCTTGGGCCTCACAGAGCTGGCATCTGGAAGGCCCCAGAACACCCCTCTTCCTAATGTTATCCCAAGTCAAAATTTTCTTATGATGAACCAGCCACATGAAGAGTTTAATCTTCATCCAGCCTTGATGCCTCCATAGATTCTGCCAAATTCTATCCGGAGCATGAGAATCCAGCTCAAGGAGTATGCATTTTACCTCCTTAAGATTAAAGGTCCCCTCATTGTTGTTGCCCCATCTTAATTGGTCATGCCCCCCTGTTACTAGAATCTTCCTTTGTTCCAACATTTTCATAAGAGCCTCTACTTTAGCTTTCAAGGGGTTGTCTTCCCTATAATCAATGTTCCTCCAGTTTCTCCATTTTCCTGCATTATTGGTTTGGTCCCAAAATTATTTTACCTTAGATAATCCTATGATATCTATCTCTTTCTTGAGGTCCACAAAATCCTCTTCTAACAGTATCAGTTCTTGTTGCCATTTATCTTCCCAAAATAATGCCAAATCTCCCTCTCTGATTTCCTAGAAGCTATTCTTTTGTACTAAGCCTCTATTCTCCCAGGCCTTATTCCAGATGTGTGAGCCCTTTATACTTCTAGACATCCTTATATGATAATTAATTTGCCAAGTTCCGGCATATTTTTCTTTCCAGATACTCGCCCACTGAGCCTTTGGGTCTTTTACCCAACGGCACCATAATTTAGCTCCTAAAGCCCTGCTTAGAACCTCTGGATCGTCCAAACCAAGGCCCCCATGATTTTTAGGTTTGAAAATATTTTCCCATGCTACCAAGGCCCATTTCTTTTTGTTCTCCCCCTTACCTCAGAGGAAGTCTCTTTGAATGGTTCTGAATTGTTGTAAGACTCCTTTTGGTGCTAAGTGATGAGCCCCAATTTTGGTACAATTTGGGCTCATTTTGGCCTATTCTACTTGCTCAAACCATTCATTTTTTATTGCTTATGCATGCATTTCTTAGTTTGTTCATGTTGTTTGTAGGAAGAAGGGTAGGCACTCTATCTACGTGACTAATGCATTATGATTCCAGGTTTTGGCATTAAAAGGGAGCAAAAGACAACGAAAAAGGAGACAAGGAGACAACGAGGTGGCACTGCTGGTTTTTAGGAGAGGATGTCCACGGTCTTGGGGACATTCCTCGTGATTCCCACCAAGAACTCCGAGCTCCAATCCATCTCCCCTCCGAGCTTAGAAACAGCCAGCTGTTCTACAGGAACAGCAGTTACAACTGTTCTACAGGAACAGCACTTATGACTGTCCTACAGGATCAGCAGTTAAACTCTAGTTGGACAGCCGAGCTCCTAAAATCAAGGACACTTGTTGGATCACTGTTTTGCATAAGTATAGAGGCCGTAGCCTTTGATAGGTTGTTGAAACTTTCGCATTACTATTGTAATTTTTTAGCACAGCTCAGTGTTAGTTCTTGTTGTAAGCCAGTTTGGCATAACATCAGATTATGAATAAAGAAGGCAGATTTTGATCTAGCTCTGAGTTTTCTTAAGGAGACTATAGCTCTCAGGTTAGGGCCCAACCTGAGAGCCATAGATCCCCTCTGCTGTAGTGTTGTTTCCATTTCGTTTCAGCACTTTGGGTTTTCATTTTCACATGCAATTCGAATTACAAGTTGCCAATTTAGTTGTTTTCATGAGTTCAGATAGGATTTGCTTATGGTTGAATTGCTTTCGGTTGTTTAGTTAGATTAGCATGTTGATAATACATTGGAGCTCCAGCAAAAAAAGGTTGATGAAGTCTCCACTGCCATCTCCGTTTGGAGATTGGAGTGCAGCCTATACCAGCCACAAAAACACGCAGTTCTTCACTTCATACATGCTGCAACATAGTCTCGTTATGATAGATCTTTCCACATGATTCACACCTGCACACACGCCTTCATCACAGCTTCATGCACATCCTCCTTCGCGTTTTGGATTGCTGTTCATTGAATTTATACGCACAGGTAGTTTAGGTTGATGCATTTTCGGTTTGGTGACAGTCATAAGCATTTGTTTCACTTACACTGCTCTCTATCGTTCCATTACCTCGTCCTCCATCTTGATCACGCATGCAAACACATCTTTGACCTCTGCTCCACTCTGTTATCTCCCAAAGTCTTTCACTCCTCACGTATTTCCATTCTCTAGCCCTTTCGTTGACCTAGCCCTCTATCTTCCAACCTACTCCCTACATTCACTCCCTATCCTATTCCTCCACTTCCACAGCCATCACCAGCCTCATTCCTACCTTACACATCTCCCCCTACCATTCCATCACTCCTCCATCACTTCAAACACTCACGGTAGGCCATCCTGTAGCAGTTTGTAGACATCCTGTAGAAACCAGAGTATCCTGTAGGATCCCCTGCAGACATCCTGTAGGAGGCCACTCACTCGGTTGCCGAGCTTCTGAATGTGAGGAACCTCTGTGGATGGATGCTAAGGATCCCTAGGGACCTCTCCTCGCCTCCCCAACCTTTCCCACGCTTTCCTTCCTTCTCCATCCCATCTGCACAACCAAACCCTAGTTAGCACAAGATCACGATCATTCCACACACTTAAAGGAAAAATACAAAAACATATCTTTCATGATGCAAGTAGTTTAGATCCATGCATTTGCACTTACTAGAGGTAACAGCAGAATTGGTAGAAGTTTCATTCACATTCTTTGCATTGTAGAGGTTAGACTAGTTAAATTAGGGTTTCCTAGGTTTACATGCTTTGATTTGCTTTTAGTTCATTTTGTCAAGTAGAGTAGCTTTCCTTTGAGATTAGATTTCGTCCATCAATTAGCAAGATTCTTCTGAGAGCCTATAGAAGTTGGCTTGAGCCCTAGCGGACTTGTGCCAGCTGACCAAGTGACAGCTGCGACAAGAGCTAGTACTTGTGCATATAGCACTGTCGCTTCCAAGTTTGTACGAACTACCGGGATGATAAAATGAGAGACAGGAAGCCCCAGGAGTTGTAGCATTATTGCTACAATACTGGAGCTCACCATCTTTTTGGCGCCATTGCCGGGGAAGCGTCAGAGTATTAGTAATTGTTGCTTTTCTTCTACTTTCGTACTCTTACTTCTGCTCAGTAGTTTATTTCATTTCCATTCTGCAAACGTAGCTTAGTATTTCCTGCTTTCATAGATTAGCATTTCCTGCTTTCATAGATTAGCATTTCCTGCTTTCATAGATTAGCATTTCCTGCTTTCCTAGATTAATATTTCTTGCTTTCCTAGATTAATATTTCTTGCTTTCCTAGATTAGCTTTCCAATTCTGCAATTTCATTTAAGCAATATAGTTAGTTGTAGATCACTTTGTTTCAGTTTTGCAGGTACCAAAGAAAAAGAAAAAGCACTCAAAAAAGAAAAGTCTTTTCCATTTCATGCCTCGTAGGAACCGAGATAGATCAGGCAAATTCCTACCAAACACCCCCACCACATCACTAAGTCACCCTTCTCTCTTCTTTGGTGACAGTGACCCAGAGGAACCTATAGGTGAACATCCTGAGATATACCAAGACCCTATAGAAGAAGAAGAGTTAGAGACCACTCCATCTGAAGCCATGGCTGATAATAGAAGAGAAGATGAGAGAATAGAAGGAGCTTTCCCCATCCGAGAGACCAATGGAGAGATGAAAATGAAGAACATTAGCCCCTCCGCCTTGCCTCACTTCCATGGACTGACCACTGAGGATCCTGATACCTTCTTGTTTGAGTTTGCTGTCCTTTGTAGAACCTATGACTATACTGAAGATGAGCAAAAGCTGAAGCTTTTCCCTTCAACCCTTAAGGATGCAGCACTACGCTGGTTCATGGGACTACCTGGGAATAGCATCGCTACTTGGGCTCAAATGCAGCAAGCCTTCAATACCAAGTATAGGGATTACTGTAGGTCTAAGGAAACCAAGGGAGAGATCTTTCGGATGACCATGGGGAATGATGAGTCTTTAGAGGATTATGAGGAGAGGTTCCAACTTAGCTATAAGCGGGCCAGGTGCACACTTGACCCTGAATCCCTCAAGTTGGTTCTACTCCGAGGAGTCCCTGAAGATCTCTTAGACACCCTTCACATGTTAGCTGGGGGGGACATTTACCAACTGCCTTATGAGGACATCAAAACTGTGTTTAGAAATCATTCCAGGGCAGCTAGGAAACGAGGTAGAGGAAATCTCCTCTCCACTGGTGTCCCTTTCTCCAAACATGATTTTACAAACCAATTAGAAGATCTTAAGAGTGAGGTGAGACAGACCATTGCCATGCAGCTGGACACATTCAGGATCCAGCAGAAGAAAGAGGAAGCTGAGAGAGCCTTGGCTGTCTTCTGCCCTAGGTGCACCAGAAGACACCCTAAGAACGAATGCCCATTACATTAGGTTGAAGTGTGTTTCGTTTGTGAGGAGGACCACCCAACAAATCAGTGTCCAACCTTACCTGGGTTTAAAGCCATGTACCAAGGGACCGAAGCTCCCACAGAACCTCTCTATTACCTCAACCAAAGGAGGCCACAAGGATCTAGACCTTATCAGCAGGGGATGCAAGGGGCATCTCAAGCCTATTACAACCCCAACCAATCAACTCCTATGCCTTCCTGGGGCCCCCCTGCTCATCCTCCATGGTCCATGCCTCCTCCATGGTCTTATCCACCTCAGTACCCTACTCCACCTACTTCTCATCCATATCATTCACATGCCCAGTCACAGCCTCAATGGAGTGCTCCTCAGTCGGGGTGGAGGCCCCAATACAACACTCCTCCTGCCATTTTGCCTCCACCACCAGTTCAACCTCAGCCTTTACCTCCTGCTCCTCCAAGGCAACCTCAGATGCCTGCTCAACCGAACCTGAACCCCAACAATAGACAGCCTCAGCAGGTATATACTGGGGAGACCTCATGCCCTGCCTATGCTGTGGAGATCCAGGAGATCAATCTTAGATCTGGAAAGACTCTTCCAGATCGCCAACCTCCTCCCCCAGAGGACGAGGAAGACCATCAGGAGAGTG
Organism: Pinus tabuliformis; assembly: GCA_031772625.1. Lineage (NCBI taxonomy): Eukaryota > Viridiplantae > Streptophyta > Pinopsida > Pinales > Pinaceae > Pinus > Pinus tabuliformis. Next base: position 384,129,705 of record CM062807.1, read on the forward strand.
AACCAAAGCCTATTCCACCCTTTCCTGAGAGACTAACAGCCACCACACAACCTAACCCAGAAGAAGATGAGCTTTTGGGTGAGCTCAAGCAGTTGTGTGTAAAAATCCCACTTCTCCAAGCCATCAAGGATGTGCCAATATATAACAAGCTGGTTAAGGAGAAGTGTTTCAAACACCCAAGCAGACGGAAGAAAGATGCCTCAACTATCAATGTCATAGGACAACTGTCTGACCTTATGCTAGGACAAGTCATCTGCCCAAAGCACCTAGATCCTGGAAGTCCTGTAGTAGATGTTCACATCAATGGCACCATTATCCCCCACACCCTGATTGATCTGGGGGCGGCCATCAATGTGATGACCAGGGATACCATGCTTAAACTCAATCTTCAGGGTTCCTTGAGGAAGACCTCGACAGTACTGCAATTAGCAGACCGCTCCACCGTGACTCCCGAAGGGATTGTGGAGGATGTCATGGTCTCCATCGATTCTTGGGAATACCCTGCAGACTTCCTGGTTCTGCAACCAAAGGCCAAGCTTACTGGATATCCTCTCATCTTGGGAAGGCCTTGGTTAGCTACTACAGATGCTTACATAAGTTGTCGGGCAGGAAACATGACCATCAAAAATGGTCCCATGTCCAAGCAGCTAGTCCTATACCCTCCTGCCCAACCTTCTTTAGAGCATGATTTACCACTCTGGTTGGAGGAAGGAGAAGAAGACGAGGTGTATTCAGCGCCTCTGTGTACCCTAGATACCACTAAAAGAAACCCCCCAACCGAGGATGACTTGATTGAGACTCTGATCCAAAACCCACCTACCAGTGCACTACCTTTAGAAGAATTGGTGGAGGATGCCCAAGATAGCACCTTAGTGGATCTTTGTACAACCAACCCTGTCACTCCCAGAGTTAAGAATGTGGAGTTCGGCCCTGAGAAAGCATTGAAAATTAGCTCCTCCCTATCTCCTTCCCAGGAAAAGGAGCTGTGTAGTCTGTTGGCCAACCACCTAGATGCTTTTGCTTGGAGTTATAAAGAGATGAAAGGAGTCCATCCCTCGGTCTGTACCCATCATATATACATCAAAGAGGATTGTAAACCGGTTAGGCAACCTCAGAGGAGAATGAATCCAGCACTTAAAGACATTGTCAAGGAAGAATTGCAGAAACTGTTGGATGCCGAATTCATCTACCCCATCTCAGATAGTGAATGGGTGTCCCCTCTAGTGTTGGTTCCCAAGAAGAATGGGAAGTGGAGAATCTGTGTGGATTACCGTGAGCTGAACAAAGCTACCAAGAAAGACCATTTCCCTCTACCTTTCATAGATCAAGTGTTGGATGGACTGGCAGGAAAGAAGTTCTTCTCTTTCCTGGATGGGTTTAGCGGGTACAATCAAATCCAAATCAGCCCGGAAGACCAAGATAAGACCACCTTCACTTGTCCTTGGGGTACCTTTGCCTACCGAGTCCTTCCCTTTGGACTATGCAATGCTCCTGCTACTTTTCAGAGAGCTGTCTTGAGCATCTTCTCAGAGTTGGTCCATGATGCAGTAGAAATCTATATGGATGACTTCACTCCTTACGGGGCTAACTTCCAGGAAGCATTGTCCAACTTGGGAAAAGTCCTCACCAAGTGCATCGAGATGAACTTATCCGTCAGCCCTGAAAAATGTGAATTCCTAATGACTGAAGGGACCGTGCTAGGCCATACCATCTCTCGCCAAGGGTTACAGGTGGATCCTAACAAAATTGCTCTCATCAAGAGGGTTCCACCTCCTCAAAAGGTCAGGGATGTTAGGAGTTTCTTGGGATTAGCGGGATACTACAGGAGATTCATTAAGGACTTCAGCAAGTTAGCCTCACCCATCTTTGGCCTGTTGGCAAAAGATGTGGAGTTTAGGTGGACTGACGATTGTCAGAAGAGTTTGAATGAGTTAAAGGACAAGTTGGTGTCAGCACCAATCCTGAGAGGTCCAAACTGGGCCCTACCTTTCCACATCCACACTGATGCCTCGAACAAAGCCATAGGTGCAGCTTTAGGACAAGTTGAGCAGAAACTTCCATATTCCATTTACTTTGTTAGCAAAAACTTGTCCAAAGTTCAGTTGAATTACACTGTAACCAAGAAGGAATTCTTGGCTGTGGTCCATGCATTAAACAAGTTCCGACATTATATTACTGGTTACCAGACCTTTGTACATACTGACCATGCTGCTATTAGATATTTGATGAATAAACCAGATGTGAATGCTCGTATTATTAGATGGTTACTTTTATTGCAGCAGTTTGATTTAACCATTGTTGATAAACCAGGTAGAGAAAATGTTGTTGCTGACTTCTTGTCTAGATTGGATTTGTCTGCAGATGAAGACGGGACGGTGGATGACCAGATGCCTAATGAGCATCTGTTTGCTATCTCAGTACTCTCTCCATGGTTTGCTGATATAGCAAACTACCTTGTTTCAGCTCAGTTCCCTCCGCACCTCTCTTCAAAAGAGAAGAGCGGAATCATCAGAAAAAGTGCCTCATTTACTTGGATCGGGGGCAACCTGTTCAAGCTTGGCCCCGATCAGATCTTAAGGCATTGTGTAAGGGAAGAGGAAGTCTTTGACATCCTCCTCACCTGTCATGATGGGCCTTGTGGAGGACATTTTGCAGCAAAGAGAACTGCTTTCAAGATCCTGCAGGCAGGCTACTATTGGCCCACACTTCATCAAGATGTCAGAAGATATGTCAGCCAGTGTGACCAATGCCAGAGAATGGGGAAACCGACCCAAAGGGATGAGATGCCTCTCCAACCTCAAGTGACTCTTGAGCCATTTGAGAAGTGGGGCATGGACTTTGTGGGTCCAATCAATCCCTCTTCGAGGCAGAGATCCTACATCATTGTGTGTACTGACTACTTGACAAAGTGGGCAGAGACTAAAGCAATCAAAGCAGCAACAGAAGAGAAGGTGGTCAAGTTCTTAAGAGAGAACATCTTCTACAAGTTTGGCTACCCAAGAGAGCTGGTGACCGATCAAGGGAGCCAGTTCACATCCAACTTGGTTGAAGATCTACTAGCTCATCACAAGATCAAGCATAGGACTTCCACCCCCTATCATCCTCAAGCAAATGGGCAGGTGGAAGTCACCAATAGAGCATTAGAAGGGATCTTGACCAAAGTGGTGAGCAGCAGTAGAAAAGATTGGGCAGATCGCCTAGTTGAGGCCACATGGGCTTACAACACCACTTGGAAGACCACCACCGGCTTCACACCTTATGAGCTGGTCTATGGGAAGAAAGCTTTGCTGTCCATTGAGTTTGAGTATAACACTTTGAGGATGGCAGCTCAGCTGGACCTAGATCTCAGCCATGCACAGCAAGAAAGGTTATTGCAGCTGAATGGACTGGATGAGCACCGCATGCAGGCCCTCCTTCACTCAGAAGTGGTTCAACTTCAGAGGAAGGTGTGGCATGACCAACATCTCCATGACAAGCAATTCCAGCCGGGAGATTGGGCTTTGTTGTATGATTCCAGATACAAAGATTTCAAGGGGAAGTTGAGAACCAGATGGCTACAACCATATACAGTGGAGAAATGCCATGACAATGGATCTGTTCTCATTCGGACCATTGATGAGGAAGCCATCCCCATGCTTGTCAATGGGCATCGATTGAAAATCTACAGGAAGCCTCCATCAAGACAAGAGTTCATCAAAACTATGGAGAAGGCAGTATTGGTCATAGAGAAGGGTTCTGCCCCTGCTTTGGGCACACCCTGAAGCATCTAAAAATAAATAAATAAATAATAATTAAACAATAAAGATCCTTGGGTGAAAACCTTTCTGAGGCGCCCAAGGCAGGTGGTAAGGGTGAAAACCTCATCTGAGGCGCCCCGGCTATCTTTCAAAAAAAAAAAAAAAAGAGAGATAAAGATCCTTGGGTGAAAATCTCTCTGAGGCACTTAAGGCAGGTGGTAGGGGTGAAAACCTCATTGAGGCGCCCCCGCTATCTTTTTAAAAAAAAAAAAAAACAAACAAACAAAAAGAAAAAAACAAGATCAATAAGTTATTATGTGAAATTTGCATGCAGATTGCAGGTGTTCTATGGAGGAGAGGAAGCCTCTCAACTCAAAGTCAAAGGTCCTCATCATGCAGCCAGGACACCTCACCAGCTCCTCCTCCAAGAATGCTTATGTTCTTCCAAGTATATGCACTTTCATTATAGATTGAGTCTCCTACAGGAAGACACAGATTTTCTACAGGAAGGTGCCAGTTTCTACAGGAAGGTGCCAGTTTCTACAGGAAGAGCTGCCTATCTACAGGAAGCTCTGTATTTCTACAGGAAACTCCCTGTAGAAGCTCAGAACGGCCCAGAATGCATTTCATGAGCAGATCTGATGACTACGGGTTGGTGTGGACGCATGCAAGCCTCTTTTGGGCCCATGCACGACGCTGTTACCTTGCTCCACCACCCGTGTCGACATGCGGCCAAGTCCCTGCACCCACAAAGAAAATCGATGAGTTCTCGCAGGCAAGCCATTTCCAAAGGTAACAAATGACGAGATCTCATACCATATGCAACAAGAGCGCTGGGATCGTGATCGAGAAGCCAGAACCGCCAGCATGCAGCATGCACCCAAGGAGAAAGGACTGTGACAAGACCCCTCGAGGGGATCCTGTAACAGTTCAACCTGCTCGAGTGAATACCGTCCGCAGCACCGCCATCCGAGATGAAACGCGGGTGCATGAAAGCAAAACCATCCACTCCAGCGTCAGCAACCTGTAACCATGAGCCTCCGGGTCTGTGTAAGCCGCGTGCAGCAGGTAGATCCGTCGTCCAAAAACTGAAAATCGTGTGCAGACGCGCGCAGGTAAGTGTCTCAACCTTCTCTCCATCAAATCGCATGAATATTGCTTTGATTTGTTTGCATGGCGTAAGAGTGAATGGTTGAGCAGCCGTATGGCCAGTTGACTGGCCACGTCGGCTAGTTATGGTATATTCAGATGATCGGGTGGCAGCCACGACAAAGAAAACACACAGCACGCACGTGAAGATAGTCCCGTCAACCAAGAAACAAGTTTAACCGAAAAGGGCGGCAGCAGATCTGTGGGAATGAATGTGGCAGCGAGTGAATATGCAGGCGAACGATGGGTGACGTCGCCCAACGGTCCGGCAGGGACAGATCACCCCCGTGCCACGAGCTGCGCCGATTCAAAATCTAACCGGCTAGATTATGCGCACGTATTCATCAACCTCCACTTCAAAACTCGAGTGGTTATTCTGATCGCCTCTGCACTTTGATACGCCGAGCTGTTGGCTACCAGAGCACCGGTGAAGCGCACCTCAACCGCAGTCCAATTGCAGTCCTCCTCGAATTTTGCACACTGCTCCTACAGGAACAGTTTCTACAGGAACGCAGTCCTGCAGGAAGCAGTCTCTACAGGAACGCAGTCTTCTAGAGGAACGCAAGTGCTCACGAAAAAGGTGGCCGAGTAACGAGGTAACCCTGGACTTCTCATGCAAATGGTCATTTAAGGTGGTAGAATTGTCAAGTCACTGTCTGGGTAAATGAGAAAGTAGACAAATTGCTGTCTGTGTGCCTATACTGCAATTCTACAGGATTGTTGAGTAGTTAGACTGTGTTTTGAAATTCTATGGATTATACGCATCGTTCTACACTCTGTCACCGAAACCAAACTCTCTTCCACCATCACCACCTCCGGTTAAGAAAATTGTGCATCATGCCAGGTGGATTTATCAGGCGAGAACCCACGGATTCAGATAAGCTGAGGAGGAATCAGGCAGTGGTAGAGCTCTTCACCAGAGCACAATGGATGCCTTTTTGTGATAAGTTGCAGGGGTACGATGAGGAAGTGGTCGAGGAATTCTTGCAGGCCCTGAGGCCAAAATCCACGGTGCTGGCCACAGTCAAATTCAGAGGCTTAAGCCTCACGATCACCCCGGAGTCTATCAGCAGAATCACTGAGCTTCCTATGGGTCTCCCGTGGGATAAAGAAGAACGCAAGCTCAGCCAGCAAGCCAAGAAAGAGTTCTTCCCACCTGAAGAATCATTCACAAAGGACAAAAATGGGGTGAGAAGGACAAGCCTGTTGCCACCCTGGAACGAAGTCAGTTTGCAAGTCATGAAATATATCACCTGTGAGGGTCGCTACAGCATCGTGTATGCATATCACTTCCGGCTGCTCAGTGAGCTAAGACACTGGATTGATCTTCCCGCAGAACAGAGACTGAGCATTCCTGAATTTTTACTACAGTCCTTGATGGAGTGCGCTACAAAGCTTAACGACGGCATTCCGGATCAGATAGCCCACCATGGGTTAATTAAGCTTTTGGTGGAGGATGCTCTCCACTCATATAAGGTCCCCCTCGCATGGGAATCATTTAGGAATTTAACAAGAGACGGGGACATAAAGATGTTGCTTGAAGAAACGGGGTCCTCTAGCGGTGAGGAAGAAGAGCCAGTAGCCAAGAGTAAGAAGGGGAAAAGCCGAAAGATCCCGACTCCAAAACAGAAGAAAGAACGAAAGGAGAAGGAGGAGGGAAAGGATGACAGAGCAAAAGAGGACACCCCCATCCTTTCGGTAAGAGAAAAGAGGTTGAAAAGTAGGACAGTCCAAACTGAGGTGGGCCCTGTCAGCCCAAGCACCTCGTCAGCGCCTGAAGTCAAAGCCAAAAGCAAAGTCCATGCAGCTAAGCGGGAAAAGGTGGTGACAGTTGCCTCTGCAGGAAAACCACCGCAGGCTTCTACAGGAAGCCCAGAAGCAGTCCCTACAGGAAAGCAGACGAAGGCTTCTACAGGAAGCCCAAAAGCAAAGACCAAGGCTTCTACAGGAAGCCCGAAAGTCATTAAGAAACAGCCTCCTACAGGAGGCCTGAAGACAGAGAGAGGGCCTTCTACTGGAAGCCTGGGAGTGGCTAAAGCCGAATCTTCTACAGGAAGCCCACCGAGCGTAAAGAAAGAGTCTTCTACAGGAGGGCCGAAAGTGGACAAAGCAGGGTCTTCTACAGGAAGCCTGAAAATAGAAAGGGAAGGGCCTTCCACAAGGAGCACCGGGAAAGCAAAAAGCAAGAAAGAAAAGGCGGATGTTCTCGAGAAGGAGGAGGCAGCTGCGCTTGCCACCCTCAGCACTCCTGCAAAGCCAAAAGAAAAGAGGGAGAGGGAGATCCCTCTACCTTCTGAAACCAGGAGAAGTCAGAGGATGAAAACAGATAAGTCGCAGCCTCCTCCCAGCAGCCAAACCACTCTTGGGAGTGTTCCTACCTCACCCAGTGAGAAAACTCCCTCTAAGACACCGGCCACCCCCGAGAAAGGAAGCCCGAAGGTCACCTCCTGGACCCGAAAGATAGGCCAATCGCCTTCTGAAGCCCGGCTCAAAGAATCAGGAAAGAGGGAAGAAGTTCAACCCTCATCACCACCAGGGGCAGAGAAGGCAGGGCAACCAAAAGCAGAAAAGAAAGAGCCCGTTCCGGTCCCGAGTCCTCGGCCAAGGACAAGGAGCAGGAGCAAGGTTGCTCAGGGATGATCAAATGGTTCAGCTGGGGGGTGATGATGAGCCCCAATTTTGGTACAATTTGGGCTCATTTTGGCCTATTCTACTTGCTCAAACCATTCATTTTTTATTGCTTATGCATGCATTTCTTAGTTTGTTCATGTTGTTTGTAGGAAGAAGGGTAGGCACTCTATCTACGTGACTAATGCATTATGATTCCAGGCTTTGGCATTAAAAGGGAGCAAAAGACAACGAAAAAGGAGACAAGGAGACAACGAGGTGGCACTGCTAGTTTTTAGGAGAGGATGTCCACGGTCTTGGGGACATTCCTCGTGATTCCCACCAAGAACTCCGAGCTCCAATCCATCTCCCCTCCAAGCTTAGAAGCAGCCAGTTGTTCTACAGGAACAGCAGTTACAACTGTTCTACAGGAACAACACTTATGACTGTCCTACAGGATCAGCAGTTAAACTCTAGTTGGACAGCCGAGCTCCTAAAATCAAGGACACTTGTTGGATCACTGTTTTGCATAAGTATAGAGGCCGTAGCCTTTGATAGGTTGTTGAAACTTTCGCATTACTATTGTAATTTTTGAGCACAGCTCGGTGTTAGTTCTTGTTGTAAGCCAGTTTGGCATAACATCAGATTATGAATAAAGAAGGCAGATTTTGATCTAGCTCTGAGTTTTCTTAAGGAGACTATAGCTCTCAAGTTAGGGCCCAACCTGAGAGCCATAGATCCCCTCTGCTGTAGTGTTGTTTCCATTTCGTTTCAGCACTTTGGGTTTTCATTTTCACATGCAATTCGAATTACAGGTTGCCAATTTAGTTGTTTTCATGAGTTCAGATAGGATTTGCTTATGGTTGAATTGCTTTCGGTTGTTTAGTTAGATTAGCAGGTTGATAATACATTGGAGCTCCAGCAAAAAAAGGTTGAGGAAGTCTCCACTGCCATCTCCGTTTGGAGATTGGAGTGCAGCCTATACCAGCCACAAAAACACGCAGTTCTTCACTTCATACATGCTGCAACATAGTCTCGTTATGATAGATCTTTCCACATGATTCACACCTGCACACACGCCTTCATCACGGCTTCATGCACATCCTCCTTCGCGTTTTGCATTGCTGTTCATTGAATTTATACGCACAGGTAGTTTAGGTTGATGCATTTTCGGTTTGGTGACAGTCATAAGCATTTGTTTCACTTACACTGCTCTCTCTCGTTCCATTACCTCGTCCTCCATCTTGATCACGCATGCAAACACATCTTTGACCTCTGCTCCACTCTGTTATCTCCCAAAGTCTTTCACTCCTCACGTATTTCCATTCTCTAGCCCTTTCGTTGACCTAGCCCTCTATCTTCCAACCTACTCCCTACATTCACTCCCTATCCTATTCCTCCACTTCCACAGCCATCACCAGCCTCATTCCTACCTTACACATCTCCCCCTACCATTCCATCACTCCTCCATCACTTCAAACACTCACGGTAGGCCATCCTGTAGCAGTTTGTAGACATCCTGTAGAAACCAGAGTATCCTGTAGGATCCCCTGCAGACATCCTGTAGGAGGCCACTCACTCGGTTGCCGAGCTTCTGAATGTGAGGAACCTCTGTGGATGGATGCTAAGGATCCCTAGGGACCTCTCCTCGCCTCCCCAACCTTTCCCACGCTTTCCTTCCTTCTCCATCCCATCTGCACAACCAAACCCTAGTTAGTACAAGATCACGATCATTCCACACACTTAAAGGAAAAATACAAAAACATATCTTTCATGATGCAAGTAGTTTAGATCCATGCATTTGCACTTACTAGAGGTAACAGCAGCATTGGTAGAAGTTTCATTCACATTATTTGCATTGTAGAGGTTAGACTAGTTAAATTAGGGTTTCCTAGGTTTACATGCTTTGATTTGCTTTCAGTTCATTTTGTCAAGTAGAGTAGCTTTCCTTTGAGATTAGCTTTCGTCCATCAATTAGCAAGCTTCTTCTGAGAGCCTATAGAAGTTGGCTTGAGCCCTAGCGGACTTGTGCCAGCTGACCAAGTGACAGCTGCGACAAGAGCTAGTACTTGTGCATATAGCACCGTCGCTTCCAAGTTTGTACGAACTACCGGGTTGATAAAATGAGAGACAGGAAGCCCAGGAGTTGTAGCATTATTGCTACAATACTGGAGCTCACCACTAAGAGTGTTGATAGCATGAAAACTGGGATTGATTGAAGAATAGCCTTTGTAAGCACGAACCTACCAGCCAATTTTAAATATATAATGGTCCAATTCCTGATTTTATCCTGCATCTTATTAATCACCGGCTCCCAAATGCTCTTATTGCAGAGGCTTAGCAGTTAGAGGAACTCCCAAATATTTTGAAGGTAGGAAATCCCTTTGAAAGCCCAGAATTCTGGAGATATTCCTTTGAATAGCAATATTGGTATTAAAGAAAAAAAAATAGATTTGGAAAGATTAACCTCCATACCTGTGGCCATGGCAAAGTCACTTAGGATTTGTTTGTATGCAAGAGCTTCTTTGACCATGGGGATTTCCTGCAGCATGGTGTCGTCAACAAATTGTTGATGAGTCAAGGACTGTCCATTCTCAGAAAGTTGGAGACCCTTGATTTTTCCGACTTCTTTTGCCTGCTTGATAGACCGACCAAGTCCTTCCATCATGAGTATGAAGAGAAAGGGAGAGAGTGGATCACCCTGCTTGAGGCCTCTTGAAGGAATAAAAGTCTCAGAGGGAGAACCATTTACCAAAATTGAAAAGCTGGAAGAAGTTACCAGGGCCATGACCCATCTAACCCAATTATGATCAAACCCAAAAGCAATAAGAACCCTCCTAATATAGGTCCAGTTCAACTTATCATAAGCTTTGGCTAGGTCCAGTTGCATGATCATTCCAGCCTTCCTGTTGCTAGTCAGTGAGTGCACCACCTCCTGTGCTTGAATGATATTATTGAGAATTTGTCTGCCTTCCACATAACCAGATTGTTCCCCAGACACTAGAGTGGGAAGAAGAGGTTTGAGTCTATTGGCAACAACCTTGGATATTATCTTGTAAACCACATTGCACAATGCTATGGGTCTAAACTTATCTGGAGTTTGGGCATTGTCTTGTTTAGGGATCAGAGAGATGAAGGAGGTGTTGAGTGCCTTTAGAATAGTTCTATTCCTCCTGGAATCTTCTACTACATTCAGAATGTCCTGTTTAACAATATTCCAGCAAGCTTTAAAGAAATCTACATTGAAACCATCAGGGCCTGGCGCTTTACCATTTTGCATTTCCTTGAGGACCTCACTGACCTCCTCTTCAGTAACTGGCCTATTGAGGTTGAAATTATCCTCTCTAGACACCAGTCTTGGTATATGTCTTGTTAAGTCCTTGATGAAATGCTCTCTATCTGAAATGGTTTCCTTTGCTATCCCACGAAAGTGTTGAACTAACACAGCTTCTATATCTTCGTGGGAACTAAGAAGTTTCCCTCCCTCATCCTTGATCGAAGAGATTCTATTATGAGCTTTGTTTGCCAAGATGAATCTGTGGAAAAATCTGGTGTTTCGTTCTCCTTCTTTTAGCCATTGCACTCTAGATTTTGTCTCCAAAATATTTCCTCTTGTTTACATAAGTTCTCCCAGTCTTGCTGAAATTTGGTGGCTTGATCATTTCTGACTTTATCAAAGCCATCCGTGATAAGGGTATGGTTGAGTTCCTGTAATTTGTTTTCAACAGCTTTTTTCCTTCAAAAATATTGCCAAATTCATTCTTGTTCCAATCTTTTAGCCTGAGCTTGATGTGTTTTAGTCTTTTGTGAAGAAGAAACATTCTTGTACCCTGAATATGCAAATCTTCAGACCACCAGCTTGAAATGTTGCTAATGAAATCTGGATGGGTGAGCCAGATATTCTCAAATCTAAAAGGTCTATTCCTGGGGGTTCCAATGCCCTGCACCTCTAGCTGAACCGGCCAGTGATCTGATCCTCCAAAGGGGGTAATTCTCGCTACCATTTCCTTATCATTGAGCATAAGGTCCTCTGAGATGATGAATATGTCTAACTTTGAGGCTACTTGAGATTCTCCTCCTCTTTTATTGTTCCAAGTAAATAGACCATTACTCGAAACAGAGTCAACTAGATTTATATTATCCATAAATTTTGAAATGCTAAGGAGTCTTTGTTTAGAGTTCCGGTTCCCCCTTTTTCTCCGATAGTGATTTGATCATGTTGAAGTCCCCCCCCATAATCCATGGTATTTCTACATATCTCTCTCTGAGATCCACAAGAGAATCTAGAAACCTGAGTTTGTCATCCGGTCTCTGAGGGCCATAAACATTCATGACCAGATAGGTCCCCCTATCCCCCACAGGCTGAATAACCACTGATAAATAATTTCTAGAAGCCTCAGCATCTATTATACCAATCTTTTGGGGGTTCCAGAGAGTTATTATGCCTCCTACTAAATTTTCTGCCTTGACTTCTAGAAACTCAAATCGATTGAGCCATTTGCTATATATTTCTTTAATTTTCTGAATGGAACATTTAGTTTCCTGGATAAAATCATATCCGGAGCTTCTTGTTTCATTCTGTTACTAAGTAATCTTTGTTTCCTTTTACTACCTAGACCCCTGATATTCCAAGAAGTGAACTTCATCATTAAAGATTTGTGAAGGAGTAACTGGTTAGGTCTTTCATCTTACCTGAATCTATCATTAGCTTTCCACATTCCATCAAAAGCTCATTCTACTTTTTTCTGCCTCTTTTCTTTCCTGGGTATCTAGGTGCTAATCCTGGTGTGTTTTTCATAGTTTTCACACCTTCATTACCCTGTCTTGTAGTGTTACTTTGCCTATCCATCCCTTTAGCCTGAGTTTTCCATAAGTACAACTATTGTACTCTAGTGAACTCTTCTTGAGGTAACGAGTCTACCCCTCCCATGGTTCCCTGTTTCAAGAACCCTTCCAAATCTAGGTGTTCTCTATCAAGAATCTCCTGTAGTTCATGGTCCTCCATTTCCATCTCACTCTGGGTCATTTCCTGGTCCATCTCCAGTTCTACATCGCTCATCATAGCCTCTTTCTGTTTATTATTATCCTTTGTTTGATCTTTGTCTTCTTCTTTCTCCTTCTCCACTGGACTTCCCTCCATTCCCTGATCTACTTTTGTTATCTCTTCTTCTTCATTGAGTACTTGGTACCTATTCAGACTAGCCTATGGCCCTTCTGCTTGATGTTGCTTAAGTCCCCTTTTTCCCCCTTTTCCTCTATGGCTCACTTTGTGAAAGCTTTCAGTATCTTTCATTGTGGTAGCTTTACTCTTGTTCTCTATTTTACTGAGAGGGAAATCCCTGAAAAGGTGCCCATGCTCATGGCATCTGCGACATCTAAATGGAATATGTTCATAATCTACTGTTTGTACCCATTCTTCATCAAAAACTTCCAAGATAACCTCATCCGGTAGAGCTCTGGAGAGATCCATCTCCACACAAATTCGTGCAAAGGAAGTGTATTTTCCCCTTCTGGTGGCTTCAAAAGCTTTGACAAAACACCCTAATTTATTTCCTATGGCAGTTAACGATTCTGTTTGCCAGTAATCAAGAGGAAGGGAGTAAAGTCTTACCCAGACCGGAACCAAAGTGAAAGTCTCCCGCTCTGGGACAAAGTTCATCATCCACGGCCGCATGTAGAGGCCTGCAGCTACATAGAAGTAGGGCCCTCCTTCAAACACTCTGTCTTTATCCTCAATATTTGTGAAGACCACAGTAAAGAATCCCTTTGACCCAAGATGTAGGTCAATGCTTCCTTTTGGTTTCCAATGGTATTTAATCCATGTCTGTAATGCCTTTTTACTGGGCCATACTCCCATGAATTTACAAATGATAGCATATGTCTGCATGTGGTCCCTGTGTGCCTGCAGAGCAGGATCATTCAGGACCACTCTGTGTGTGACTTCAGTTTTGGGTTTACATGGTCCCTTCTATGCCTTGGTTTTTTCTCCCTGTTCCTTGTCTTCTTCCTCCTTTTCTTTTGTGCTATTATTCTCCCTTGATTTTATAGCCTCTTGCTCTTCTTCCATTCTTTCTTTCCCTTCTTCTGCAAGACCTCTGACCTCTTCTATTGGCTTCTTACCTCGGCTGGCTACAGCCTTCTTGTAGGAGGGAGTGGAGCTCCCTCCTTTGCGCCCTTCCATGGAGTTCAACACCTGCTAAAGACTGTAAACCCTAGCTATTCGTCTCTCCCGCCGGTCGGTCCTCAACTCCACGATTCAATGTACTCATAAAGACTCTATAAGGTAATTTTGCATGGCCTCCTTTTACTAGAGGGAAGCTTAGAAATATGGGAGGAAGTACTCATAGTTTTAACAAATAAAACTTAGTAAGAAAAATGTAAGACATAACATATGCAACAGGTAAGAGATTGTATGTCGTTGAGTTAAATTATGAGTCACAATATATTATAATCCTTCGAGTTTGTTGATGTGAGTCATAGAGTTATATTACGAGTTGCAATACTATGTTGAAAGTCCACCAAGGTCGTAGTGTATAATCTATAATGAGATGTTGCAGAAAAAATACTTCTACCCACAACGACAAAGTATATATATTAAAAATCCATCATGTCTCAATAAGAATGGCCACAGAGTAATTGTACACCTTCGAGGCACATTATATATTAGTATTCTGAGTTCATAGAGGTGAGTCGCAAAAGTTCGAGCTTGTTATATATTATTCCTCCAAGATGAGAGACGCTCAGAGCTAAAGTATATATTTATCCTCTAAGTTGAGAGACGGAGGAGACTTCATATCAACACGCGCAGAGTTCCAAATTTCACAGAAGACTAGAGTTCAAAAAATAGTTCGCACCGTAGAATATATTAATCCACTACAGAGTCCAAAAAGTAGTTTTCCAAACATAAGATATATATACATTTTTTAATCATATATATAAGATATATGCATGGTTGAAATTGAAATATTTTACTTAACATGAGCATTTGAAATATTTTATTAATGAACCATATTGTTAACGTTTTTTTGTTATTAATACATTTTTAAATACACATCCATCTTGTTTGATGATGCATATTAAAATATTGGATTTTTTATTATTAATAATATTTTAAATGATAAATGTATATAAAGTTAATCTCAAGATATATAAATTAAAATTAATATTCAAATTGTTTATTTAAGCTCTATATTTAAATATTATAAAGAATATATAGATGAATATTTAAATAGTTTATTTAAGCTTTATATTTGAATATTTTAAAAAAAGTATAAGAAATTATTATACATCTTCATTTTTTGTTTTTTCTCAACCTTTTAATTACTTTATTTATCTAAATTAGATGTAAAATTATGATACTTAACAGGACATCCAAAAATTTTATTTATGGTTAAGTGAAAGTGAAATGTTTTTTCCATATTTCATTCATATTGGGTTCTTAATTATGTTACCTAACATGGACGTCTAAATGTTTTATTTATGTTTGAGCGAAAGTGAATTTTTTTACCACATCTCCTTCCTCTTGAGTTGTAATATCAATAACAAACCAAATTGACGTATTGATACTGGAATAGTTGATGTTTTGTAGTGCTTTTAATTAAATGTGCGTGTGTGTGTATTTGAAATTGTTTTTTATTTAGAGAGTGTGATATTTTTATTTTAAAGGGGACATGGAAGTTAAGCATGGAACTAGATACAAATCTCTTTTTTTTTTCAGTTTCTCTCTATATATACATATATATGAATTTGATATCGAAGTTATACATTAATTAAGATGAGTATTCAAATAGCTTATTTAAGATATTAAAATAATTTTAAAGAAGTATAGGAATTATACATCTTCTTAGTATTGGAAAGTGAAAATATAAGTGTGATTTCTATTTTTTTTATCTTCCTAAAGTTGATGTAAATTTATGTTACTTAACATAGAAATCAAAATATTTTTATTAAAGGTTGAGTGAGCATGAATTTTTTTTACGCATCTCTTTCATATCAGGTTGTAATATCAATAGCACACCAAATGAGCACAATGAGAGTGGGTGAAATTATTGCTGTTTTATAATGCCTTAATTAAAATTATATGTGTGTGTGTGTGTGTGTGTTTTATCATAGTTGATAATGTTTTTTATTTAGAGACTATTTTCTTTTTATTTTAAAAAGGGACACATGTCAATGCATGGAAGGAATTACACATCTCTCTTGTATCGAACTATAAAATGCTCTCCTCCGCCCAAAAATAAAATTATATATGTATTTTTATTTTTTAATTAAATTGTTGAAATTTGAATTTTACATTTTGATAGTGAGATATGAGAATGGTTTTTATTCAACGCATTATTATATTAGAAATTATATCATCTCACTCTTCTAGAATTAGGGTTTGATAGTCTAAAATCACTGGTTGGAAGACTCTCAACTATAAATTATACATGTCCTTGAATTTGATAAGGTGAATTTAAGACTCCAAATCTTCAACTAGTGGCAGGCTCAATTTGCCTATGTGCAAGAATTTCATATCAATAGATAGGAAATTGATCCAAGAAGGTGAAATCATAACGGAAAAAAATTGTTACAAGCATCCTTTATCATATGGAGGGATAATAATGATCTTTCCAATTGAATTTGGTTCTTTATCAATGCTATTTCCAAGGAGCTCATTTTTAATGAATGGAGATGATGCTTTTCCAGATTCAAAAGGGTTATAACTAGCAATTGCACCACATGCTGCAAAGGAAACATCATAAGGAGGTAGCATAGGAAACAGTAGCATAGAAGAAGGAAGTAAAATTTTTATGCAATTTTGTTTATTTACTAGGCTTTGTTTTTTATCATATGTTATGTTTCAAGGAGATTCCAACCAGGCCAATATTCCAGAATATGTTCAAAATGAAGGTAATGCGCAACACCTTAACTCCAAAGGATTTATGAAAATGATCTTCATTAAGATTCAAGAATTGTTATAAGTAAATTATTTAAATCAAACATTTCATAGAACAGTAATCTCATAACACCTTTAATTCACAATGAAATGGATAATAGTTTTTGTTAGAAGGGATTCAAGATAATGTATGTGCATTTTAGTCATTTTTTATGTCAATTCCAGTATGTTGTCACAATTCTTTTTTTGTGATCAAGAGAATATAATTTTTAGGGTGGTGTTCTATATGCACTAAAATACATGTGTTGTCTAGCACTATGTATGGAGTTTTGTTTTCAAGATTTGTTTGTCTAGAGTAAGGAAGATTTCAAAGGTTTTCTACAATAGATTAAGTTGTTGCACTTTCTATTGGCCATGTCTCTCTTGAAAAAAATATAGAAAACAAGAAGTAAGACGGGTGGATTTCTTTGGGTAACCCAATAGCAGCTAGAACCCGAGCTTATGATTTGGAATCCTGGATATAATTTATAGAGAAGCTTTTTCATTATTTCTTTTAAGATTAGTTGGTTATATAGTTGATGAAGACAAATGAGTGTTGTATGCCGCTCTAGCTTTAAATAATGTCATCACACATCTACTAACCAATGTGATGCTTCACATTTTATTGTCTTTTAAACTAGCAAAGGAAAAACATGTGACAACAACCAATAAATCATTTCCAATATGTTATTCACATAGGTGTTGAGGCTCATTGTGTATCATGTATCATCAAGCCTAAATCATTGGATTAGCTTCAATAGTACAAAGGTGTGGGTTCATTACATTGGTGACAACTTTCTCCATTATTTGATATGGGCAGAGGTAGAGGCATATTTTTGGTTGTACATGTCCACTCTACAAGATCTTTCAGGTCCTCAATGTGAATGCATTTTTATTTATGTTGAGAACATTAATTATGTTCTTGTTATTACATATTTTAATAGCTTTGTTTTTTACATAAGAAATTGAATTTGTATCCTTTGAGAGAGGTTGGAGAATGGGGCCATTTAAAGGGATATCCAAATATATGGAAAAAATCATACAACAATATGTGATAGTTCAAATGTTTTGAACTCAACTACCTAAAAAGAATCCAATAGACAAAGGAAATAGATCTAGTGGAACCTCTAGCATCTTTACATTGTTTGGTAAAAGTAGTTATTTTCTAGACCTCTCTGAGAGTAGGCTTATGTTCATTATGCTTCTAAAAATAGCACTCAGAACTTGGAACACATTTAACATATTTCAGGGGTTATATCAAGTGGGTAGAATTAAGGGAGAACCAATTTCAGGGCTTTAGCAGAGAACATTATAAACCAAAAAAAATGAAGTCGGGTCGACTTATATATTCATAATTTTTTAGAGGTAAACCCTAAAATATTTCTTAGTATAAATGGCAGTTCAAGAGGGAAGAGACTCATTTTAGGTGCACGTATGTGGAGGATAGATGTGGAGTTGAGGCACCTTGATCACCTACAGTAGCTTAAGCCCATTACTCTAGCGATAATGAATCAGGTTTATGATGCACTAGTAGTGAATTTGGTCCATCTCTTGCTAAATCTAGTTCAGGCCTAACATTTTTGTTCCATGTCTTTCTAAATCTAGTTCAGGCCTAACAATTTTGTTCCATATCTTGGTAAATCTGGTTTGATGTAGGAGCATACAAGCCTAGTCAGCAATATGATAGCATGATCACATGTTGTGACTAACAAGGGGTTGGAAGATAAGAGATTAGCTAATTTTATTTATTTAAATGTGTAAGAGTGTTTATTTATTGTCAAATATGAGAAAAGGGCATAGTGGATGATTGATAATCCCTGTGTGGAGATCAGGCCAAACAGTTAGATTTATTTGGTTTGAATAGAATATGAGGAAACTGAAAGCTTGATTTAGTGTTTGTTTAGAAAAGAGTGGAGTTGAAAAGACTTTTTAGGAGAGAGTGAGAAATTTTTGGTTCTAAACCAGAATTGGTTCATGAACCTATTCTTGTATAAAATATGATCTATTTGCATAATTCAGAGGTTAGCGAGAGAGAAGAGAGAGGTTGAATAGATTAGCTGGAGTGTAGATAGAGGCTAGCGAAAGAAACAGGGTCTATTATTGTTGTAATCGAGCCAGAGGGCGAGACTCTGTAACTCATTACTAAATAAAATACCAGTGTTGTGGAGGCATTGTTTTTGTTGAAAACCTTTCCTTATCTCTGTATTGTTTTCCTGCGGAATAACTGAGGCATTTTGCTCTAATTATTTTATGCATAAGTCATGTGTTGCAGTGATCAAAGGTAATTGGAGCTTTATTGTTGGTAACAATGTTTGAGCCGCTTAAAACCCAATCGTCGCTTCAAAAATATCATAGTTATCTGTTGTATGGAGTAATGACAGTGAAGAATAGAGTATGGTGGAGAATGTGTTTACAACGCAAAGTCTATTAAAACAAGCGAGACCAATATAGGAGGAAATAATTGTGAGAAGGAATCATGGACGTTAGATCTATAAGATCAACGGATCAGATCTAATCAAGCCGAGCAGGACCACTTTATCGCGTCGGCGAATTTTAGTAAGGAAAGGTGGATTTATATACCAAAATGGTATATCGGGCGATTAAAAGGTGGTAAGCGGTAATGTTGTGTGGCCGCCGATCCCATTGAACGTTTGACACGTAGCAAAGGGAGGAGAGAGGAAATCGCCTTATCGGGCAGTTAACCTCCGGGCTTATTGTCTACCCGAAATAGATGTGAACAGTCAGATCTGCCGCAGTTTAATCTACGGCGGGGAATTGGCAATTAGTTAGTGGATCGGGCGCAACGTCGACTGTCGGATCAGAGGATGCAATGGAAGGCCACGATTTGATCACTAATCGCATTAGTGAATCAGGCATTGGATAGTGCGATGGAAGGCTGATGTGCGATTAAGCGATATCGCGATAGCGATGAATCACTGATCTGAGAATTGGGGAATATAATGGAGCAGCGCATCGGAAGGACTGAAGCAGAACACAGACCCGATGATATATATAGTTCCGGCTATATAAGTTTTGAGTTCTGGTTTTTGAGTTTCGGAGCGGGTTTTCCCCGTATTTCCTTTGTAATTCAATAAAATTTTATAGGTCGGGTTTTTAAAGGAAAGCAACAATAACACGTCCGATAGAGATGTGTGAACATAACCATAAGTCCAAGTTTCCAATAGTTTATATATGGAGGGATTTTCCTTATGAGCAAGTTTCCTGCGTCATTTTTAGTATCAGAGCTAGATCAACGCTCTGTAAGGATTGGTTTGAAAATTGAATTGTAATCTCAACATATGAAGTGAATCTGATACAGATGGGGATCAGACTACAAAGGACACTGAGATTAGAATGGGGAAGTAGTGAACTTCTGAGGAAGGCCTGGTAAGAATGTTTAAATTTGATAATTTTGCAGAGATTTGTTTGAATGTCTAAAGAACAACAAGGGATTGAAATTTCAAAGGAGAAGGTGTTTTCCTTTCAGGAAAATGAAATTTCCATGTAAGTTGATTGCATGATTGATTTGATTGAGATGAAATATTTAGAAGTTAAAGCTGGATAGAAGAGTGGTTTTCTATGGCATTGAAGTCATTTAAATGATTTGAAGAATTTTGTGAAAACTGAGAATGATTGAGGATTGTTTGAAGTATTGTTGAAGGCAATGATATTGATGATTGAAAGAACAGAGATTTAGTTTAATAGGACTGAAAGAAGAACCACTACAAGGAATGAATTTTGGAATTTATAGAAGCAAGACAGGATTTGCTTACAAACATGTTATCAGAAGGAATTGGTAGTGTCTGTCATGAATTGGTAAAATAATTTTAGTTCAGATTTAATCCCAATTGATCTTGAAAGCTGAAGAGTCTATTATTAAAAGTAAAATGGGCAATAGTTGATGGAAGTATGGAGTCTTTTGAATGGAAATTCTAAATGAAATAGTGAACAGATGAAACCTTTGACAAAGATTTAACTGATGGAATGGGAATTAGTTTTAAGACATCTTTGAAGGAAATATTGCAGGTTTGAAAGATGCTTTGATGTATCTTGAGATAAGATTGTGCAGGTCAGTGGAAGTAGTGGAATTGTTGAAAGATAGAATGCATTGTACTAGCATCATAGCATATGAGCTATGTTAAAGAAGATAGAGCAAGAAGAATTCTCAGATGAGTAAAGGTGACAGTACCCGACAGTAAATGAAATTACTGAATGAAAGAAGGAAGTGAGAAATTGAAGATGCAGAGCCTAAAGCAAGGAGTGTTCGAGAGAAGATGAGAACAACTTCCAACTATGGTTGGGTAGAAGTTGTTGAGGATGCTCCACAATTGTGATTGTGGATAGGAGATAACAATTCCAGCAAGAGGAGTGCTGAGTAGAATTGTTAGTCAGTGAAAGGTTCGAGGAAAGAACCAATAGATGCTAAAAGGCTAAACTTAGGAAAGTTTGGTGAGGCATGAAGGAGACTTGTTACAGGTGAAATGGAGAAGGTTAGTTGCAACTCACTAGTGAACAAGGAAAGTTCACCAAAGGAAGAAATGGAACTGAATATTGATAGTCATGACAAGGGTACAGAGGAAAGTCAGAAACAGAGGGAAAAGAGTGTTGAAGCAGTTGGACTCAAAGGAATGAGTAAAGAAGAAAGGGACATAGAGTTGGCTAAGATGAAGGCAAAACTTAGACATTTGGAGAAGCTGGTATTGAAAGTAATTAGAGAAAAGTGGAAACAACGATTTTATGTGGGGAGAAAAGTTAAATGGCCTGTCAAAGAATTGTTTGCTGAGAATTTAATACTTCGAACAGTTGAGAATGAAGGAATAGAATACATCTGTGAACCAGAGAAAGGATCTCTCCTTGGGGAAGGAGATAGTGATGACAATGATGGAGAACTGATCCATGCATATCAGAATGAGAGGAATGTGCTGGTAGCATCCTCACGGACAAGAGGATCTCATATTTTTGGGATTAATTATTTCTGTGAATGTAAATTTGCAGGTATTCAGTCTAATGAATTTGAACTTGTGTATAAAAAGGTGAAAGAGGTAGAGGCAAGACAAACAAAAAAGGAGATGCATAAGGACTTTTAAGACTTCAATTGGTGGAGGAAATTAAAAGGTATGGCTAAATGGTTGTGTCCTCTCTTAGTGAAAACTTATTGGATCATATTTGAAGGAATTTTAGCATGTATAGAAGACCAATGGGAAATGGAAACAGGAAAGGAAACAAATGCATTGCCTCTTTGTAAAGTGAAGAGAAGGAAAGTTGACACAGAGAACTTAGCTGAAGAAGTTAAGTCAAGGAAATCTTTGAAAGATCAAAGTCTTATCAGAGAAGAGGAAGAGACACTGTTGTCTTATTTGGATAAATTGAGTGTTGGAAGAAATTGTGTAGAATAGGAAGGTATTCTACAAACTTGTGATGAAGTTGCCACGCATAGTCAAGAAGTTGCAGTCCCAAAAGTTTTCTTTGATGAGGAAGAAATCAAAGATGTTGAGGAAGAATTTCTCAATAACTTAGTGAACCATCAGAATGGTTCAGGGAAGCATGAGGAGCTGATCACTAAGACTTCAAATGAAGAGCCTTGTAATTTTGAAACTAACATGTTGCGTTTGTTTTCAGGTTTGACAGGTGATGAACAACAATTGGACAATGTGCTTATGCATGTTGATGAAGAAGTGAGATTACTGGAAGAGATGGCTGAAACAGAAAGATATTTTGAGCATGTATTTAATAATCTTGAGAATGATGTTATTGACAGGGAAATTGTCATAATTAAAGAAGCTGAAGATAAGAAAATGAAAGTTTGTGATGACAATCAAAATGAAATATCTTCAGTAGAGAATCAAAATGGAAGTACTATGGAAATTATGAAGGAATGTAATATAATGTGGGAAGATGCAGAAGTTTAGGAATTCTATGATTTTAAAGTGGATTATTTTTATGAAGCTGTAAACCATTAAGAAGCTTTAGAAAAGAAGAATTTTTTTTCTGTTGTAGGAAAAGATGAAACAACACCATTTTGTTGCAATGGTATAAGTATAGAGGATGAAAAGATACTTCATAATGATATGCTCCAAGAAATCCTAGCTATTGAATTGTTGAATGATAATCTTGTGTTAGAACAAGGAACACTATGTAATGTAGAGGAAAGTATTGGAATGGAAATTGATGACAATTTCATAACTTTTGCAAAAGGACAGTATAAAGAGTTGATGGAAAAATCACCTATGAAGATTGAAAACCATATTTATTTTGAATCTGAAAATTGTGATGGAAATTTTGTTTTATGCAGGAAGAAGGAGTCATATGAAAATGACATGCTCATTGAATATGAAGGAATTTACATTTTTTTTGAAAGGTTATTAGATGAACCTGATAACATAGAGGAAAGGATTATCTTTGATGATAATGGAAGAGAAGATGTAGAGTACAAACAACAATTTGTAAATGGCAGAGGTGAAGAATAATTGCATGGAAATTTCATAATTTCTGTGATGGAAAGAAATGTATAGCAGGCAAATGTTAGTGGAGTTCAGTTAAGAACAAATGGTAAGGAGGAAATTGAGAAATTATGGAAGATGAAGTCAGTGAAGAAGAGGGACAACAAGGAAGAGAAATTAACAACAAGAATTTGTATCAGCAAGGAAAAAGGGCAGCAACAACATAAGATTTGCAAATCTGGAGGAACAGAAGTGACAGTGGCAAAAGAATTGAATCAACAGCATGATGAAAATGATGACTAGTTACAAAGTAAATTTTGGGATACTGGATGATCAGTAGAAGGAAGACATGACTAGGAGGTCATGGAAACTTTCAACTTTGGGAGTCTGATGTAGGAGAATACAAGCCTAGTCAGCAATGTGATAACATGATCACATGTTGTGACTAACAAGTGGTTGGAAGATAAGAGTTTAGTTAATTTTATTTATTTAAATGTGTGAGAGTGTTTATTTATTGTCAAATATGAGAAAAGGGCATAGTGGCTGATTGATCCTCCCTGTGTGGAGATCAGGCCAAACAGTTAGATTTATTTGGTTTGAATAGAATATGAGGAAATTGAAAGCTTGATTTAGCGTTTGTTCAGAAAAGAGTGGAGTTGAAGAGACTTTTTAGGAGAGAGTGAGAGATTTCTGGTTCTAAACCAGAATTGGTTCATGAACCCATTCTTCTATAAAATATGATCTATTGGTATAATTCAGAGGTTAGCGAGAGAGAAGAGAGAGGTTGAATAGATTAGCTGGAGTGTAGATAGAGGCTAACGAAAGAAACATGGTCTATTATTGTTGTAATCGATCTAGAGGGTGAGACTCTGTAACTCTTTATTGAATAAAATACCAGTGTTGTGGAGGTGTTGTTTTTGTTGAAAACCTTTCCTTATCTCTGTATTGTTTGCCTGCGGAATAACTGAGGCATTTTGCTATGTTTGTTTTATGCATAAGTCATGTGTTGCAACGATCAAAGGTAATTGGAGCTTTATTGTTGGTAACATTGTTTGATCCACTTAAAACCCAATCGTCGCTTCAAAAATATCATAGTTATCTGTCGTATGGAGTAATGGCAGTGAAGAACAGAGTATGGCGGAGAATGTGTTTATAACGCAAAGTTTATTAAAACAAGCGAGACCAATATAGGAGGAAATAATTGTGAGAAGGAATTGTGGCCATTGGATCTATAAGATCAACGGACCATATCTAATCAAGCCAAGCAGGACCACTTTATTGCATCGGCGAATTTTAGTAATTTTATATACCAAAATGGTATATCGAGTGATTAAAAGGTGGTACGCAGTAATGTTGTGTGGCCGTTGTTCCCATTGAACGTTTGACACGTAGCAAAGGGAGGAGAGAGGAAACCGCCTTATCAAGTGGTTAACCTCCGAGCTTGTTGTCTACCCGAAATAGATGTGAACCGTCAGATCTGCTACAGTTTAATCGATGGCAGGGAATTGGCGATTAGTTTGTGGATCGAGCGCAACGTTGACCATTGGATCAGAGGATGAAATGGGCAGCCATGATTTGATCACTAATCGCATTAGTGAATCAGGCGATGGATAGTGTGATGGAAGGCCGATGTGCGATTAAGCGATATCGCGATAGCGATGAATCGCTGATTGGAGAATTGGGGAATATAAAGGAGCAGCGCGTCGGAAGGACTAAAGCGGAACACGAACCCGACGATATATATAGTTCCGGCTGTATAAGTTTTGAGTTCCAGCTTTTGAGTTTCGGAGCGGGTTTTCCCCTTATTTCCTTTGTAATTCAATAAAGTTGTATAGGTCGGGTTTTTAAAGGAAAGCAACAATAACGCTTCCGATAGAGATGTGTGAACATAACCATAAGTCCAAGTTTCCGATAGTTTATATATGGAGGGATTTGCCTTATGAGCGGGTTTCCTGCGTCAAGTTTCGGCCTAACATTTTTGTTCCATCTCTTGCTAAATTTGGTTCAGGCATATTTTTTATTTGTAGTAGAATATGTATCATGTCCCCCTAGCCATGATCAACAATATCCATACAATGATCACAGAAGTATTTTTCATGGGTAGTTCAAAGTATGAAATAGTTACATATAACATCGATGTGTCTTCAAAGGCAGGAAATGTATAAATAAATGTTGTATGAAGGAGCACTCCCTTCTCTTGGTAAAGTTTGGTGTTATAAACCAAAGATACCAAGGAGGGCATCCAATACCATATCCAATTGGTTTCACATGTTTCAAGGTAGTCCATATTAGGTCCAGTATTGGAGGAAGGTTGACCCTCTCTTGAATATATAAGTTGAGATCAAAGAGGGTTGTTAGTCTGGGTCAGAGAAATGAGCCACAAGGAGGAAACATGTGGATAATGACTCTAATTTTCTTCAATTGATATGATTCTTACAGTCATTATCACTTGTGTACATAGACACTAGAGTATCCAAGCAAAAAAACCACCACCCAAAAACAACTACATGAGATATTGTGATGAATATGCTAACAGAGATCATAAGAGATCTTACAAGCAACACATTCAGTGTTTACTTTTATCCTTGCACATTTATTTTGCAGTGAATTGGAAACTGACCCCTCCTAGATGCATGATCTTCCATAGATATTTTTTGGACATGCTTGAGAAGATTCAACCCACTTCTAAGTCAACACTTGGATTGCAACTAGAAGGTTTCCCTCATCCATACAGTTGTGACAAACTAAGGAGAAAACTTACAAGAATGTGTCTTTATTAGAGCAACAATTTTAGGAATAAATTATTGCTTGATTGAGGGGATTATTGGTTTCTTGGATAATACATGGTCAAAGCAGTATGCCCTAAAGGGAGCGCTCCGCTCATTGATAGAAGCAGTTATATGTCAAGTTGCATGACTCCACATGTGATACAAAAATTCACAGATTTTGTTAGCCAAAGACGATGAACACCTAAGAATTTATTTTGTCCACACAGAACTATGTGACATCCACGTTCGAAGATCCACAAGTGTTATTGTAAGTAGTTACTTGTAACTTGTATATCCTATGAGAAGAAGAAGCACCAAATAGTCACTAAAAACTACATGTCATCATTCTTAAAGAGTCTAGACAACTCACTTTCTCATACAAACTTATGGGTTCCTAATATGAAAACATCCACATTAAAGTTAATCTACAATGACCATTAAGAACATGCAATGGACCAATATTTACTGGGTGAAGGAATCTATTGAAGCAGACTACTCCATATTTTATGTCATTCATGGGTAATAAATAAAAAAATTCAAACATAAAGTCCATTTTTTATCCATAAAAATACAAAATTCTCTTAAACATAGTTAATGTTGAAGCAAATGACATGGAAAAATGCGTTGAATCCAAATCATCCAGATGATATATGTTCTAAAACTTCACTAGAATGTATCAATCATACGTCTCATCACACTGAAAATGTTAATTTAATTAGGTTTAAACAACAAATAGTGCTTAAATGCACATGCACGTGTGTTTGTGTGAGAGAAAGGGAGATAAATAGCTTGATGGCATTGGTGAATCATGAAAAATCCCTTCATATAATAAAATACAACTTTCATTTGAATCGGGATTATCCAATAACAACCATTTACATTAAAAAAGAATTGTAGACTTAAAATAAGGTGTCATGGGTAAAGTTTCAGCCTTATTTTACTACACCTGTTCACCCTAGATAGGAGAAAAAGAATGAAA
The DNA here is from genome assembly GCA_031772625.1 of Pinus tabuliformis. Lineage (NCBI taxonomy): Eukaryota > Viridiplantae > Streptophyta > Pinopsida > Pinales > Pinaceae > Pinus > Pinus tabuliformis. Next base: position 384,156,302 of record CM062807.1, read on the forward strand.
TGGATGAAATTTCAACATCTTTACATATTTTGGATACTTTAAGGAATTCAGCCTTGCAAACTATGTTGTATCTCGAAATAGAAATTCTAATTTTCACAAACTATGCCATGGACCAGCTACATTTATCACAATGCAATTTGTGCAAACTTGGATGAAATAACAACATCAAAATATGTAGAAGCATTTTCCTTTTTATTTCCTAAAACAAAAGTATCTGAATCTTGTTTGGAGCTAGTAGGCTCTCTTGAGGGTTGATCTCTTCTCTTTGTAATTTCCTATGTGGGTTCTGAAATGGACTGAACATGTGTGGTTGTTGGGGAACTACCTCTAGGATATGGAGCCACTGGTATCTCTGAAAGGGAAGAAGTTGACAGACTATAAGAAAGACCTATCATTGGATGATTAAACTTGCATGTCAGTCCAAACTTACATATACATAGTGGTTGTAATAGGTGCATGTCGGTTGCATCTTAATATCAGAACAAACAAAAACGCACAGTAAGCAACATGAATTGAAACAAAATTCTCAAGGAATTACATGACACTTCTCAAAATATTTCATTCCTTTCCAAACTTGAGTTCTTTGAGATCCAATAAATAAAGAGTCTATAGATAGCCATAAGCTCAAAAGACATTCAATACAGATACAAAATCAAAGAGTAAATAAAGACTTGTCAAAATATTAAAAACTTATAGGTCACAGGGGAAGTCAAATTAGACTAAGCACATAGGTAGATGACTGTGAAACTCTTTCCTGAGGGTGGTAATATCTACAGGAAAAACCAAATTTACAGTCCCTTTTTTTTATGTAGCACATCCTGTTATGAAACCAGCTCAAGAAAAGATAGAAAAGATAGATCAACGCATTAGAATTCAGCCTCTTCGAGGGGGCAACCTCCTTTACATTACATAAATGAACAATTATTGGATGATTCAAATGACAAAACCTCCTTTCTATATATAGGAGTCTAAGGAGTCACAATATAATCCAACCGACCTAACAATAATAATATAAAGCCACAAAAATAACAATAGAGGAATTCTATGGGGCACGGTAATAACAATATGGGGGCAATAGGGGCACAACAATATTAATAAGGGGTATAACTACAATAGTAATGGGGTAATCACTAGTATTATAGGGACCCAACATGCCCCTCGCCTTCAAAAAAGTGTTGTCCTCAACGCTTGAGTAGTTCTGGATACTTCTGCATAAAATTCTTATCCTCCCATGTGGAATCTTCAGCAGATAAGTTCTTCCACTTGATAAGATACTCTGAAATTGATCGATTTCGTAGTTGTCGAGTTCTTGCTTCTATGACTGCTTCCGGTTCCAATATAATTTTTCCTTCCTCATCAAGTTCTGGCAATATTGTTTGAACTGGGAGCTTGTCGCCTATAACCTTCGTTAAACATGAAACATGGAAAACTGGGTGCAATCGAGAAGCTGCAGGAAGCTCCAATTTGTATGCCATAGTACCAATCTTTTGCAACACCTTGTACGGACCATAATACTTTGCTGATAATTTATTATCCTTCTTAGCTTGCTTGAGGGACATTTGCTTATATGGTTGTAGCCGTAGGAATACCCAATCACCTACATCAAAACTTCTTTCACTGTGATGTTGATCTTCCTGTTGTTTCATTCTATTCTCTGCCAACACGAGGTTATCCTTTAAGAGTTGGAGGACTTTTTGTTGATGTTCGATGTGATGTTCCACTGCCTGAACCTTAGAATTTTCACTTAAATATGATGTGATGGATGGTGGCTGATACCCATAAAGTGCCATAAATGGGGTCATTTTTGTTGTTGTATGGAAGGAAGTGTTATACCACCATTCAGCCAGAGGCAACCATTTGACCCATTGTGTCTGTTTATCAGATACAAAGCAAAGAAGATATCCTTCCAAAAATTTGTTTACTATCTCAGTTTTCCCATCAGATTGAGTTTGATAAGATGAGCTATGAGCTAAGTGAGTACCAAGACAAGAAAATAATTCTATCCAAAAATTTCCAGTGAAAATGGGATCTCTGTCACTTACAATAATCTTTGGGTTTCCATGTAGCTTTTGAATTGTTTCCATAAATGCAGTAGAAACCGTACTGGCTTTAAATGGATGTGATAATGCACAAAAGTGTGCATACTTGGTAAGTCTGTCAACTACCACCATGATGACACTCTTTCCCTCACACTTGGGTAAACCTGTGATAAAATCCATTGAAACCTCCTCCCAATGTTGGCTTGGAATGGATAAAGGTTGTAATAGACCCGGTGTCTTAATTGTTTCCACTTTATTTTGTTGGCAAACCAAACATTCTGCCACAAACTTTTGAATATCTGATTTAAGGCCATCCCAAAAAAATTCCTTCTTAACCTTGTGGTAAGTTTTTAGAAATCCTGAGTGCCCTCCTAATGGAAAAGTGTGCAATTCCATAAGAATATTTTGTTTTAGTTGGGAATTCTTACAGAGGTATAAGAGATATTTGTACCATAACGAATCATTTTTCCAGCTAAATGTATCAGACAAACTGGAATCTTGTTGTAGCTTTCGAATAAGTGCCCACACTTCTTCGTCATTCTTCCATTCCTCTCTTGATTCGTTTATCCAATCTGGTTGGATAATAGAAATGGCGCACAACAATGCTTCCACATCCTCATCCTTTCTTGAGAGTGCATCTGCCACCACATTTTGCTTCCCTCTTTTGTAGATGATTTCAAAGTCATAACCCAACATCTTTGTGACCCACTTTTGTTTCTCTTCAAAGGATAATCTTTGTTCTAAAAAGTAAGGCTATCATGATCCGTTTTTACCTTGAAGTGTCTTCCCATTAGGTAGGGTCGCCATTTCTTAAGTGCATGGAGTATTGCCAACATTTCCTTCTCATAAATAGCTTTGCTTAAAAACTTTCCCTTGATTGGACGACTTTCAAAAGCAATGGGTCTTTCATCATGCATTAGAATAGCACCAATTCCATTTCCTGAAGCATCACATTCCACAATAAAGGTTTTTGTGAATTCTGGTGTAGCTAAGACCGATGCTTGGCACATTGCCTCTTTCAGATGTTCAAAGGCATTTGTTGCTTCCGGAGTCCATGAGAATGCATCTTTCTTCAATAATGTTGTTAGAGGTGCTGCTATTCTCCCATAATTCTTAACAAACTTGCGATAATACCCTGTCAACCCAAGAAATCCTCACAGATGCTTTACGAATGTGGGGATTTTCCATTCCTTAATGGCTTTAATTTTGCTAGGGTCTACCTTAACTCCTTCATGAGATACAATATGACCCAAATATTCCACCTCCTGGACTCCAAAGAAACATTTGAATCTTTTTGCATATAATTGTTTCTCCTCCAATAGTTGTAGCACCCTGTCAACATGTTCAACATGATCCTTCCAAGACTTGCTGTAGATTAGTATATCATCAAAAAATACTAACACAAATTTTCTAAGGAATGGTTTGAAAATTGAATTCATCAAACCTTGAAATGTTGAAGGTGCATTGGTAAGGCCAAAAGGCATGACCAAAAATTCATAATGGCCATCATGAGTTCTAAATGCTATTTTCGGAATGTCTTCAATCTTCATTCTAATTTGATGATATCCTGAACGAAGATCCAACTTGGTGAAGTAAATTGATCCATGCAATTCATCCAGTAATTCATCAATGACAGGAATGGGGAACTTATCTTTAATAGTGAGCTTGTTGAGCTCCCTATAATCCGGACACATGCGCCATGATCCATCCTTCTTGTGCACCAATACTACTGGAGCAGAGAAAGAACTTTGACTCAGTTGAATTATACCAGCCTCTAGCATTTCTACAATCATACGTTCAATTTCACTCTTTTGGACATAGAGATATCTGTACGGCCTGATGTTTGGAGGAACACTTCCTGGAATCAGATGAATAGCATGATCATGATCACGCATAGGTGGGAGACCTTTGGGAGTCTCAAATACCTTGGAATGATTGTCTAGGACTTTTTGGAGATCTGGAGAAATAGATGATTCCGATGTGGAAACATCTAGCGAACATAATTGTGCAATTACACCTCTTTGCTCCTTTTTTAGAAGCTTTGTCATACCATTAGAGCTTATTATCTTTCCTAGTTTCCCTGCAATACCCCTTAATTCAACTTCCTTTCCTTCCGCAGAAAATTTGATGAAAATTTCTTGAAAATTAAAAGCTATTGTACCCAAGGATTGTAGCCATTGGACTCCTAGTACAACATCAGCACCTCCCATTGGAATGGAAAGCATTGAGCTAGTCAATACATATTCTCCCATGGATAGCTTGATATTATGGCACTTTCCAGAGAAATTTATTGTTCCTCCATTTGCAATCATCACTTGACACTCTGGAGCTGGATATAGGAAGAAATTCAATTCTTTTGCTACCCTACAATGAATAAAATTGTGGGTGCTTCCTGAATCAATCAACACTATTACCTTTTTCTTCTTGATTTGTCCTTCTATCTTGATGGTTTGAGGAGTGGTAATTCCCACAAATGCATTACAAGATATGGTCGGATTTATTTGTTATTCATCTAGGCTTTGTTCCTGGAGTATATCCTCTTCCTCTGACCTTTCTTGCTCCTTTTCTTCTTCCTCTTTACAATCTATGTAGAATAATTTCTTCTCAGCACACTTATGACCTTTAGTGTATTTGCTATCACAACTGTAACAAAGCCCTTTTGTTCTTTTTTCTTCCAATTTTTGTGGTGTCAACCTTATAGGTTGTGGAAGACTAGGGGCAACAACACTTCCCTCTTTATAGTTGTGAGTGGTATGCTTCCTGGTTGCCATAATTTTGCTTTCCATTTTTCTTGCTAACCTGAATGCCTTCTCTAATGAATCAGGTTCCCAAAGGCGAACATCATGTTTGATATTATCCTTTAAAGACCCTATGAACACATCAATCCTATGCTCCTCTGGAATATCTTTTACCCTTATGTTCAATTTTTGGAACTCCTTAATGTGCTCCATTATTGAACCCTTTTGTTTGAGATTTATCAATTGGCTAAAAAAAGTGTTGCTTTTTGTATCCTCATAATGTGCTATCAATTCTTCTGTAAAAATTGCCCAAGTGATAAATTGTTTACGAGAGAAAAGCCATTGATACCATACAAACTAATTTGGTTCCAAATATAAAGTTGCCATACGTACCTTTTGTGTGTTTTGCACATTATTGAGATCGAAAAATTGCTCCATCTGTAATATCCATGTTGCAAGATCCTTGCCATCAAATTTCCTCATATCGATTTTTGGAATATGGTGGGGCTTCGATCCAACATTAGAGTCTATGATATCATGATTAACATTTCTTTTGTTCGCATCATGAGTTTCCTTTACTACCTTTTCACCATTAGTAAGTATTTCTTGAAGAAAATTTGTCAAATTTATCTTCATATCTATCATGCCTGTCTTCAAGTTTGTGTTCAAATCTATCTTCAATTCTTCCATGTCTGTCTTCAAATCTGTCTTCCAATCATCCATCTTAGCTTCCAAGCCCTTTATCTTAGATTCCATGCCATTTATCTTAGCTTCTGTCAGCTTTTGCGAGCGTGACATTTGTTGCACTTGTTCTTGTAATTTTGATATATCATGTAGCATTTCTTCCTCTTCTTCACGAGTCGTGCTAGAGCTTTCAGGTTCCTTAATAGGTGTTTTCATTTTCTTTCCTTGGGGCATCAGTCACCGATAATAATTCTTTACTATACCCTTTGAATTCCTTCAAACCAAGCTTACGCAAAAATTTAAAAAAAAAACTACACACCTTTTTTCACTTTGTAGAAGCCTGATATTGAATCTGATGTATCTCTGTAATTTCAGATCTTCTAATTCTAAAATTGTGACCTGTAGTAGCCTTCTGTGTCCTCTTTCCAATGCCACAATTCTGACCCAAATTAGATTCTCCAAGGAAGAGTTATGTGAAATCTTCCACAGTGACTTGATTATAGACTAGTTCAGTAGAGCGAACTTGTACGACATGCCACGAGTCACTGTTTCGACTTTTGGATCTGAATAATGCATACAAAAAACTACAGTCCATCCTCTTTCTGTACCTTCTTACGAAATTTCAATCTGATCCCCAGAGAGAACGTTATGACAATTTTCCCCAGGTCACCTGTTTGGAATGTAATTTAGGAGTCTGCAAAAAGACCAACTTCCTCAGATCATATCTCCGTAAATATAGCGCGAAAAGCTCTGAAATTTGGACCCGAGGTTCAGCGCGATTTCTTCTCAAATGGGTTTTTTTTTTTTAACTTCTGAAACATCGCACAAAAAAAGTTATAGCGAAAATGCCACGATGACCTGTTTGGAGCAGCGAAACCCTAAAATCCAAAGCTCTAATACCAAATGTTATGAAACCGGCTCAAGAAAAGATAGAAAAGATAGATCAACGCCTTAGAATTCAGCCTCTTCGAGGGGGCAACCTCCTTTACATTACATAAATGAACAATTCTTGGATGATTCAAATGACAAAACCTCCTTTCTATATATAGGAGTCTAAGGAGTCACAATATAATCCAGCTGACCTAACAATAATAATATAAAGCAACAAAAATAATAATAGAGGAATTCTATGGGGCACAGTAATAACAATATGGGGGCAATAGAGGCACAACAATATTAATAAGGGGTATAACTACAATAGTAATGGGGTAATCACTAGTATTATAGGGACCCAACACATCCATTCTGGTTGGCTAGGCCTTTCAAGATATGTCTCTGTCTGAGTAAGATTAGGTTGAAAGTTCCCTGGTTGATGTCCCATTGTTGGAGAAGATCCATGCACAAATGGAGTAATTGAGCCTTGCACTCCACCCACAAATAAGTCAATTGGTTGTGTTGAATTATAGATGATGTTCATATATCGTAGTTGTTGTTTAATTTCAGGAGATGTCAAGGGAGTTGCAGGAATATGTTAAGCATAAACCGATGCCAGAGCCATCAACATTCTTCACCTTCCAACTACCTTTGCCTACGATAATCCAATAGTTGAACATCAAATAACAACAAATTAACTAAGGAACTATTTATATATGCGCACATTGATAATTTCCTTACAAAAGGTTGGAAAAGCATGGGTCAAAAACAAAAATTCATCCTTATGCATCCATTTGCTACAACCATGTAGAAAAGAATACATTAAATAATTCTTTAAAACCCTAAAGAGTAAACCTTTTTACAATCCATGGAAGGGAAAGGAATGGTTTCCGTAGAGGAAACCTATAATCACCCAATAGGGTTCAAATTAGAACCTGGAAAAATGTATGCACGTGGGCCTTTCACACTTAAAATTGTAATATTTATACCAGTAGAAAGGACTGGTAGGTACCTACAAATTTTGACATTGGGGCCAGAAGGGAAAGTTACAACTAAGAGAAAAAAAAAAGGTATAAAAGAACAAACGAAAATGATGGATAAATAATTGATATTTAAGATGGGAATCACTGAGAGGAGGGGTGATTCAGTAATTTAAATTATTTATTTTTCTCAACTTAATCTTATTCTTCTGCAATTAATGATTTATGGTTGTGCTTAATAGTTATTGAATTCCTTTTGTAGATTTCAAGGAGAGAGGTTTGCAAATTTGTTTACCAAGAATTTAAAGCGTTCACACAACACCCAAGAATTAAACATATGAAGACACCAGATATAAGTAGAAACCCTGAAGGGAGAAAACCACATACTTTAGGCTAAAAGTGATGGGAAGGAAAGTTGCTACTCCTTTTTACATCAGATTTTTGTAATCTCCAAACTACAAGAGGCTCCTACCTCAAAGGAAGCTCTAACTCCCACAAGTTTTCTACAGGCTACAACCCACATGGGGCTCCTACCTCAGCATGCTACAACATGTTCTTTTTCAAACTGCAACTTATAAAATAATAGAAATATATCAAGTCACAAATGCTGGTTACCTCATATCCAATTCTGCTGTCAAGTTTTCTGATGAACTGCTTCTTCTTTTTACTCTTCTTCTCTTCTACTACTGCTCATTCGTTCTCATGTAGACCACACCCATTAAAAAGAAGATCATCAGTTTCATTCCACATTTTATTTTTTATAAGCAAGCCCTCTTGGTTGTTTATATTCTTTGGAGGAATATGAAATGAACCATATTGTCTTAGACTTCCAAAACTACTCACAAGCTTGTCTTTTCATTTTCAATTATGAAAAATTATTTGTAAAATAAAATATAGTTGAAATAATAGCTCATTCAGTAATAATTACAAGAGATAAAACATATTTGGATTATCAACATTTTATGTTCAAACAAATATATGTATTTCAACTTTTGTCTCAATGTTTAGCCTTCACATTGATTAGCATAGCCTTTTAACTTCACATCACTTTCAACCTTTTATATTCAACATTCAACATTTATGTACATTTTCCATTAGACATAAATTATCATCAGTGAGCTTAGTGACATCAATAACATTTATCGACATTAATAAATTAGCTTAACTTGACGTCAATGTAAATATTGCCAACAATCTCCCCCTTTAGCATTGATGGCAACTCATTTGTCCTCCTCCTTTTGTCCTGAAAGATATTTCCCCTTACTGACCATGGCCTCTGCATACATGGCCAACTGACATGATAAGATGACAAGGATCATTGTACACAATGGTGCTAAGTGGAATCTAGGTGGCACTTAGGCTATAGTGACGTGGATGTTTAGGTGTCAACATGTTGGGATATTCATGTATTAGGTGTCAATTATTAGAGAATTTAATAATTGTAGAAATGAGGTATGGTTGGTTGTCGAGGTGTTCGGAAGTCGATAGATGGACAACAACTAATGGGAAATCAAGATCAGTCAATCAACCATCTGTTATTGGATCAGGAAGAACTAGATCTAGGCTTAGGATTAGCAGTGGTAGTGACAAAACCCAGTAAGTCGATCAGGTCATAGAAGTTGATGAAAATCCTAGGGTCTGCAAGTTGACAGCCCAATGTCAAGTCTGTCAAAATTGGTACAAGATCATTTAAATGGTAGGATATTTTCCTAAGGGGCTTGATCCAGAATTATGCAGGAATGCAAAAAAATACATATATACACATAAACACAAAGATGAAGCAAAAATAAAGCTACATTTCATTAATATCAAAGAACTAAAATATGCTTACATACAGAAATGGAAATAAAGTAGCTCGGGAAGTGGTAGCTTATCTTTGAGAAGAGATGTGGCAACTACTTGCCTCTAAATTGTGTTATAATGAGGCTCGAAGACCTATTTATTATTGAGAAACAATGGAAAAACATAAACATCCAAAAACCTAACCGTAGGAGATGAAGCACCAAAACTATGGGCCCTGTTGGGGTAAATTGGTACATCAACTTTTGTGGGTCATAACTTTGGCATACGTTCTTCGTTTGATGCACACGATACCTCTTTAGAAATATCTATCTGAGGACTATAACGTTTGATTAGAAACATTGGTCAATACCTCATCTTTTCTCGTTTAAAAAGAAAACTTTGTTTAGGGCCTTAAAACTGTTCTAGAAGTTCAACATCTAAAACACTGCCAAAACTAGTAAATTATGCTACAATTAAGGAAACTGAAAAACTAAAAGAAACAATGGTGGAGGTCTAAGTGGAATAGATGGGTGGCCACCAATATCCACCTGGATCAGTCCTCCCCCCTTAGGAAGAAATGGTACCCATTGAGTTGAGTGCCTCCATGAGATGGGGAAACTTCTGCTGAACTTGGTCCCTGGTGAGCCACTTGCCTTGGTGGAGGAGTTGGCTAACTTTGACAACCTGATACAATTGGATCTTCTACTAGTGAGTGTTCTTGATCTGTGTGTCCATTATTTGATCAGTTGTGGATTTTTCCATGCATACAAGGTTTAACTATTTTGCTATGTCAAGATGTACTGCAATGTCTGATGTGTCCAGTAATGGTGGAAAGTATGGTTGAAGGGGGTCCACATTGAATACTGGGTGCAGGCCAAGGAACGGTGGAATGTCGATCTTGAAGGAATTGTCCCCTACATCCTTGGTGATGGTGTATGCCCCATATCGGAGTGGGTGAAGCTTGCGGTGGGGCCCAGTGAGGCGTTCCTTCTACAAATGTAGTCAAACTTTGTCGCCCACTTGGAACTTGTGTGGCACTCGATGTTGATGATGTCAATGCTTGTACTTAGAACTGGATATGTCCAATATGTCATGGACCTGCAGGAGGATGTGCTAAATTCACTCAATGAAGCTATCAGCCCTGTCAGCTTCATACTGGACATGAGACGAATTTTCCTAAGTAGTTGTAAATGGTATGGCCACATCAATGGGACATAATAGATGGAATCCCAAATCCCACCTGAAAGGGGTTGTGTCCAGTTGAGTTGTGGAGAGGTTTGTTGTAGTTGTGTTGGACATAGGGGAAGCTTTCATCCCATGTGTGTGGACTCTTTGACTTGTGCATGCGCAAAATATGTACGATCATCCTATTTACGACCTTTGTTTGGTCATTAGTTTGGGCGTGAAAAGCTATGGACTTAGTGAGCTTTGTATCCAACATTGACCAGAGACCTGACCAAAATGTGCCTAGGAACCTATTGTCTTGATTTGAGATAATGGACTATGGGATCCCAAAGTGTACTCACACTTGTTCAAAGAAGAGCTTAGCAGTGGTTTCTACTGTGATACTCTTCTTGTATGTTGCCAGAATGGACATCTTAGAGAATATGTCGACGAACACAAAAATGTAGTCATCGCTATGCTCAATGGAAGGAAGGCCCGACATGTAATCCATGGAGATGGATTCCCAAGGTTGACTAAGATAGGCATAGGAGTATATAAGCCTTGCTTCTTGATGGTCAGTTTGGAAACGACGTAGGCAGTGCAGGATCTAATGTACTTCCCAACATCCTGTCAAAGTTTCAGCCAATAAAAATACTTTTTTAGTACTACCACTATTTTCTCTACCCCGAAAATTCCAACAACCCGATTGCAGTGCACCTCGTAAATCATCTTGGAACGCTCGCTTGAAGGAACACAAAGGTGTCCCAGGTGGCATAACAGTTTATCATAGAGGTGAAATTTGGAAATTGCTTCCCTTCCAGGAGCGTCTGGTATGTGTTTTCAAATTCTAGATCACTCTTGTAAATATGCAACCACCCCATAGTCTCATGCCCCTAGAGTCGAGAACAGTGGTTAGTGCCATGACCGACGGTTGGCTAAGGAAATCTACAACATTGTTGGTGACGCCTTTCTAGTACTTAATGTTCAAATGGAATTGCTGCAGGTATGTGGACCATTTCCAATGGTGATCGTTATGCAAATTCCCTTGTGTCTGTATGAAATGCAGGGGTCAGTGGTTTGTGTGGATGACCATTTCCTTCCTTGGAATGTAATGCTTCCATTGTTGGTAGGCCTGCACAATGGAATACACCTCTTTGTCATAGGTGGGATAATTTCGAATTGTGTCTGAAAGTGTCTCATTGTGATATGCCACCAAATGCCCATGTTGAGTAAGTACTAAACCAATAGCATAGTCAGAGGCATTTGTATCGATCTCAAATGATTGTTGCAGGTCTAGTAATGTGAGAACTAATGCAAAGCAGAGGTGATGTTTCAAATCGGAAAATTCCTTTTGTTGGGATTTATACCAAAAGAAATTTTATTTCACTCCTCCCTTGGTGACTTGACTCAAAGGCCAAGTGATATGAGAGAAACCCAACACGAACTTGTGGTCGAATTTAGCAAGACCCAGAAAGTTATGGATCTCTATTAGAGTGGTTGGGGCTGGCCAATACCAAATGACTTGTATCTTGGCTAAGTCCACATGCATACCCCTTTCATTAATGATGTACCCCATATATTGAACCTAGGTCATACCAAAAGTGTATTTCTCCAAATTGGCACACAACTTGTGTTATCGCAGGGTTTAGAGGACCTGTCGAATATGGTGGAGGTGCTCTTCCCAACTCTAGCTGAAGATCAAAATGTTATCCAAATACATCACCAAAAATGAGTTGGTGAAGGGTCGCAAGATTTCATCCATCGGCATCATGAAGGTTGCGTGGGCATTCATCAACCCAAAATGCATGACCAACCATTCAAAAAGTTCCTTGGATTTGAAGCTAGCCTTCCACACATTAGAGGGTTCGATCGGTACCTGGTGATACCCGAAATTCAAGTCAATATTGCTGAAATATTTGGCCCCTTTGATCTGGTTCAGAAGGTCATCAATCTGTGGGATTGGATACCTATTCTGGAGAGTGATCTTGTTCAGTGCCCAATAGTAAATACAGAGTCTCCAAGTCTCATACTTCTTCTGTACCAACACGATCGGGCTCCTACAGGGTGATGAACTTGTCTTGATGTGCCCTTTCTATAACAGCTCTTGAATCAGCCTCTTGATTTCATCTTTCTCCAAAACAGAGCATTGATAGATTAGACCATTGGGTAGCAGTGTGCCCGGTGTCAGATCGATGGAGTGCTTGAACTAATAGTGTAGAGGTACCCCTATGGGTGAGGTGGAGATGTCCCTCTACTCCTCTATAACCTTGTCCATATACTAATGTCGTGAAGAGAATCCCTGTATAGAGGTTGTGACCATAATCTTCTTCTTTCCCTGAGGGTGAATCATAAGGAAAACAATTTCCCGGTCTGGGAAATGATCTTACTACATTGATTCACAGTGATCAAAGAAATAGCGGTAGGCAGTGCTACCTCTGGTATTCTGTAAAACTTATTTCCGAAAGTAATAATAATAGTGCAAGGCCTAGACTCATACATAGTATGTCGCTTCCACAATATGGTTGGCCTAATCAAACATCACAAACTTTAAGAGTAACAACATCGCACCATACCTCATCTATGAAGGGCTTGATGTTGTAGGGAAGGCAACACTGTTGGCTGACACAGAGATCTCTCCCTTCGTGAAGCCACCCGATGGTGTATGGTTATGGGTGTGGTGTGGTCGCTAGGCCCAACCACTTCATGACCTCTTCTGAAATAAGGTTCTTTTGGATCCCGCTATCGACAATGAACTACAACGGAGAACCCTTCACCCACATCTGTGATTGGAAGAGTCACTCCCCCTCCTCTCAATCTTTGGGCTCATCCTTCTGGATCTTGGTAGTGGAAGTGGTGGCACTAGGCTCCACATCGATAATCTCCTTCTCTTTGTCATTCTCCTTGTTAGTTTCTGACTCAGAGTCGAAACATGCATCTAATTCAGAAGCCTTCAACTTAACCACCAATGACTGCTTGGCTCGACACTCACTTGTGTTGTGGGTGGGGCTCTTATGGAACTCACACGATTTCCCCGTGTCCTTCTTTGTCTTCATAGTGTTTTTCTTCACTTACGACTTTGGGGGGTTGTCCTGGGTTTCCCTGCCTTGGCTTTATCCTTTGTTCTATGGTTTGGGGGTGCCTTTCCCTTGCTTTGGATTCGCAAATCGAAAGTCTCACTTCTTCTATTTAAACTTCTACTCGATATTAACAGTGTATCAACGACGCCAAGCCAAGATATGTCTAGGAACTCCATCTCATCCTAGATGTACTTGTGTAGACATTCACAGTACATGAGTACCAAATTTCGCTCGCAATCCTTGATACCCAGCTTCGTGTGAAGGGTATGAAAAACATTTTTGAACTCCGACACATATTGGTCCCTTCCTTGCTGCAACATGGTCCACTTTATGTATTTATCTGCATAGCTCTAGAAAGGGTAATATTTTTCCTTGATGGCATCTCAGAAAGAATTCCAAGTGGCTACGGCTGAAAACAGTGAGGATTCCCTCTCATCCTTTTGTTCACAGTAGGTTTCCCACCAGACCTTGACATGTGGGGCAGCTTTGAGGAGTGAAAATAATATCTTTTCCCAATTTGAAAAGTCATGAACTGGAAAATATCTTTCCAATAGATTTAACCATCTATCTATGATGTCTGCCTCTATCTGGCCTTCAAAAATGGGAATGTCAAAGTTAACATGTACCTTAAAAGGAGTGGCACCTCCAGAGTGGCTGCCATATGAAGATATGTCGCTTGTAGGTAGTCGTTGAAGGATCTGGGAAAAGTTATTCATCGTCACATTTATTTGTCACTTGAGGGATTCCTTGAGCAATATTTTGAAAGGATCTCTTGCGCCCTTGTCTTTCTTTTCTTCCGCCATGGGAAGTCGTCGAGGTTTGCGAGGCTGGTCTTGCAATAGTTCAACCAGTTTGAGCCCTAACTCCTTATACCCTGACCTCATTGGGGACATGCAAAAAAAAAACAAAGAAAGAGCAAACCACTATGATACCAATGATCCGTACTTATGTAGGAATGCAAAAAAATAAATATATACACATAAACACAAAGATGAAGCCGAAATAAAACTTCAATTCATTAACATCAAAGAACTAAAATATGCTTACATACAGAAATGGAAGTAAAGAAGCTTGGGCGATGGTATCTTATCTCTGAGAAGCAATGTGGCAGCTACATGCCTCTGAATTGTGTTACAATGAGGCTCGAAGGCTATTTATTATTGAGAAATAATGGAAAATACTGAACATCCAAAAAATTAACCTTAAGAGATGAAGCACCAAAACTATGGGCCCCGTTGGGGTAAATTGGTACATCAACTTCCCGGGGTCGTAACTTTGGCATACGATCTCCATTTCATGCGCACGATACCTCATTAGAAATATCTATCTGAGGACTATAAATTTCAACTATAAACATTTTCAAAAATTATGTTTTCCCATTTTCCAAAAAAATGGCGTTAGGGCCTCAAAATGACTCTGAAAGTTCAGGAGTCGAAAAACTACCAAAATTAGTAAACTATGCTACAATTAAGGAAACTGAAAACCTGAAAGAAACAATGTCAGAGGTCCAAGTGGAATATATGGGAAGCCACCAATATCCACTTGGATCAAGGCTAAAAAACGATATACCTTCCACTGGTCTAAAATGGCAGATGTGGGCCAGTGAGCTAAAGACATGTGACAATATTTCGCGTAGTTTCCCAGACTGCCAACAGTCAGCGCTTAGCCAAAGTCTATTATGGGTTTTGTAATTAAGTTTTATGTTATTTTAATATAACCACCATGTGAACCAACACCTAAGGTGTCCTACCATAACAAGACCGAACCTTATGAACCCAAATTAGGCCAAATTCATTCCTAAACTTAGCAAGGGAGTTTGAATGTATTTGCAGGCCTATAAGAGGCAATTTAGTTCTTTGAAGAAAAGGAGAGTGTTTTTTTGACTTTTTGCTTGCAGATTCTGGAGGTGATACGTAGTTTTGTTTTCAGTGTTACAGGAGCATCCGGAGTCGGAATTGGAATCCATAAGAGGCGTTGGAAAGATGGTTCAGAGGGATATCTGATGACAGTAATCAGAAGTGCCTACATGCACATTCAGATTGACCAATTCTCTGTGTAATCAACACCTTCTGGTCATTCCTAATAAAAACGGTCGCCCATCTTGAAAGCGAACCCGGAGACGTAGTCCATTAGGGACGAACTCCGTCATCAATTTTTCTATCTGGTATCGCTGTGTTTTTACTGTTTTCATTTATGTTATGCATTGTTTTTATGTTTAATCAGTTGCCAACAAATCTTATTCTCAAGCAGTTTTCCTCGATTTCCGTACTGTCAGTTAACATTCAATCCAGTAATGGTTGATCAATTCTACATCAGTTTTAGTTTTTGATCATTTCAGATCATATAATTTGGTATCAGAGCAATTTGTGTTTGTAGAATTTTCCATTGAATTTTAACCAGGTCAAAGTCGCAACGAGGAGAAGGAATCCTTGAGCAGATCGATCTAGAGATTGGAAAGTGATGAGTCGATCATAAATCGACCATGTCAAGATCTGATGCAGGTGAAAAAACTGAAACTAAGATGAGTGAAGAATAGTTTTAGCAATCATTCTTAACTATGCAGCAGATGTTGGGAGAATTGTACGAAGACAAGAAGGCAAGAGATGCAGCTTCTTCTTCAAAGCCATCGAAGAAGGACAAAGGTAAAGGGAAGACTGATAAACCTCCTTCACCTCCATCATCTCCATCATCATCATCATCTTCTTCTTCTTCTTCTTCCAGTGCAGAATCTGAAACAGAAAAGAAACCTAAGAAAACATCTCTTTTGAAACTTGATGTTAAATTTGAGTTACCTGTTTATGATGGCGAAATGAATCCTGAAAAGCTAGATAACTGGATTAAGCAGTTAGAAGTGTATTATCACATTCAGAACATTTCTAGTGATAAAACTAAAATTCAGTTAGCTACACTTAGAATGGGGGGAACAACTTTAATCTGGTGGGAAAGTAAAACTCAGATAGATGTAAAGCGTAAAGGAAAAGTCATCTCTTCATGGTCTAAGTTTTTAAAAGCTCTTAGGAAACAATTCTATCCTTTAGGATACATGCAGCAAGCTGTTATTGATTGGCAGCATCTGAGGCAAGGTAAAGGGCAGAGTGTTCAGGAGTTTACTCAGGAGTTCAAAAAGAAATAATTGGTGCTTGGTATTTCATTGGATACACGTGAAACTTTGTTAAAATACATCGGCAGTTTACATTCATATTTGTAGCATACTTTATTGATGTTTAATCCTGATGATTTTGATGAGGTGTGTGTTTAGGCCATACATATTGAATCAGGTGGCAGACCATTCAATTTTTCATCGCAGTCATCCAAAGAGTTGGAAACCAAAGATTCCAGTGACAGTAAGGGGAAGAACAATTCGAAGAGAAAGAAATCAGCGATCGTTTAGAAGGAAAGACCTACTTGTTCTCATTGCCAGAGAATCGGTCATGATGAATCGAAGTGCTAGAAACTTCATCCAGAACTTAAGCCCAAAAAGTTTCTTAAGGAGAAGGATGAAAAGAAGGCCATTACAGCAGTCCAGCAGGATCTAGGTTCAAATTCAGGGGATGAAAGGAGGATAATCGCCATGGTTACGATAGGTAAAACTTCTGATACTGGTTCAAGTTCGAAAACTATTGCATCTTCTTCAAACATAAATCCTTCACATGAGGATAAAAGAGTTGAATTGTTTAACATAAGGATAACTTCTAAGCATATAAAGATAGATACAATGTTTGACAATGGATCACAGGTGAATTTAATCTCTGAATATTTAGTTAAAATTTTGGGTTTGGAAACACGAAATCATCCAAGACCTTACCCATTAGGATGGCTAAATAAATCAACTTAGATAAAAGTCACCCAACAGTGTCAATTAAGATTTTCCATAACAACTAATTACATTGATGAAGTGGAATTAGATGTGGTTCTAGTAGACATATGTGGAGTTGTCTTAGGGAGTCCTTATCTTTATGATCATGACGTAGTATTTTACAGGAGAGAACATAAATATCACCTTAAGAAAGATGGGGTTGAAATTATTGTCATGGAACATCAAAACAAAAATCACTTGAATTCAGTTAATGTTAATCAGATGAAGCGATTAATAATTTCAAAAAATAGGTTTGTAATCATGTGTGTAAAGGATCAACATAACAATCAACATGATTCTTGTTTAAGTTGTGCAACTCAACTTAAATATGGTTTGATTGAAGAGATAGAAACTTGTTCCGTTCTATGTAAAACCAAACATCTTATTCATAAGCGGGGATTACAACATGAAATACAGTATGTGCCTAAAGCTCCTCTTCCTAATGTCAGAATGAATCAATTCAGTTTAAGTTTGGATCTTAACAGTTGCGGGGATACAGGTCAATATTGGGAAAAACTAATGTTCAATTTCTCTTGTAATGTGTCACAATGTCATGTCTCGAACAGTTTGGAAACCTCTTTTCAAGTGGAGAGGAAATCTATTTGTTTTCATAGCACAGCCTTTTCTAAAGCAGTGTCGAAGTGTCTAATGGGAACTTATGCAACAAAGGAAAGTGCTAATCAATGGAAACATCATTTAAACAAAGGAAAAGTGATTCAAACAAATCAACAACTGATTCAATACTTTCAGAATCAAACTAAGTTGCAACAAATTTCACCTTACAGTTGGATAGGTTCATTGCAGCAAGTTCACTTAGTAAAGAGGAAGCAGGAAAGTATGTGTAATCAAGTAACTGGTTTGATGTCAAAAGTATCTTGGATTGTCTCTGTCATTCTGCAAAACATATTGTTTATACATGTTGATGGTATTAAAAAACATCCAGTAGAGTATGTTTTCAAAGATTATGAATCACTAACTCATGATTCTTCATGGAAAGAATTCAATTGCCATGATTATAACAGGTTGTTTGCCCATCGTCCCAAGTTGTTCATACTGCATATGGATGAAACAGGTCACCAACTGAAAAAGTTCCATGGCCAGCATCATCAGGGTCATCACTTGCAGGTGATTTATCGAATGTATTGGTACATCGTCAGGTCAAGGTGGAAAGAGAGGGAGTTCTGCCCTCCATCTTCAAGAGTAATTATCATGACTATAAATTCAATCTTGCAACTTAATTTCAACATGGTATCAAAGCTAGGTTCACAGTCCAAGAGAAACCTAGTTTGAGTTGGATAGGAGACAAGTTTGTATCTCTCTCAAAAGGACCTGATCTAGATTGAGTTGAAGTTGCTTATCGAGTTAAAAAGGACTACTTGTCCAAGTCTCTTATTGAGGTTCTGGATGTAGGGTTTACCACTTGTGTTGAAACTATCAAACGGGCTTATTTGGAAGGTATGCGAAGAAATATAATGAGTTCGAGGATAATTTATCTATCTTTGTGGCAAGTCAAGGAGTTCGACTAATTGTTTAGTCAAAATTTTGCAGTCCAAAAGCTTTCAAGTGGAGAGGAATGATCCAAGAGGATTTCATTGATTCAATGCACAAGTGTTCAAGTGTCATCATCAGTGTTCAGTGTCGTCGTCACTTCAGTTCAGCCTCGACAGTTCAATAGTATTTGTTATGGATCAGGTTGTTCAGGTAATGTTTATGGTTTTCAAGGCGTTTAGTTGAGATGGTTTAGCGCCTGGTTGTCGACATGAGTTCATCAATAGTTCCGCTAGGATTGGTTGACGACATGTGCGTTGTCGTTCGACTCGTAGGATTTGGTGTCGACATGGGTGTCATCTGTGGCAAAGTGTCGATATGGTTCATCGTCAGGTTGTCGTCGCAAATACCACTTGTGTCGATGACGTACATATGGTTTTATGTCACATTGTCGACAAGTTTGTCATCATGCGATAAATGTCGCTAATGTCGCTTAGTGACGAAATGATTGTAAATGGGTTGATAAATTTCTATGTACTAAACCCTAATCTACATCTAAGACCTAAATCTATGCTACACCTAAAACCATACACTAAAGACATAAACCTAATGCTAAAAGCCTAATCCTAATGACCCTAACCATCACATTCAAATCATGTTACAAACCTAAAGTCCTAAACCTAACCTATTAAACTCTTGGACTATATTCAAATATTAATACATTGAAAACAATACAAATAAAACTTAACACAGTCCTAAACCGCTGCAGTCTAACCGCGTGGGCAGCCTGACCGCAACGGGGACATGTGAATGGAATACAGTATGGAGACTGGGCACAGATTAACTATGGCAGTCAGGTTATAGACCGCATCGGAACCGTGACAACAGTCATGCACATGTGAACATTCAAAAGGTTACATTAACCGACAGGCGGAGTTCAGACCAAAGTGATAACCGTAGCAGAGTTATAGCATGTGAACACGCCAACCGTAACCGGAACCGTCAGGGATCAGCCGTCGGGTGGCAGCTTGCGGTTAGACCGCGATTGTTCACATGTAGCTATCACCTATTCAGCGCAGTTTCCCAGACCGCCAATAGTCAGCGCTTATCCAAAGTCTATTATGGGTTTTGTAATTAAGTTTTATGCTATTTTAATATAACCACCATGCAAACCAACACCTAAGGTGTCCTACCATAACAAGACCGAACCTTATGAACCCAAATTAGGCCAAATTCATTACTAAACTCAGTGGAGGAAGTTTGAATGAATTTGTAGGCCTATAATGGGAAATTTAGTTCTTTGAAGAAGAGGAGAGTGTTTTTTTGACTTTTTGCTTGCAGATTTTGGAGGTCATAGGTAGTTTTGGTTTCAGTGTTACAAGAGCATCCGGAGTCGAGATTGAAATCCGTAAGAGGTGTTGGAAAGTTGATTCAGAGAGCTATCTGATGACAGTGATCAGAAGTGCCTGCGTGCACATTTAGATTTATCAATTGTAATGTACCTTAACAATAAATAATAAATAATATAATATAATATTAAAATACAAGAAAATAAATAATAAACAATAAACAAAAAATAGTAATAGTAAATAAATAATAAATAATAATAAAATAATAAATAACAATACTAAAGCTCTAAATAAATATAAATAGAAATAAAACAATAAAGCAGTAAAAATCAGTAAAGCTATCAAAAAGTAAAAACAAAAGAAATAAAACAAGAAAGCAGTAAAGTTGCATGTTGACACATGGATATGATATGCATAACGTGGCATAGGAATTATGATGCTATAATATGAGGTTTATTGACATGTGGTTCATTTATTATGTGAATTCATGATATGTCTTTGATGAAAATATGTTGATGTTATAACTTATGATGGTATTTCATGAGGTGAAGCATGTGATAGTTGCGTACAAATTTATGACATGCATGAGCATGCAGTTCGTTATTATTCATAATGTTGCGATTAACAATGATGAATGTTCTTATGATGACATGCAAGACTTGGCATGTGGATTATTTTCTATGATACTATGATGGTATAGCTAATGCATTGGTTGCATGTTGAGGTGTGATGATTGACAAGACTCCACAAATGGGCCGAGAGGGCCGGTTTATTTGATGATCTCATGCGATCCCATACGCACAAGGGAGAATAAGTAACACCATATGGGTTAGGGACAAACTCAATCAACACTACATATGCCAGTGGTTCCTTTCTCTTGTATAGCTCTTGATGGATAGCTCTTGAGGGGCTATGGGACCATCTTGAGGAGGCCAAGTGCCTGATATTGTAGGCTAGGTGCCTAGTATTGGATTGGGATGCCGAAGTCTGGTGGGGGTGTAAGGACTTTGATGCCTGGGGTTGTGTGCCTTAGTAGTTGTGAAGGGAGTGGGCCAACCTGGCGAGATGCCCGGAGTCATTGAGTACTGTATTAGATGCCTGCCTTGGGGCAGATGAGGTCTGAGTCGGGCGCGAGCCTTGGGGCTAGCCTTGGACTAGGATACAAACCGGGGAGGCTTATGCCTTGTTCCGAAAGTGGGAAAAAGGACAGAGATTCCTTGGGATTTCCTGGGTGTTGTGAAACTTTCGATGCCTGTTGGTTATACTAGTTCAGCAGAGGGTGTCGGCGAACATGAAGTAATAAATAACAAAATAAAATGTTAAATAATTCAACTTAACTTCGAGACGAAGTTCCTTAAAGTGGGGGAGTATGTAATGTCCCTTAATAATAAATAATAAATAATAAAAATAATAAATAATATAATATAATATTAAAATACAAGAAAATAAATAATAAACAATAAATAATAAATAGTAATAGTAAATAAATAATAAATAATAATAAAATAATAAAGAACAATACTAAAGCTCTAAATAAATATAAATAGAAATAAAACAAGAAAGCAGTAAAAATCAGTAAAGCTATCAAAAAGTAAAAACAAAAGAAATAAAACAAGAAAGCAGTAAAGTTGCATGTTGAAAAATTGAGTGTGTGCATGTGGTTCCCCTTCCAATGTTTTCTCTATTTAATAGATGGTGAGGAAGATGAGAGGCATTCCATCATTCTATGATTCCATCATCCATTCTCTTGGGAGAATAGTGTTATGAGACAAAGGATTCCCTGACAGTAGTACGTTGATTGAGGGCTCGGGGTAGCCAGTTGTAGCAAGATTTTGTGCAATTGAGCCTACGGTTGGGTGGAGAGTCGTCCCCAAGACTTTGTTGCAGTTAGCAGAATTCAACTAGCATTCAACCCCGAAGTCACAAGTGAGAAACATCATCGCCACAGGTAAGTTGTCTCTACTCATATTTCTGAAATTTTATGTTAATTAGTTAATAAATTGTGTGTTGATTATAAAACGCATGATTAATCTAATTAATTACATGTTTTATTTCAAGGTTGTTACATCAATTCTCTGTGTAATCAACACCTTATGTTCATTCCTAATCAAAACGATCGCCCATCTTGAAAGTGGACCCGGAGACGTAGTCCATCAAGGATGAACTTCGTCATCAATTTTGTTTTCTGGTATTGTTGTTGTTTTTACTGTTTTAATTTTTGTTATGCATCATTTTTATGTTTAATCAGCTATCGTAAAGTCTTCTTCTCAAGCAATTTTCCTCGATTTCTGCATTGTTAGTTAACGTTCAATTCAGTATTGGTCAATCAATTCTACATCAGTTTTAGTTTATGATCATTTCATATCAGAAGTTTTTTTTGTGAGAAAATGTGAAATAATTAAAGTAAAATAGTTAATTTAAGGTTGGTAGATTATAGATTTTGAACCATAGTGGATGGTTAGGAGGCAAAAGTATTTTCTTAATTGTATAATGTATTTATTTTAAAATATAATATAATTTTTTTTTTACCTTTTTAATAAAATTACTCATTTTTTATTGGGTTGAGAGGTCCTCTCAAACTTGGGATGCTAGAGATTTGTAAAGTTAATGTAAATATTTTGACTCAGAAAAAAATAAAAATAAAATATGGTAGATATGCGTAACTTAATGTAACTTAATATAGTGTAATCATTTTAACTTGGCGAAAATAAAATAAAAATAACCCTATGAAAAATCATAATATAAAAAATAAAAATGACCCATGGTATTAAGGACCTATGGTATTCATGTGGAATATAACCTATTTAAAGGGGAAATTAAACTAGCCTAGATCCATATTGGTTTGATGTTATATTTAGATGCTTAATTAGTGGTAGAAAATGATGGCTAGAATCACTTTAAATAATATATGTAATATATTCTCTTAATTTATGTGTAATAATGTGCTATAGAAATAGAGATATGATAGATCTAGAATGTTAAGTTTAGAAATGAATAAGCTTAACTATGAAAGTGAGCTGGGGTGAGGGGAGGAGGTGGGAGAAATATTAGGTAAAAGGTAATTATTACATTTTATGTATTATTTATGCCCACCTTCAACCACTTTTTACTAGCTTGAGAGAAATATTGGGTAAAATATAAGACTATAATATTATTGACCCGAGAGGTTCATTAAGCGAGAGACTCATTCTACAGCCCAAAATGATGCATAAAATTTGAAAATAAAAAGAAATTAAATAACTATACAAAATATTTAAAGAATGTCAGTTCATAAAAAAAAATTGCACGTGAAGAAATTGGATCCCTCTCGGCTCATGTTAGATCTGTATTTAAGATGGATCTTTGCTTGTATTTTACCCAATATTTCCCCTAAATTGGTCCAATTTTTATTGTAATTTTTCTTTATATTTGAAGTTTAAAAGTAAACAAACTCAACGATAAAAAAATGTAATATTTAGATTGGGGAGTGATGAGAAATATTAAATACAATGTAATAATATTACATTTTAATTAGTAATTCTCCCAACCCAAGCCACTTTCTAATGTAATAAAATGCTTTGCATGTGAACATCAGATAAAGATGAGCGTCCAACAAATCAATTGATATAATATTGCTTTGACTAAGACTAATAAATTATTAAAAAAAAAAGTTAATAATTTGAAAGTACATTATATAATATTTTATTAAGAGAAATGTTAGCTACATAAAATACTTTGCATGTAAACATCATGTAAAGATGAGCGTCTTTTCAATTTTCAATTTTGTAATAATTGTATGGGCCTATACAGATTTGCTTGTATTAAGTGTTTCAGCGAACTCGTCTCCCACATTATCGGCCGGTCGATTACAGAAAATTTTTATCTTGGTTATAAATTATTAATATATATATCTATATATATATAGATATTAAAAATAAAATTATCTAAAAAGTATGGGATTGAAATATATCCACATGCTTTAAATAGTTATTGAAGTGCACCTATAACTATGATTTAAAAATAGCTAAATGTATTAAATGCACTTTAGGAAAATATTTTGGTGTGAATAATGCACTTCATCTTTGTTATAAGTAAAATTTAGAAAAGTATTGATGTGAGTCAATACAATTATAATTCAATGTTAAAATTGGAAAATTTAGAAAAGTATGGATGTGAGTAAATACAATTATAAATCAATGTTAAAAATGGAAAATATTTTGATGTGATTATTTAAAGTCATTATCCTTACACAAAATTTAGAAGAGGAGTATTGGTGCAGATTGATATTTTCAGATAATGATACATAACAATCACAATTTAATCACATTTTGGGAGTATTACACTTTAAAGTCAAATTTTAAGTTGAGAAGGTTTTAAGTGTAATTAATAACTTCTAAACCATTGATGCATGAGCATCTGGACTTAGCCGACAATGTGAAAGATTGTTCACATGTTGTGGCTAAACAAGTGAATTTCATTGACCTGATTGGTCAAAAGGCAGTTTTACTGAGAGGGTTTGATCTCTCAAGAAATGAGTTGTATTTCATTATTGTAATAAGTTAGAAATTGTCTTCTTTTAGGCTCAAAGATGAGTTGTTAGCTTAGGTGTGAGATAGAGCTAGCAATTAAAAGATTTGTTGTTAGATTTATTTAAAAAATGGATTGATTTGTTAGACACAATTAGAGTGATACCCGATTGATAAAAGGAAGGAAACATGTAATAAAAAAAGAGATGATTGAAGGGAGGATTGAGTAAAGTGAGAGCAGGTATAGTGTGTGGATTGGGTTTTGAGACAGAGGTCTTTATTTTGTTGTAATCAGGCCTAAGGCCGAGACTCTGTAAGTAATTTATTATGAATGAATCATATTGTGTGTAAGACTGGTTATCGAACCTGTGGAAACCCTTGTTTGCTTGCAAATCCTTTGTATTCGGGACAGAGTGTTATTTCCTTTGGTATTTTGCGTTTCATGTCGAAATCGGCGAGTTTATTATATCGTTTTGATCCCGCGACCGGAAAACCCAAATTACACTAAAAATCGTCACAAAACACATTCGGATTTGGAATCTGGACTTCAAATATTATGGACAGAGGTTTTTAATGTTATCAGATTCGTGGACCTCAATCGCATCACTTAAGTGGAAAGGAAACGGCTTGTTGAATTGTCGAACTCCGATATTGCGATACAACCAGATCTGAAATATTAAAGAGAAGGACTTATAACCTATCAGGTCTGGAAGCGTTATCGTATCACCGCTTTGAAGCATAAGGAGCCTGGCAATTGGACCTTGCGACTTGCGATCGGGCGATTAAATTGCAGCCGTTGGATCGCGATCAACCGCGACCATTGGATCGCTAAGCGGTCTTGCTACAGTAAACGGTATTTCGAGTGCACATAAGGTGGTAAGTGGTTTTAGTGGTCCGGCACCTGATTCCATTGAAACATTGCCACATAGCAAAGGCGGAGGGGAATAAAACCGTATATCGGGCGGTTAAACCCCGGTCTATTATTCCACCTGAAATCTCTGACAATCGTCAGATCTCACCGATCCATATCGACGGTTCCAAAGAATCGGTGCGTTGACTTTCAGCGTACGATAAGCACGCCAATATAAAAAGGTAAATATCAATGTTTTGCATTGTTTTTCAATGTATTTCAAGAAAAAGGAAAATAGTCAGGTTATAGTTTAAAGGGGATCCGCAGGGTGATTTTGGGGTTTTCTCGAGTTCTGCTTCCGCACTGCGCCATTTGTGGTATCAAAACAAAATAAAGGGTTGTTTGCAGCGAAAATGCCACCAAGGACAAAGAGTTGGCATTGGTCAAGGAAGAGGTCAAGAGTCTGCGTGCGAGAATGGAGACAATTGAGACTGCTCAGAGAAGAGTGCCTGATGAAGGAGATGATAGTTCTTCAGAAGAATCTCCTGAGGAGGAAGTAGATGAAGGCAATGAAACTACCAAAGTCATCAAGATGCTGGTGAAAGTAGGAGGAAATCCTAAGGGGGAAATCCCTATGTATGAAGGGAGTTTGAGCGCAGAAGAGCTAATGGATTGGATCAGATCCTTAGACCAGTACTTTGACTATGAAGAGGTTGATGAGAAGAACATGGTGAAGTTTGCAGTTACCAGATTGAGGGGTCATGCAACTATCTGGTGGGACGAGGTACAGACATCAAGAACGAGGAAAGGGAAGTCCAAGATCAAGTAATGGGACAAAATGGTAAGTAAAATGAAAGCCGAGTTTTTGCCTAAAGATTACCAGTTAAATCTTTTTAAGCAATTGCAAAATTTAAGGCAAAAAGGAATGTTTGTTAAAGGATATACAGAAGGATTTTATAGATTGAGTATTAGGGTAGGACATGGAGAGGATGATATGGAAAAGATAGCTACATATATCAATGGTTTAAGGTATGATATACAAGATGAGATTAGCTTGTTAAGTCTGAAAACTATTAAGGATGCCTATCAAGCAAGTTTGAAGGCAGAAGAGAAGATATTAAGGAAATAGAGTCAGAGGAATAGAGGAAGAAGCTCAGTAAGAGATAGAGGAACTACCAGACCAAGGGGACAACGACATCAGCATGAAGCAGGAAGCTCAAGTAGTAGACCACCACAGAGGGGAGAACCTAACAGAGGAAGATTTGTGCCCAGAGGAAGAGGGCGAGGAAGAGATGTTTGGTGTTATACATGTGGAGAATGGGGACATATGTCATGGGACTGTCCTCATAATAAACCAGCAAGTCAGAGGAATGTGAATGTGGCTGAGGCAAAGCCAAAACCACCTCAACTTGTGGAAAAGGAAAAATCCCCTGAAGTAGGTGAATCACTATTATTGAGAAGGAATTTGCTTAGGGCAGAGTCGAAGATTGGAGAACCAGCACAGAGGAAGAATTTGTTTAGAACTACCTATAAATCCAAAGGTAAGTGTTGTAAAGTAATAATTGATAGAGGAAGCACTGACAATCTTGTTTCTACAAAGATGGTGGACAAGCTCGGACTAGCAAAGACCATGCACCCTACTCCTTACAAGGTATCATGGTTATAGAAGGGACAACAAATTATTGTGACTGAAAAACGCAAGGTGGAGATACAAATTGGTACGTATAAAGATGTGATATTATGTGATGTAATGCCCATGGATGTATGCCATATATTGCTGGGAAGGTCGTGGCAATTTGATCAAATAGCTATTCATGATGGAAGGAGAAACACTTATACTCTGGAGAAGGATGGAACTAAACACACATTGCTTCCATTAAAGGACAATGCTGACAAAGGAACACCTGGAAGTAGTATTATGCTGATAAGTGGAAAGGAGCTGCTGCAGGAGGTAGTGAAGAATGAGGAGTTGCATTTTGCTATTGTAGGAAGACCAAAGGTAATTTTGACTTCCACAAACTTGGATGATTTGTCTAAAGAAGTTAAAGTTCGGTTAGATGATTTTGCTGACATTATTGTGGATGAGTTTCCGAATGCATTACCACCGATCAGGAATATTAGTCGTCATATTGACCTAATACCAAGAGCAAGTTTGCCAAATAAAGCAGCATACAAATTAACTCCTCAAGAGAATGCAGAAGTTGGAAGACAAGTGCAAGAGCTGATGGATAAGGGGTTAATCAGAGAAAGTCTTAGTCCATGTGTTGTACCAACAGTACTCAGTCCAAAGAAAGGAGGAGAATGGCATATGTGCATAGACTCCAGAGCCATAAACAAGACCACAATCAGGTACATATTTCCTTTGCCACGCATGGATGATTTAATGGACTGTTTGAATGGATCAAAATATTTTACTAAAATAGATTTGAAGAGTGGATATCATCAAATAAGAATTTGAGGAGGCGATGAGTGGAAGACTGCATTTAAAACAAATAGTGGGTTATATGAGTGGTTAGTGATGCCTTTTGGACTCACTAATGCACCTAGCACATTCATGAGATTAATGAATGAAGTCTTGAAGGAGTATGCAGGCAAGTTTTTTATTGTTTATCTTGATGATATTCTAGTTTTTAGTAAAAGTAAAGAAGAACATTTAGAGCATCTTAAGTTGGTTCTAAGAACTCTGCAGAAAGAGAAACTACTGATAAATCTGAAGAAATGTAGTTTCATGAAGGAAGAACTGGTTTACTTGGGATTTTTAGTTTCTAAAGAAGGCTTGAAGATGGATCCAGAGAAAGTCCAAGCAATTTGGAACTGGCCTACTCCTAGAAATATATTTGAGGTAAGAAGCTTCCATGGTCTTGCAAGTTTTTATAGAAAGTTTATCAAAAGATTTAGTCAAATTTGTGCACCCATTCTTGAAACAATCAAGGAGATCAATCAGCCATTCAAGTGGACAGAAGCAGTAGACAAAAATTTTAATTTGCTGAAGAAGAAAATCACAGAGGAGCCAATTTTAGCTTTGCCTGATTTTGAGAAAATCTTTCAAGTAGAAACAGATGCTAGTGGAGTTGCAGTTGGTGCAGTTCTGAGTCAGGAGAAAAGACCGATAGCATATTTCAGTGAGAAATTGAATGATGCAAAGAAGAAATATTCTTCTTATGATAAAGAGTTTTATGCTATTGTGCAGGCCTTGAAAAAATGGAGACATTATTTGCTGCAAAAAGAATTCATATTGTATTCAGACAATCATGCCTTACAACACATCAATAACCAACCGAAGCTGAATCAGAAACATGCCAAGTGGGTAGAATTTCTACAAAGCTTTACTTTTCTAATAAAGCATAAGAGTGGTAAGTCAAATAAAGTAGCATATGCATTGAGCAGGGTAAGTTTTATTGTGCAAGAATTCAAAGTGGGTGTTGTAGGATTTGAGGAAATGATTGAAATGTACAAGGATGATGTAGATTTCAAAGATATCTATACAACAGTTCAGAATCCAATGAGTCATAACAGAATTCAGTGGTTGGACTATCTCATTCAAGGAGGCCTATTGTTTAAAAGCAACAAGTTGTGTATTCCCAAATGTTCCATGAGGGAAAACATAATAAAGGAGAAACATAGTGGAGGATTATCTGGTCACTTTGGACAAGATAAAACCTTTGCTCAGGTGAATGCTTTTTATTATTGGCCAAAAATGCAGACTGATGTTAAGAAATTTGTTGAGAAGTGCAGGATATGTCAGCATGCAAAAGGAAGGAGTCAGAATGCAGGATTGTATCAGCCATTTCCAATACCAGACCGACCGTGGGATGCAGTTAGCATGGATTTGTTTTGGGTTTACCTAAAACTCAAAGAGGGAATGATTATATTTATGTTGTGGTAGATAGATTTTCCAAAATGGCACATTTCATTGCTTGTAAGAAGACTAGTGATACGACACATATAGCTAATCTATTTTTTCAGAAATTGTAAGATTACATGGATTGCCTGTAAGTATTGTGTCTGATAGAGATACAAAGTTTGTAGGGCATTTCTGGAGAACTCTTTGGAAGAAACTGGGAGCTAACCTCAGTTTTAGTTCAGCATACCATCCTCAAACAGATGGACAGACCGAAGTAGTAAACGAGAGCTTGGGAAATATATTGAGAAGTCTAGTGTATCAAAATCCTAAGCAGTGGGATTTAGCACTAGCTCAAGCTGAGTTTGCTTATAATGATACTCCAAACCAAAGTACTGGAATGAGTCCATTTCAGATTGTTTTTGGAATGAATCCAAGAGGTGTGTATGAGCTCAGGGATTTGGGTAAACAGGAGACTAGAAGTGCAAAAGCTGAAGAGTTTGCAGAATAGATGTAGAGACTACAAGAAGAAGTCAAAGGAAGATTGCAGGAAAGCAGTAGCAAATACAAACAGAGGGTAGATATGAAAAGAAGAGAGAAAGAATTCCAAGTGGGAGATTTAGTGATGGTGCATTTGAGAAAAGAAACATTTCCTGCTACAACTTACAATAAACTGAAAATGAAAAAGATAGGGCCATGTAGAATTAAAAGGAAGTTTTCAAGTAATTCTTATGAAATTGAGTTGCCATAAGGGATTGGAATATCACCTATCTTCAATGTTGCAGATTTGTATCCATACAAAGAGGCAGAGACAGAGCTACAGGAGGAAACTACAGGAGATGAAGTTCAAACTATGAACTGGGAAGAATAAATGCCAAAGGCAGCTAAGAAAGAAGTGGAAGTTATTTTGGAGAAAAGAGTATCCAAAAGAACCAGAGGACAGAATTATTTCCAATATCTAGTCAAATGGAAAGGACAGCCAGTGGAGGATGCTAGCTGGTTGACAACAGTAGAATTGCAGAAGTATGGAGTAAGTCCTGAAAGTTTGAAGGACAATTCTTTTCTTCCCCGGGGGTCTGATGCAGGAGCATCTGGACTTAGCCAGCAATGTGAAAGATTGTTCACATGTTTTGGCTAAACAAGTGAATTTCATTTACCTGATTGGTCGAAAGGCAGTTTTACTGAGAGGGTTTGATCTCTCAAGAAATGAGTTATATTTCATTATTGTAATAAGTTAGAAATTGTCTTATTTTAGGCTCAAATATGAGTTGTTAGCTTAGGTGTGAGATAGAGCTAGCAATTAGAAGATTTGTTGTTAGACTTATTAAAAATAGGGATTGATTTGTTAGACATAGTTAGAGTGATATCCGATTGATAAAAGGAAGGAAACATGTAATAAAAAGGGAGAGGATTGAAGGGAGGGTTGAGTAGAGCGAGAGCAGGAATAGTGTGTGGATTGGGTTTTGATACAGAGGTCTTTATTTTGTTGTAATCAAGCCTAAGGCCGAGATTCTATAAGTAATTTATTATGAATGAATCATATTTTGTGTAAGACTGGTTATCGAACCTGTGGAAACCCTTGTTTGCTTGCAAATCCTTTGCATTCGGGACAGAGTGTTATTTCCTTTTCTATTCTGTGTTTCATGTCGAAATCGGCGAGTTTATTCTATCGTTTTGATCCCGCAAGTGGAAAACCCAAATTACACTAAAAATCGTCGCAAAACACATTCAGATTTGGAATCCGGACTTCAAATATTATGGATGGAGGTTTTTGATGTTATCGGGTTCGTGGACCTCAATCGCATCACTTCAGTGGAAAGGAAACGGCTTATTAAATCATCGAACTCCAATATTTCGATACAACCAGATCCGAAATATTATAGAGAAGGACTTATAACCTATCGGGTCCGGAAGCATTATCACATCGCCGCTTTGAAGCATAAGGATCCTGGCAATTGGACCTTGCGACTTGCAATCGGGCAATTAAATCGCAATCGTTGGATCGCGATCAACCGCAACCGTTGGATTGCTAAGCGGTCTCACTACAGTAAATGGTATTTCAGGTGCACATAAGGTGGTAAGTGGTTTTAGTGGTCCGACACCTGATTCCATTGAAACGTTGCCACGTAGCAAAGGCGGAGGGGAATAAAACTGTATATCGGGTGGTTAAACCCTAGTCTATTGTTCCACCCGAAATCTCTGACAACTGTCAGATCTCACCGATCCAGATCGACGGTTCCAAAGCATCGGTGTGTTGACTTTCGGCATACGATAAGCGCGCCAATATAAAAAGGTAAATATCAATGTTTTGCATTGTTTTTCAATGTATTTCGGGAAAAAAGGAAAACAGTTGGGTTATAGTTTAAAGGGGATCCACGGGGTGATTTTGGGGTTTTCTTGAGTTCTTCTTCCGCGCTACGTCAACCATCTTTATGTCATTACTATTATCTATGTAAGATTTTAGAAAAGAATTCACTATCATTATTTCTTTTATATTATTTCTAGTAAACTTATAAGGTGTCCTAATGTAAAAGGAGTAGAACTTAATGTTTTATGGAAAGATATTATGTAGTTAAACCAGATTAGTCATATGGAGAAAACAAAAAGAGAATGGTCTACTAAATATGCATATGAATAATCAAAGTTGTTGTGTTAGAGAATAATCCACTACCATCAATAAACTCCATATTTTAGGTTAGAGGTTAGCAAGTTACAAAGTAAGTGAAAATCAACGTAATAGTCCATAAAACATTATACAACCATCCACAAGCACCAAGAAAACTATGCAAGTAGAAAATAATCCACATATAAAACAACCTCCAAGAGTATGAAACAACTCATGAATGATAATCTCTTTATTAACAACAACAACAACAATAATTTCTCAATAATAATAATAATAATCTAATGTTAAGGTCACTACCAAGCCAGAAACCAAAGTGGTGTATGAGACCCACTTGTTTGTGGGACAAGGGATCCACTACCATGCAACAATATGACTACTAAAGTTTACAGAGGTTTACATACTCTACCCCACTCTTAATTTGAACTTGTGACCTCTTATGAGGAAACACATGTCCTTAACCACTAGGCGCATTAACATATGAAGATAGATTGCAATCCCAACAAGAGAACCCTTTGCTTGAAGGAAATGGTATTATTTATTATTTGAGTGGGTGGTTCTTTAACTTCCAACGTCTTATAACCTCTTACATACCTCTTAGATCATTTTCCCTGATAATTTTAAATATTAAAATTTTGACTTTTTGACCTGTTATTACAAGCTAACTAACAAAAGCTTACTAAATTTAAAGTATAATTATTGAGTAGGGTGAAACTCTAAGTGATCCAGGCGGATATTGGTGGCCACCCACTAATTCCACTTGGATCCCCTCTAGTGCTTCTTTCGGTTTTTTCAGTTTCCTTAATTATAGCACAGTTTACTATTTTTAGCAATTTTTCGAGTCCTAAACTTCCAGAGCCGTTTTGAGGCCCTAAACAACGTTTTTTGGGAAATCTACCCGCCAACGACTTTTTTGTCTAAAAATCATCTTTTCTGTCGTAGTCCTCGAAGAGATCTTTCCAACGGGCTATCATGTGCGTCAAACGGAGATAATACGACCAATTCGCGACCCCGGGAAGTTGATGTACCAACTTACCCAAAAATGGGGCCCACAATTTGGCGTTTCATCTTCTAGGGTTAGGTTTTGGAATGTGAAGGGTTTTCCATTGTTTCTCAACAATAAATAGGCCTTCGAGCCTCATTGTAACACGGTTCAGAGGGATGTAGCCACACATCTCTTCTCAGAGATAAGCTACCATCGCCCTAGCTGGTTTATTTCCATTTCTGGTTGTAAGCATATTTCAATATTTTTCATTAATGAAATGAAGTATTATTTCCACTGCATCTTTGTGTATATGGTTATCTCTGTAATTTTTTGCGTTCCTGTTTAAGTCTGGATCAATGGTATCAGAGCGGTCTACTTTTTCTCTATTTTCTTTGCATGTCCCCAACAAGGTCAGGATATAAGGAGTTAGGGCTTGAGCTGGTCGAACCATTGCAAGACCAGCCTCGCAAATACCGACGGCCTCCCATGGAAGATGAGAAGAAAGACGAGGGAGCAGGAGATCCTATCAAAATCTTGCTCGAAGAATCCCTCGAGCGACAACGGAAAGCGATGATGGACAACTTTGCCCAAATGCTTCAGCGGCTACCCAAAAGTGACGCATCGGCTT
This sequence comes from Pinus tabuliformis, assembly GCA_031772625.1. NCBI lineage: Eukaryota > Viridiplantae > Streptophyta > Pinopsida > Pinales > Pinaceae > Pinus > Pinus tabuliformis. Next base: position 384,189,764 of record CM062807.1, read on the forward strand.
CCAGCAGCTACTCTGGAAACGCCACACCCTTTAAGGTACAAGTTAATTTTGAAATCCCCATATTCGAGGGCCAGATAGACGTAGATGTCATAGATAAATGGTTAAATATGCTAGAGGGTTATTTTTCTGTTCATGAATTTTCGAGTCGGGAAAATATTGTTTTCGCTCTTCTCAAAGCAGCCCCCCACATCGAGGACTGGTGGGAAACCTACTGCGAGCAGAAGGATGAAACTACAGGCTCGGTATTTTCAGCCACACCCACCTGGAATTCATTCCGGGATGCCATTAAGGAGCAATACTACCCTGTTGGAAGCTATGAGGACGAATACATAAAGTGGACCACGCTGCGGTAGGGAAGGGATCAAGATGTGCCGGAGTTCACCAATATTTTCCATACCCTTCGCACGAAGTTGGGTATCAAGGATTCGGAGCAGCATTTGATACTCAAATACCGCGGCTGCCTACACAAGTACATCCAAGAATAAATGGAATTTCTGAACATCTCATCGCTCGGCATAGCATACCGATATGCCGTAAAGATCGAGCAGAAGTCTAAACAAAAGAAGTGAGACTTTGGATTTGCGAATCCAAAGCAAGGGAAAGGTGCCCCTAAACCACAGAACAAAGAACAAAGCCAAGGTGGGGCAGCCCAAGACAACCCGCCAAAGCTATAAGCAGAGAACAGTGCCGCAAAGCCAAAAAAGGACACGGGAAAATGGTGTGAGTTCCAAAAGAGCTCCGCTCACAACACAAGTGAGTGTCAGGCCAAGCAGTCACTGGTGGCTGAGCTAAAGTTTTCCAAATCAGATGCATGTTCATACTCTGATTCAGAACCCGACAAGGGGAATGACAAAGGGAAGCAGATCATTAATGCGGATCCCAACGCCACTGTTGCTACTGCCAAGATCCAGAAAAATAAACCCGAAGATCCAGAGGAGGAGAAGCGTCTCTTCCACTCCCAGATGTGGGTAAGGGGCTCCCCGCTACAGTTCATTTTCGATAGCGGGAGCCAAAAGAACCTCATTTCGGTAGAGGTCATGAAGCGGTTGGGCTTACCAACCACAACACATCCACAACCGTACACCATCGGGTGGCTGCACCAAGGACGGGATCTTCGCGTGAGCCAACAGTGTCGCATTCATACAACATCAAGCCCTTCACAGATGAGGTATTGTGTGACATTGCTCCTCTTGAAGTTTGTGATGTATTATTAGGACAACCATACTTGTGGAAGCGACATGATGTGTATGAATCAAGGCCCCGTGCTGTTATTATTACATTGGGAAATCAATTGTACAGGATACCAGAGGTAGCAGACTACAAAACAATGCAGTAAGATCATTTCCAAAACTGGAAAATTTGTTTTCCTGATGATACACCCTCAAGGAAAGAAGAAGACGGTAGCCACAACCTCCAGACAGGGCCCCTATGACGACAACTACAGATGGACAAGGTCGTGGAGGAGTACGAGGACATTTTCACCTCCCCCGTAGGGGTTCCTCTGCACTGTCAGGTCAAGCACTCCATTGATCTGACCCCAGGTGTGCCGCTACCCAATGGACCAATTTATCGGCGCTCCGTTCTGGAGAATGATGAAATCAAGAGGCAGATTCATGAGCTACTGTAGAAATGCCACATCTTTCCAAGTTCATCGCCTTGCAAGAGCCCAATTGTGTTGGTACAGAAGAAGGATGGGACTTGGAGACTCTGTATTGACTATCGGGTGCTTAACAAGATAACTGTCCGTAATAGGTACACGATCCCGCGGATTGATGACCTCCTGGACCAACTAAAGGGGGCAAAATATTTCAGCAAGATTGATCTGAAGTCAGGATATCACCAGGTACCAATCGAACCCTCTGATGTGTGGAAGACTGCCTTCAAAGCCAAGGAGGGCCTTTTCAAATGGTTGGTTATGCCTCTCGGGTTGATGAATGCTCCTGCAACCTTCATGAGGCTAATGGCTGACATCTTGTGGCCATTCACCAACTCATTTGTAGTGGTATACTTGGATGAAATTCTGATCTTTAGCCAGAGTTGGGAAGAGCACCTCCACCACATCCGACAGGTTTTCCAAACACTGCGGCAACACAAGCTATGTGCCAATTTGGAGAAATGAACTTTTTGCATGACCCAAGTTCAGTATCTGGGATGCATTATTGATGAACAAGGGGTGCATGTGGATCCAGCCAAGATCAATGTCATTTGGGATTGGCCATCTCCAACCACACTGACAGAGCTCCGTAGCTTTCTAGGTCTTGCCAACTTCTACCGCAGGTTTGTGTTGGGGTTTTCTCATATCACTTGGCCATTGAGTCAAGTCACCAAGGGAGGAGCGAAGGCAAAATTCTTTTGTTCTGAATCTCAACAGAAGGCATTCATAGAGTTGAAAGATCACCTTTGCACGGCACCAGTGCTCGCATTACTAGATTTACAACAACCATTTGAGGTCGAGACAGATGCCTCTAACTATGCTATTGGGGCAGTCCTTACTCAACATGGGCATCCAGTGGCATATCACAGTGAAACACTTTCAGACACAGTCCGGAAGTATCCCACTTATGATAAAGAGATGTATTCCATTGTGCAGGCCTGTCGACAATGGAAGCATTACATTTTGGGGAAGGAAACGGTCATCCACACAGACCACCGACCCCTGCAGTTCATACAGACCCAAGGGAAATTGCAGAATGATCGCCATCAGAAGTGGTCCACATACCTACAACAGTTCCATTTGAATATCAAGTATAAGAAGGGAAGCACTAATAATGTTGCAAATTGCCTCAGTCGACCACCGATCATGGTGTTAACCACCGTGCTCAACTCTTGTGGGCACGAGACTTCTGATTGGCCACTGCTCTACAAAAGCGACCCGGAATTCAACCACACATACCAGAACCTCTTGGAGGGTCAGCATGTTCCAGATTTTCACCTCCAGGACGGCCTGTTATGCCACCTGGGTCACCTTTGTTTTCCTTCAAGTGAGCGTGCCAAGATGATTTTGGAAGCACACTACAATCGGGGTGTTGGGCATTTTGGGGTCGAAAAAACGGTGGCAGTACTGCAGAAGTATTTCTATTGGCCGAATCTTCGATAGGATGTCGGGAAGTACATTAGGTCATGTACTGCCTTTATACCCCGCTGCCTACCCCTAGTCGGCCTTGGGAATCCATCTCCATGGATTACATGTCAAGCCTTCCTTCCACTAAGCATGGAAATGACTGTGTTTTTGTGGTCGTCGACAGGTTCTCAAAGATGGCCATTATGGCGGCCTGCAAGAAGAATATCACAGCAGAAGCCACTGCTAAACTCTTCTTTGAACAAGTGTGGGTACACTTTGGGATCCCACAGTCTATCATCTCAGATCGGGACAACAGGTTCCTCGGTACATTTTGGTCCAGTCTCTGGTCGATGCTGGACACCAAACTCACTAAGTCCACAGCCTTCCATCCTCAAACTGATGGTCAGACAGAGGTTGTCAACAGGATGATCGTACACATTCTGCGCATGTACAACTCAAAGCATCCACGCACATGGGACGAGAGCCTCCCCTATGTTTAGCATAGCTACAACCGGGCTCTCCACAGCTCGACTAGCCACAGCCCTTTTCAAGTGGGCTTGGGATTCCAGCCACTATGTCCCATCGATGTGGCCATGCCATTTGCAGCTACTCATGTAGATTCTGCTCATGTCCAGTCCGAAAAAAATAAGGCAAATAGCTTCATTGAGCACATCCAACATATTCGCCAGCAGGTCCATGACATTCTAGAGAAATCAAATGCTAAGTACAAGCAACGACATGATCAACATCGGGTGTCACACAAGTTTCAGGTGGGTGACAAAGTCTGGTTGCATTTACAAAAGGAACGCCTTACCCAAGCCTATCAGAAACTCTAACCACTCCGATATGGCCCTTACACCATTACCAAGGCTATGGGAGATAATGCATTTGAGCTCAGCATTCCCCCATTCCTTGGCCTGCACCCGGTGTTCAATGTCGACCGCCTTCGGCCATACTTTCCACTATTACTAGACACGTTCGACATTGCAGAACAACTCACACCCATAGAGTTAAATCCAGCTTGCATGGAACAAGCTACAACTGATCGGATCATGGACATACAGATCAAGCACACTCGCCAGTAGAATATCCAACTGTATCGAGTTGTCAAAGTAGGACAACTCCTTCACCAGGGCAAGTGGCTCACCAGGGACCAAGTGCAACAGAAGTTCCCTCATCTCATGGAGGAACTCAATACAATCGGGACCATTGCTTCCTAAGGGGGGAGGAATGATCCGGGTGGATCTTGGTGGCCACCCGCTAATTCCACTTGGATCCCCTCTAGTGCTTCTTTCAGTTTTTTCAGTTTCCTTAATTATGGCACAATTTACTATTTTTAGCAGTTTTTTGAGTCCTAAACTTCCAGAGCCGTTTTGAGGCCCTAAACGACGTTTTTTGGGAAATCTACCCGCCAGTGATTTTCTGTTTAAAAATCGGCTTTTCTATCGTAGTCTTCGGAGAGATCTTTCCAACGAGCTATCATGCGCGTCAAACGGAGATAATACGACCAATTCGCGACCCCGGGAAGTTGATGTACCAACTTACCCAAAAACGGGGCCCACAATTCGGCGTTTCATCTTATAGGGTTAGGTTTTGGAATGTGAAGGTTTTTCCATTGTTTCTCAACAATAAATAGGCCTTCAAGCCTCATTGTAACACAATTCAGAGGGATGTAGCCACACATCTCTTCTTAGAGATAAGATACCATCGCCCTAGCTGGTTTATTTCCATTTCTGGTTGTAAGCATATTTTAGTATTTTCCATTAATGAAATGAAGTATTATTTCTGCTGCATCTTTTTGTATATGGTTATCTCTGTAATTTGTTGCGTTCTTGTTTAAGTCTGGATCAGTGGTATCAGAGCGGTCTGCTTTTTCTCTGTTTTTCTTTGCATGTCCCCAACGAGGTCGGGATATAAGGAGTTAGGGCTTGAGCTGGTCGAACCTTTGCAAGACCAGCCTCGTAAATCCCGATGGCCTCCCATGGCAGATGAGAAGAAAGACGAGGGAGCAGGAGATCCTATCAAAATCTTGCTCGAAGAAGCCCTCGAGCGATAATGGAACGCGATGATGGACAACTTTGCCCAAATCCTTTAGCGGCTACCCAAAAGTGACGCATCGACTTCCAGAAGCTACTCTGGAAACGCCACGCCCTTTAAGGTAAAAGTTAATTTTGAAATCCCCATATTCGAGGGTTAGATAGACGCAGATGTCGTAGATAAATGGTTAAATCTGCTAGAGGGTTATTTTTCTATTCATGAATTTTCGAGTCGGGAAAAGATTGTTTTCGTTCTTCTCAAAGCAGCCCCCCACGTCAAGGACTGGTGGGAAAACTACTGCGAGCAGAAGGATGAAACTACAGACTCGCTATTTTTAGTCGCACCCACCTGGAATTCATTCCGGGATGCCATTAAGGAGCAATACTACCCTGTTGGAAGCTATGAGGATGAATACATAAAGTGGACCACGCTACAGCAGGGAAGGGATCAAGATGTGCCAGAGTTCACCAATATTTTCCATACCCTTCACACGAAGTTGGGTATGAAGGATTCAGAGAAGCATTTGATACTCAAATACTGCGGCTGCCTGCACAAGTACATGCAAGAAGAAATGGAATTCCTGAACTTCTCATCGCTCGGCATAGCATACTGATATGCCGTCAAGATCGAGCAGAAGTTTAAACAAAAGAAGCGAGAATTTGGATATGCGAATCCAAAGCAAGGGAAAGGTGCCCCTAAACCACAGAACAAAGGACAAAGCCAAGGTGGGGCAGCCCAAGACAACCTGCCAAAGCTACAAGCAAAGAACAGTGTCGCAAAGCCGAAAAAGGGCAAGGGAAAATGGTGTGAGTTCCATAAGAGCTCCACTCACAACACAAGTGAGTGTCGGGCCAAGCAGTCACTGGTGGCTGAGCTAAAGGTTTCCGAATCAGATGCATGTTCCGACTTTGAGTCAAAACCCGACAAGGGGAATGACAAAGGGAAGCAAATCATTGATGCGGATCCTAATGCCACTGTTGCTACTGCTAAGATCCAGAAAAATGAACCCGAAGATCCAGAGGAGGAGGAGCATCTCTTCCACTCCCAGATGTGGGTAAGGGGCTCCCCGCTACAGTTCATTGTCGATAGCGGGAGCCAAAAGAACCTCATTTCGGCAGAGGTCGTGAAGCGGTTGGGCTTACCGACCACAGCACATCCACAACCGTACACCATCGAGTGCCTGCACCAAGGACGGGATCTTCGCGTGAGCCAACAGTGTCACCTTCCATACAACATCAAGCCCTTCACAGATGAGGTATTTGTGACATTGCTCCGCTTGAATTTTGTGATGTATTATTAGGACAACCATACTTGTGGAAGTGACATGTTGTGTATGAATCAAGGCCCTGTGCTGTTATTATTACATTGGGAAATCAGTTGTACAGGATACCAAAGGTAGCACCGCCTGCTACCATCTCTTTGATTACTGCAAAACAATGCAGTAAGCTCATTTCCAAAACTGGAAAATTTGTTTTCCTGATGATACGCCCTCAAGGAAAGAAGAATACGGTGGCCACAACCTCCAGACAGGGCCCCTCTGCACGACAACTATAGATAGACAAGGACGTGGAGGAGTACGAGGACATCTTCACCTCCCCCGTAGGGGTTCCTCTACACTGTCAGGTAAAGAATTCCATCGATCTGACCCCAGGTGCACTGCTACCCAATGGACCAATTTATCGGCACTCCGTTCTAGAGAACGATGAAATCAAGAGGCAGATTCAAGAGCTGCTGCAGAAATGCCACATCCATCTGAGTTCATCGCCTTGTGGGAGCCCAATTGTGTTGGTACAGAAGAAGGATGGGACTTGGGGACTTTGTATTGACTATTGGGCGCTGAACAAGATCACTGTCCGTAATAGGTACCCAATCTCCCGGATTGATGACCTCCTGGACCAACTAAAGGGGGGCAAAATATTTCAGCAAGATTGATTTGAAGTCAGGATATCACCAGGTAACAATCGAACCATCTGATGTGTGGAAGACTGCCTTCAAAGCCAAGGAGGGCCTTTTCGAATGGTTGGTTATGCCTTTCGGGTTGACGAATGCTCCTACAACCTTCATGAGGCTAACGGATGACATCTTATAGCCATTCACCAACTCATTTGTAGTGGTATACTTGGATGACATTCTGATCTTCAGCCAGAGTTGGGAAGAGCACCTCCACCACATCCGACAGGTTCTCCAAACACTGCGGCAACACAAGCTATGTGCCAATTTGGAGAAATGAACTTTTGGCATGACCCAGGTTTAGTATCTAGGATACATTATTGATGAACAAGGGGTGCATGTGGATCCAGCCAAGATCAAATTCATTCGGGATTGGCCATCTCCAACCACTCTGACAGAGCTCCGTAGCTTTCTAGGTCTTGCCAACTTCTACCGCAGGTTCGTGATGGGGTTTTCTCATATCACTTGGCCATTGAGTCAAGTCACCAAGGGAGGAGCGAAGGAAAAATTATTTTGGTCTGAATCTCAACAGAAGGCATTCATAGAGTTGAAATATTGCCTCTGCACGGCACCAGTGCTCGCGTTACCAGATTTACAACAACCATTTGAGGTCAAGACAGATGCCTCTGACTATGCTATTGGGGCAATCCTTACTCAACGCGGGCATCCAGTGGAATATCACAGTGAAACACTTTCAGACACAGTCTAGAAGTATCCCACTTATGATAAAGAGATGTATTCCATTGTGCAGGCCTGTCGAAAATGGAAGAATTACATTTTGGGGAAGGAAACGGTCATCCACACAGACCACCGACCCCTGCAGTTCATACAAACCCAAGGGTAATTGCAAAACGATCGCCATCAAAAGTGGTCCACATACCTACAATAGTTCCATTTGAATATCAAGTATAAGAAGGGCAGCACTAATAATGTTGCAGATTACCTCAGTCAACCACCGATCATGGCGTTAACCACCATGCTCAACTCTTGTGGGCACGAGACTTCTGATTGGCCACTGCTCTACAAAAGTGACTCGGAATTCGGCCACACATACCAGAACCTCTTGGAGGGTTAGCATGTTCTAGATTTTCACCTCCAGGACGGCCTGTTATGCCACGTGGGTCACCTTTGTGTTCCTTCAAGCAAGCGTGCCAAGATGATTTGGGAAGCACACTACAATCGAGCTGTTGGGCATTTTGGGGTCGAAAAAACGGTGGCAGTACTGCAGAAGTATTTCTATTAACCGAATCTTCAACAAGATGTCGGGAAGTACATCAGGTCATGCACTGCCTGCGCCATTACCAAACCGACCATCAAGAAGCAAGGCCTCTATACCCCGCTGCCTACCCCTAGTCGGCCTTGGGAATCCATCTCCATGGATTACATGTCAGGCCTTCCTTCCACTAAGCATGGAAATGACTGTGTTTTTGTGGTCGTCGACAGGTTCTCAAAGATGGCCATTATGGCGGCCTGCAAGAAGAATATCACAGTAGAAGCCACTGCTAAACTCTTCTTTGAACGAGTGTGGGTACACTTTGGGATCCCACAGTCTATCATCTCAGATCGGGACAGCAGGTTCCTCAGTACATTTTGGTCCAGTCTCTGGTCGATGCTGGACACCAAACTCACTAAGTCCACAGCCTTCCATCCTCAAACTGATGGCCAGACAGAGGTTGTCAACAAGATGATCGTACACATTCTGTGCATGTACAACTCAAAGCATCCATGCACATGGGACGAGAGCCTCCCCTATGTTCAGCATAGCTACAACCGGGCTCTCCACATCTCAACTAGCCACAGCCCTTTTCAAGTGGGCTTGGGATTCCAACCACTATGTCCCATCGATGTGGTCGTGCCATTTGCAGCTACTCATGTAGATTCTGCTCATGTCCAGTCCGAAACAGATAAGGGAAAAAGCTTCATTGAGCACATCCAACATATTCACCAGTAGGTCCATGACATTCTAGAGAAATCAAATGCTAAGTACAAGCAACGACATGATCAACATCAGGTGTCACACAAGTTTCAGGTGGGTGACAAAGTCTGGTTTCATTTGCAAAAGGAATGCCTTACCAGAGCCTATCGGAAACTCAGACCACTCCGATATGGCCCTTACACCATTACCAAGGCTATGGAAAATAATGCATTTGAGCTCAGCATTCCTCCATTCCTTTGCCTGCACCCGATGTTCAATGTCGACCGCCTTCGGCCATACTTTCCACCATTACTAGACACGTTCGACATTGCAGAACAACTCACACCCACAGAGTTAAATCCAGCTTGCATGGAACAAGCTGCAACTGATTGGATCATGGACACACAGATCAAGCACACTCGCGAGTAGAATATCCAACTGTATCGAGTTATCAAAGCAGGACAACTCCTTCACCAGGGCAAGTGGCTCACCAGGGACCAAGTGCAGCAGAAGTTCCCTCATCTCATGGAGGAACTCAACGCAATGGGGACCATTGCTTCCTAAGGGGGGAGGAATGATCCAGGTGGATATTGGTGGCCACCCACTAATTCCACTTGGATCCCCTCTAGTGCTTCTTTCATTTTTTTCAGTTTCCTTAATTATAGCACAGTTTACTATTTTTAGCAGTTTTTCGTGTCCTAAACTTCTGGAGCCGTTTTGAGGCCCTAAACAACGTTTTTTGGGAAATCTACCCGCCAGTGATTTTTATATCTAAAAATTGTCTTTTCCATCGTATTCCTCGGAGAGATCTTTCCAACGGGCTATCATGCGTGTCAAACGGAGATAATACGACCAATTCGCGACCTCGGGAAGTTGATGTACCAACTTACCCAAAAACGGGGCCCACAATTTGGCATTTCATCTTCTAGGGATAGGTTTTGGAATGTGAAGGGTTTTCCATTATTTCTCAATAATAAATAGGCCTTCGAGCCTCATTATAACACAGTTCAGAGGGATGTAGCCACACATCTCTTCTCAGAGATAAGCTACCATCGCCCTAGCTGGTTTATTTCCATTTCTGGTTGTAAGCATATTTTAGTATTTTCCATTAATGAAATGAAGTATTATTTCCGTTGCATCTTTGTGTATATGGTTATCTCTGTAATTTGTTTTTTTCCTCTTTAAGTCTAGATTAGTGGTATCAGAGCGGTCTGCTTTTTCTCTGTTTTTCTTTGCATGTCCCCAACGAGGTCGGGATATAATGAGTTAGGGCTTGAGCTGGTCGAACCTTTGCAAGACCAGCCTCGAAAATCCCAACAGCCTCCCAAGGCGGATGAGAAGAAAGACGAGGGAGCAGGAGATCCTATCAAAATCTTGCTCGAAGAAGCGCTCGAGCGACAACGGAACGCAATGATGGACAACTTTGCCGAAATCCTTCAGCAGCTACCCAAAAGTGACGCATCGGCTTCCAGCAGCTACTTTGGAAACACCACGCCCTTTAAGGTACAAGTTAATTTTGAAATCCTAATATTCGAGGGTCAGATAGACTCAGATGCTGTAGATAAATGGTTAAATCTGCTAGAGGGTTATTTTTCTGTTCATGAATTTTCGAGTCAGGAAAAGATTGTTTTCGCTCTTCTCAAAGCAGCCCCCCACGTCAAGGACTGGTGGGAAACCTACTGCGAGTAGATGGATGAAACTACAGGCTCGCTATTTTCAGCCGCACCCACCTGGAATTCATTCCAAGATGCCATTAAGGAGCAATACTACCCTGTTGGAAGCTATGAGGTCGAATACATAAAGTGGACCACCCTACGGCAGGAAAGGGATCAAGATGTGCCGGACTTCACCAATCTTTTCCATACCCTTCGCACGAAGTTGGGTATCAACGATTTGGAGTAGCATTGATACTCAAATACCACGGCTGCCTGCACAAGTACATTCAGGAAGAAATGGAATTCCTAAACATCTCATCGCTCGGCATAGCATACCGATATGCCGTCAAGATCGAGCAGAAGTTTAAACAAAAGAAGCGAGACTTTGGATCTGCGAATCCAAAGCAAGGGAAAGGTGCCCCTAAACCACAGAACAAAGGAAAAAGCCGTGGGGCAGCCCAAGACAACCCGCCAAAGCTACAAGCAAAGAACAGTGCCGCAAAGCCGAAAAAGGACACGGGAAAATGATGTGAGTTCCATAAGAGCTCCACTCACAAACACAAGTGAGTGTCGGGCAAGCAGTCACTGGTGGCTGAGCTAAAGGTTTCCGAATTAGATGCATGTTCTGACTCTGAGTCAGAACCCGACAAGGGGAATGACAAATGGAAGCAGATCATTGATGCGGATCCTAACACCACTGTTGCTACTACCAAGATCCAGAAAAATGAACCCGAAGATCCAGAGGAGGAGGAGCGTCTCTTCCACTCCAAGATGTGGGTAAGGGGCTCCCCGCTACAGTTCATTTTCGATAGCGGGAGCCAGAAGAACCTCATTTCAGTAGAGGTCATGAAGCGGTTGGGCTTACCGACCACAACAATCCACAACCGTACACCATCGAGTGGCTGCATCAAGGACGGGATCTTCGCGTGAGCCAACAGTGTCGCCTTCCATACAACATCAATCCCTTCACAGATGAGGTATTGTGTGACATTGATCCACTTGAAGTTTGTGATGTATTATTAGGACAACCATACTTGTGGAAGCGACGTGTTGTGTATGAATCAAGGCCCCGTGCTGTTATTATTACATTGGGAAATCAGTTGTACAGGATACCAGAGGTAGCAGCGCCTGCTGCCATCTCTTTGATTACTGCAAAACAATGCAGTAAGCTCATTTCCAAAACTGGAAAATTTGTTTTCCTGATGATACACCCTCAAGGAAAGAAGAAGACGGTGGCCACAACCTCCAGACAGGGCACCTCTGCACGACAACTACAGATGGACAAGGTCGTGTAGGAGTATGATGACATCTTCACCTCCCCCGTAGGGGTTCCTCTGCGCTATCAGGTCAAGCACTCCATCGATATGACCCCAGGTGTGCCGCTACCCAATGGACCAATTTATCGATGCTCCATTCTGGAGAATGATGAAATCAAGAGGCAGATTCAAGAGCTGCTATAGAAAGGCAACATCCGTCTGAGTTCATCACCTTGCGGGAGCCCAATTGTGTTGGTACAGAAGAAGGATGGGACTTGGAGACTCTGTATTGACTATCAGTCACTGAACAAGATCACTTTCCGTAATAGGTACCCGATCCCGCGGATTGATGACCTCCTGGACCAACTAAAGGGGGCAAAATATTTTAGCAAGATTGATCTGAAGTCAGGATATCACCAGGTACCAATCGAACCCTCTGATGTGTGGAAGACTGCCTTCAAAGCCAAGGAGGGCCTTTTCAAATGGTTGGTTGTGCCTTTCGGGTTGACGAATGCTCCTGCAACCTTCATGAGGCTAATGGATGACATCTTGCGGCCATTCACCAACTCATTTGTAGTGGTATACTTGGATGAAATCTTGATCTTCAGCCAGAGTTGGGAAGAGCACCTCCACCACATCTGACAAGTTCTCCAAACACTGCGGAAACACAAGCAACGTGCCAATTTGGAGAAATGCACTTTTGGCATGACCCAGGCTCAGTATCTAGGATACATTATTGATGAAAAAAGGGTGCATGTGGATCAGCCAAGATCAAAGTCATTCGGGATTGGCCATCTCCAACCACTCCGACAGAGCTCCGCAATTTTTAGGTCTTAGGTCTTTGCCAACTTCTACCGCAGGTTCGTGTGGGGTTTTCTCATATCACTCACGGCCATTGAGTCAAGTCACCAAGGGAGGAGCGAAGGCAAAATTCTTTTGGTCTGAATCTCAACAGAAGGCATTCATAGAGTTGAAAGATCGCCTCTGCACGGCACCAGTGCTCGCGTTACCAGATTTACAACAACCATTTGAGGTCGAGACAGATGCCTCTGACTATGATATTGGGGCAGTCCTTACTCAACACGAGCATCCAGTTGCATATCACAGTGAAACACTTTCAGACACAGTGCATAAGTATCCCACTTATGATAAAGAGATGTATTCCATTGTGCAGGCCTGTCGAAAAATGGAAGAATTACATGTTGGGGAAGGAAACGGTCATCCACATAGACCACCGACCCCTGCAGTTCATACAGACCCAAGGGAAATTGTAGAATGATCGCCATCAGAAGTGGTCCACATACCTGCAACAGTTCCATTTGAATATCAAGTATAATAATGGCATCACTAATAATGTTGCAGATTGCCTCAGTCGACCACCGATCATGGCGTTAACCACCGTGCTCAACTCTTGTGGGCACGAGACTTCTGATTGACCACTACTCTACAAAAGCGACCCGAAATTCGACCACACATACCAGAACCTCTTGGAGGGTCAACATGTTCCAGATTTTCACCTCCACAACGCCCTGTTATGCCACCTGGGTCACCTTTGTGTTCCTTCAAGCGAGCGTGCCAAGATGATTTGGGAAGCACACTATAGTCGTGCTGTTGGGCATTTTGGGGTCAAAAAAATGGTGGCAGTACTGCAGAAGTATTTCCATTGGCCGAATCTTCGACAGGATGTCAGGAAGTACATCAGGTCATGCACTGCCTGCGCCATTGCCAAACCGACCATCAAGAAGAAAGGCCTCTATACCCCGCTGCCTACCCCTAGTCAGCCTTGGGAATCCATATCCATGGATTACATGTCAGGCCTTCCTTCCACTAAGCATGGAAATGACTGTGTTTTTGTGGTCGTTGACAGGTTCTCAAAGATGGCCATTATGGCGGCCTGCAAGAAGAATATCACAGCAGAAGCCACTGCTAAACTCTTCTTTGAACGAGTGTGGGTACACTTTGGGATCCCACAGTCTATTTTTTCATATCGGGACAGCAAGTTCCTCGGTACATTTTAGTCCAGTCTCTGGTCGATGCTGGACACCAAACTCACTAAGTCCACAGCCTTCCATCCTCAAACTGATGGCTAGACAGAGGTTGTCAACAAGATGATCGTACACATTCTGTGCATGTACAATTCAAAGCATCCACGCACATGGGATGAGAGCCTCCCCTATGTTCAACATAGCTACAACAGGGCTCTCCACAGCTCGACTAGCCATAGCCCTTTTCAAGTGGGCTTGGGATTCCAGCCACTATGTCCCATGGATGTGGCCATCCCATTTGCAGCTACTCATGTAGATTCCGATCATGTCTAGTCCGAAACAGATAAGGCAAACAGCTTCATTGAGCAAATCCAACATATTCGCCAGCAGGTCCATGACATTTGGAGAAATCAAATGCTAAGTACAAGAACGACATGATCAACATTGGGTGTCACACAAGTTTCAGGTGGGTGACAAAGTCTGGTTGCATTTGCAAAAGGAACACCTTACCAGAGCCTATCGAAACTCAGACCACTCTGATATGGCCCTTACGCCATTACCAAGG